>JAMPIV010016098.1:57500-632793 GCA_024509875.1 Oreohelix idahoensis
TGGTAATGGCCACGCTTCAGGTCAGGTCGACCCCTAGTAGAACGAAGGAGGAACCACCACTAATTTATTCCCATAAGCAGATGAGAAAGGCCCAGGCAAAGGACAAATCACTAAAACCTTGCTTTGGCAAATTGCCAACAAGCCATACACACCCTAAGAAAGGGCAATTCTATTTAAAGGAGGGACTGCTCTACAGGAAAGCTAGAGCAGGATCAAAAGAATATGGACAGTTGGTACTTCCAACTTCCTACAGAGAAGAAGTGATGGCACAAGCACATGTTGTACCAGACGGTGGACACCAGAGAAATGGAACCACCCGTCAAAGGACATCGAAAAAATTTTACTGGCCCCAAGTAGCTGCTGATATTGCACAATTTGTGGGGGCCTGTGAAAAATGTAGCAAGGTACATTCCCCAAGTTGGGAAAATAATAATCAGTTGCAAGCCAAGCATTCTGAAAAATGTGGGCCTAAAAATAAAAAGGGAAACAAAATTAATAAGGTAGACACAGAGGATAGGTATTCACCTTCCCACAACCCGTCTTCCCCAAAAATATTTAGACTGGCAACTCTGCGTATGGCACCCAGAGACAATAGAAACACAGACCAGTCATCCCAGGCTAAATTTGAAGCCGCATTCAGGGAGCTGGCTGCCATTGACATTGAAGATGATCCGCCCAAGTTAAAACCGAAACTCAATGTTATCAATAGAAGAGTGGGGAGTGGGCGGTTGAGCACTGAGGAAAATGTTCAACGCGCTTCACAATATGGCTATTAACTTAGCATTATAAGGGCACCGGTGACAGTGGTAGTAACCGACCCACACAGTCCACGGGGAAGTATTGTACGGACCCTGGCTGGAGATTACCCACATACTATAGCAATGCACACGGGTGAATTGATTTCTGATGCAGAAATTCTTTTCCCCACCTATTACATTATTTCACCAAAAATTGTCGTTAGGCGGAGAAATCAGTTGGTGAATATGGCCTCCATTTGAGTGGCACATTATAGAATTATGTATGAATATTATTAAAGGGTGTTTCCAAATTCAAGTCAAGCTGGAACGCAGACCAATTGTTGGCTGTGAACATTTCGGAAGAGTATAATGAATCCCTAGGTTGCCTTCTTGAATTGAGGATATTCCGAGTGTTTTTCCATGCTGATAAGAGAATTATTGGATCCCCTACAAAACTCTACCATCACCATATTTATAGATTATTCCCTTATAACTATTGCAAACTTGAGGGAAGTCTAGAATCTCTGGACATGTCATGGGACAGACTCAGGGAAGAGTAACGGTGAAGATAAATTGATACTCAGTATGAGACAAGCAGTAACACTTGTAGCTGTTCAGTAACATAACTGAAATGGATTCTTGGATTGCAGAGGTCTGAGGCAACCTTCGTCAGTAGTGCTTACTTTGAATTGACCCACCTGCATTAATCCATGATCAAAATAAAATCAGAGAAACGTCGGTGCAGATTTTTTAAGTAGACACCCGTACGACGAACATCAGAGTAGTCACCAGGCATAGGTAGTATTTCGAATTATGAACTGACATATGATAGTCTGTTCTAAGTGGGGAGATGTGTGGTGAAATTCTAAATACAATATCTAAATTAGAATATAACAGTATAGTGCATAAAGTCAAAGATAGGATAGAACTAAAAATTTTAGTCGGGAATTGTTGTCGTCACCCACGCCTTCAGCGTATTAATTAGTTGATAACGCAGTATAACCTAATAAAAGGTACCCCTTTTCAAATTCGTCCTTGACAATAAACGTACCACTTTTCCAAGTTCAAATGGAGTATTTGCCTAGAATACATTGTAGAGGGGAGGGGAACTGATAGATAACCCAATGCTAATCGCGCCTCGCATTGTTTCTAAAAATAAAACCAACTTGCTAGCCTTGCCTAGGGCGATTTTCAAAATACGATGCAAAAGTTAGAACATGTAGACGATTGGGTCACGAAAACAGGTTTAGCTCTTATTGCGAATGACGTAATTCTCACGTACTGCCTGCTTAATTTTTTATGGCATATTTTTGGGGAAAAAATTAGGGGAAATAAAGACTAAGAAGGTACGAGAAATTGGATTGGATGAAATTTGAAGGAAGGCGAAATATTATTGGCTGACCTCAAAACTAAAAATATACTAACCGAGTAACGTAGGAACCGTTGAATTTTATTTTGAAAGACTTTATTTACAATTGAGAGATGGAAAATCATTGGCCAGCTTACCAAAGCTGCGTTTGAAATTATAAGGCTTTGTCGCCATTTTTCAAAAACCTTAGATGAAGCAGGTGCGTTGAGAGCAGCATTGCTGTAGACCATATTTATCTCAGCAGTCTGGACAAAGGCAGAAGGAACGAATGTGTAATTCTATTGCCAGTCAACGTATAACTTGTGTGTTTTTCATTGAATAGTGTGGTAAGATGACTATTAATTATCTTTTATTTAAAATAAATAAATGTGAGAGAATGTTAGATGAAAAGCCATCATGATTAGTCAGTACATAGGTCCCCAGCAACCACTGTCAGGGCCTATAAGGTATCCATTGTATATAAGCTACCAGTGAGGTAGATACCAAAGAACATGCAGGGGGCATCATGAATCATATCACCCATCCTATTTTATAGAAAGAGATCAGTGCAAATGGCAGAGGCGTAACAGCCATTAGGGAAAAGATGAGAATCTGGTATAAATTGTTCCATCAAAGTAGAGTGGAGGAGCAGGGTTGGTCAGAGAAGAACTGACCATGTTCTTTTGTTGAATTGTATTATTATTTGTGAATTTGGTGGAATTGAAGTGATGTTGAGACAGGCACATAACTTTCATTTGCAGGGGTTCTGCTGGCACTTATCTTGTGTCAATGAATTGTCTGAGTGAGAAAGCCTACACTATTGTGAGGAGTCCCTCTTACTAAGTCTGTACTCAAGCATTTGAAAGACCAGAGGAGACTGTGGCTTGTGGCCGACTCTACGACAACTGCTGTGATTCCTGGGTCCAGATAAGTCATAATATCTGGCCTGGGACAACTTATCATAAAAAAACTTTGGGCAGATCTCCATTATACTAACTACAGTTCCATCAAAAGTGCCTAAAATAAACAGTGAGATAATTAACAAAAGAACACTGGAATGAGGATAAATTCACAACCTGTTTCCTAATACCAGAAGTTATCATAGATTAAGAAATAATATTTGAAAATTTCATTTGTAACAATGTTCTTTGGACATATGGTCCTATTTATGTAAATATATATAGCTGTGGTCCTGACCAAAACAAATTTCGGTTCAGGACAAATAAATTTGAGAAAAAAGAAATTCCAAACTATAAATTTACACACTGGTGTTAGTTAAGTTCATAATAGCATTTAGTATCTATATGTGTATGTGTTTGTATTGAATTCCTATAACATCACTCTTACATTACCCTAGACACTAACGTAGCTGTCAATCATACTAGGCCAAAATATAACTTAGAGTGAGATCGTAGGTGGTATCAGCAAGGTTCTCTGAAACACAGCTATCACTTGTCTACATCAGGGACCTTCACAGATTGACCTCACTCAAGTACAAATTTACCATACACCAACCTTCTTAACATCAAAACCCACCACAGGCGTCACTCAAGAGAGAGGCTTTGTTGTATTCGATATGTGATAGGGTGGGCGAGATGATGATGATGATGTTGTTGTGATATGTGATCACTCTCTTTTCACACTCGCAACCGACCCGATTCAACAATAAAACTCTGATTCTTAAGGCAGGGGCTGTATTTATTTTTACATCCCATTCAGTGACTAAGAGCACACTGAAGCAAACATTAAACAAATAAACCAAACACCAAACAAACACCCAGCTAGTGCTCAGTTGCTAATCGTGTCATGTCTTTGTTATTCTGCTACCCACACAGGGCGCCTCGTTTCGTTTTCTCTTGTCTGGACTGACACTTAAAAAGGGACGCTGCTGGCCGCAGCTGTCGACTTTGTAGGGGATCGCTCTTGACGTTTTTACACTCATTTTGTGTGGACGGTGGCCCACATTCCCCACAATCTGCTTTTGATGAGTCTACTCTTCTGGACACCGACGTGCACTCCCTCCTATCTGCTTAAGACGGGTTTCCTCCTCTAGACAACGACCAATTATCTCGGCGCCCCCATGGCGACAGTTGTCACGGCAATCTCTTGGCTTGCACCCTAAAGGTAAACCTAGTTGTGGCAGTACGCCTATGGAAAGAGCTCCTTGAGGGACAGGCTGATATCAAGTGTTCTGTAGGCTTGCATCTAAAACATCGTTTTGGAAGAGGGCCTTGAGGACATTTTGCTGCCATGTGGCCTGAGAACTCACCACAACTATAGCACCTCAACCTGGTAGGCTTTCTCTGTGCCATGGGTCGCCTCCTACTTCCTTTGCATTCTTGACCGCCAATGCCGCACACATAGACTGCTTCCATGCCCTGGACAGATGGCTTGCTGTCAAATTCTACTCTCTCATTTCTCGCCAGACTCCTGAATCCCTTTCTGAAGATCTTGGTCTGATGTATGAATACATCAATACCTCCATCATCTGGCGTGATAAACCCCCATCCCCTGTGGACACTGTACCACTTGCAAACCCCTTTTCGCCTTGTCGGTGCAACTACATTTGTTGGTACTGTCAGCTCACTGCTTTCGTTAACAACAGCCTGACTCTCACATACAAGAACACGCACCCCCTCGTCGTGCTTTGGCTGTTTCCGTGGTTGGCCTGGTTCTTTCTCTCTTTGCACCTCCTCTTGTACTGGCAAACTGGCCTCTGACATCTGTGCTATCTGGACTTTAGGAGGGATAATTCTGCTCTGAGTGCCTCCTCTTCATTGTGAGCCTCTACACTGGCTGCCTGCACCAGTGTATCAGGCTTTTTACCTTCACATAAAACAGCATATTCCCAAGGTCCCTGACTCACGGCCTGGAAATACCTGGTCATCTCACTGACTGGTGGTTGCTCGCTGTAGGCTTCTTCTACTATCTTGAGTAACTGCTCAGGGCTGGCCTTGGCTCCGCCACGTATCCGTAATTCCCTAGAGACCACTGGTGTAACTTTGTTCCAGATCACGTCTACCTTGACTTCTGCGCAAAAGGGCGCCATCTTCCACACGGCCTCTACATCTTCCACAAACTCTTGCCAAGTGGGATTTGCCTTTCCATCAAATAGCTTTACCTCTGGCACCTCCACGTGTACTACCTTCACAGGCGCATTGATCGAAGCCATCTTGCTGCAAGACCGCACTGCTGGGTGTTTACACTATTACATTTGCTCGTTTGCTGTTTGCTCAGTGTCACTGTCTGCCTGATCCTGCCGACGACGCCAATTGTGATAGGGTGGGCGAGATGATGATGATGATGTTGTTGTGATATGTGATCACTCTCTTTTCACACTCGCAACCGACCCGATTCAACAATAAAACTCTGATTCTTAAGGGGAGGTTTAACCCCCAAAAATGAAGAATTTCATTGAAAATATCAAATTTTAGATACATATTGCCCTGGAAAGTACATTCATTTGCCCACATTTCTGTATGTTTATTTTCACTAAAACCGTTGTGGATGATTTTATATAAATTTTTAAAGTATGTCAGGTAAGTGTATTTTTACCTAATTATATATGTAAAATATACAAATTGGTATATTTGTGATGCTATGTTGCTTCTAATGCATGGATTTTAATTTTCGGTACCATATTCATTTCCCTGAAGCAAACAGAATTCAAGTTTTTCAAACATAGTTTCATGTGTAAAAATAATTTTGACTGGCTAATTTTTATTAACCATGGGGTCCTTTGATGGGTCATCGAAATAATAACGTGGCTGGAGGTATTCCAGTAGAGTGGTAGGGTACCTCCTTATATGCAAATAAAGCTGTATGTAATAACGAATCACAGGATTCTGGTTTCTCCTGTGCGAGCTTACATAAATTTGTAAGTAGAGTCCCGTTATATCTTTCCACTTGTCCAATCGATTGTGGATGATAAAATGTGCGGACGAGAATATTTTGAAAAATCCTAAAAACTTCCTCCAACAGTTTCTCTCTGAATTGTGAACCATTGTCAGTTAATATCTGATAAGGGTATCCTAATCTTGTGAATATTGAGAGCAAAGCCTCTCCTACATGTACTGAGTCTGCTGAGGGTAGAGCAATCGCTTCCCCCCCACATAGTACATGTCTACCAGAGAAAGGATGTATTTTTTTCGGAAACTGACGAAAAGCGCATACAGTCTGCTTAAATGAAGAATTTAATGAAAAGTAAGCTGCAAAGTATGACACAGAACATGGAATCAATATAGGAAAATACCAGAGATGATTCCTACATAGCAGGGGGGATACTGAGGTGAGTAAATTTTTTGTAAAAGTGTAATTCCTCCTCCCTTTTTTCTTAATTGTCTCAAAACGTCATTTTGCACACAAATGTGGGCACGTTGCCCATGATTTTTTCAAAAACTATTAGTGATACAGCAGTAAATTTTGGGCCACATGATGTACACATAGTGCTCATTAAAATAAACTAAAATAAAGGATATATGTTAACAAACTACAAAACTTTTGAGAAATAGCTAAGATACCCCCCTTAAAAATTTCAACTTTTTTTCGATTGGTATGTTAAAATCCAAAAAAACTCAGATATCAAACCAATCAAAATTATTTTAGTATACAATCATTATCATATATTAACAAATGAAACAGCCAAATTTCATAACTCAAGTTGTACTCACATTTGAGATATCTTGGGCAACAAAATACCCCAAAAAGCTAAAATTTGCCTTTTTTCCACTGTTTTTCCGCCATAGATTGCAAGTTTTTAGTATATACCTCAATGTTTTGTATTTTTTTCAGTCATTTTGCTAGTATAAATGACCAGATATAGATATTAACTTATAATTCTGTGTTTTTCATTTTGGGGGTTTAACCTCCCCTTAAGGCAGGGGCTGTATTTATTTTTACATCCCATTCAGTGACTAAGAGCACACTGAAGCAAACATTAAACAAATAAACCAAACACCAAACAAACACCCAGCTAGTGCTCAGTTGCTAATCGTGTCATGTCTTTGTTATTCTGCTACCCACACAGGGCGCCTCGTTTCGTTTTCTCTTGTCTGGACTGACACTTAAAAAGGGACGCTGCTGGCCATCGCATGCTTTATATAGGCACTAGGCTAATCACTCAACTTACTGCGCGGCGCGTAGTAATTGCGCCACGCAAATAACACTCGCCTTTATTGCTCTATTAGGCATGAAAACACAAATATGGTCCACGACTATCAAATATAACACACGACTATCAAATATAACACAATTATAGTTTAGGCTTTATTGTGGCCTAAACTAATATATCTTCTATCACTTTTCACATCCCAGCGTGCTGCGCGCACATCAAAAATATATGGGCGATAAATATGCCTTGAACATGAAGGGGGCGTCTTTCCGGCCCCATCACATATCTCCCTCCTGATTTTGTTGTCGTCCCGACAACATCACTACCTTTGGCGCTTCAGTCGAAATCTCTCAGATCGTTGGTGCTGCGCCTGATTATTTCTCAGAGGCGATGTTTTGGGCTCAGATTCTGTATTCGGTACAACCCGGCTGGGGACTCTCTTGGTCGTCATGTCCCCAGTTGTACGTTGTCGGGCTGTCAGCCGCTGTGGTCTAGAAGACTCGCTCACCTGTGCCGCGTCGCTGCTGGCTTGTGACTTCTGCCTGTCAGTGCATGCAGCTGTCGACTTTGTAGGGGATCGCTCTTGACGTGTTTTACACTCATTTTGTGTGGACGGTGGCCCACATTCCCCACAATCTGCTTTTGATGAGTCTACTCTTCTGGACACCGACGTGCACTCCCTCCTATCTGCTTAAGACGGGTTTCCTCCTCTAGACAACGACCAATTATCTCGGCGCCCCCATGGCGACAGTTGTCACGGCAATCTCTTGGCTTGCACCCTAAAGGTAACCTAGTTGTGGCAGTACGCCTATGGAAAGAGCTCCTTGAGGGACAGGCGGATATCAAGTGTTCTGTAGACTTGCATCTAAAACATCGTTTTGGAAGAGGGCCTTGAGGACATTTGGCTGCCATGTGGCCTGAGAACTCACCACAACTATAGCACCTCAACCTGGTAGGCTTTCTCTGTGCCATGGGTCGCCTCCTACTTCCTTTGCATTCTTGACCGCCAATGCCGCACACATAGACTGCTTCCATGCCCTGGACAGATGGCTTGCTGTCAAATTCTACTCTCTCATTTCTCGCCAGACTCCTGAATCCCTTTCTGAAGATCTTGGTCTGATGTATGAATACATCAATACCTCCATCATCTGGCGTGATAAACCCCCATCCCCTGTGGACACTGTACCACTTGCAAACCCCTTTTCACCTTGTCGGTGCAACTGCATTTGTTGGTACTGTCAGCTCACTGCTTTCGTTAACAACAGCCTGACTCTCACATACAAGAACACGCACCCCCTCGTCGTGCTTTGGCTGTTTCCGTGGTTGGCCTGGTTCTTTCTCTCTTTGCACCTCCTCTTGTACTGGCAAACTGGCCTCTGACATCTGTGCTATCTGGGACTTTAGGAGGGATAATTCTGCTCTGAGTGCCTCCTCTTCATTGTGAGCCTCTACACTGGCTGCCTGCACCAGTGTATCAGGCTTTTTACCTTCACATAAAACAGCATATTCCCAAGGTCCCTGACTCACGGCCTGGAAATACCTGGTCATCTCACTGACTGGTGGTTGCTCGCTGTAGGCTTCTTCTACTATCTTGAGTAACTGCTCAGGGCTGGCCTTGGCTCCGCCACGTATCCGTAATTCCCTAGAGACCACTGGTGTAACGTTGTTCCAGATCACGTCTACCTTGACTTCTGCGCAAAAGGGCGCCATCTTCCACACGGCCTCTACATCTTCCACAAACTCTTGCCAAGTGGGATTTGCCTTTCCATCAAATAGCCTTACCTCTGGCACCTCCACGTGTACTACCTTCACAAGCGCATTGATCGAAGCCATCTTGCTGCAAGACCGCACTGCTGGGTGTTTACACTATTACATTTGCTCGTTTGCTGTTTGCTCAGTGTCACTGTCTGCCTGATCCTGCCGACGACGCCAATTGTGATAGGGTGGGCGAGATGATGATGATGATGTTGTTGTGATATGTGATCACTCTCTTTTCACACTCGCAACCGACCCGATTCAACAATAAAACTCTGATTCTTAAGGCAGGGGCTGTATTTATTTTTACAACCCATTCAGTGACTAAGAGCACACTGAAGCAAACATTAAACAAATAAACCAAACACCAAACAAACACCCATCTAGTGCTCAGTTGCTAATCGTGTCATGTCTTTGTTCTTCTGCTACCCACACAGGGCGCCTCGTTTCGTTTTCTCTTGTCTGGACTGATACTTAAAAAGGGCCGCTGCTGGCCATCGCATGCTTTATATAGGCACTAGGCTAATCACTCAACTTACTGCGCGGCGCGTAGTAATTGCGCCATGCAAATAACACTCGCCTTTATTGCTCTATTAGGCATGAAAACACAAATATGGCCCACGACTATCAAATATAACACACGGCTATCAAATATAACACAATTATAGTTTAGGCTTTATTGTGGCCTAAACTAATATATCTTCTATCACTTTTCACATCCCAGCGTGCTGCGCGCACATCGAAAATATATGGGCGATAAATATGCCTTGAACATGAAGGGGGCGTCTTTCCGGCCCCATCACAGATATATAGCTGTATTTGAGCAGAGGCGTCACTCAAGAGAGAGGCTTTGTTGTATTCGATATATAGCTGTATTTGAGCAGAGGCGTCACTCAAGAGAGAGGCTTTGTTTTATTCGACATATAGCTGTATTTGAGCAGAGGCGTCACTCAAGAGAGAGGCTTTGTTGTATTCGATATATAGCTGTATTTGAGCAGAGGCGTCACTCAAGAAAGAGTCTTTGCCAGCCACTGATGGCTAGTAAAGTATAAACTCCAGCATTTTCAAGACATTCATCGTTTCCCTTTTCGCTCCATATGGAGCAAGGAACCAGTATAGATGGTCTCCTTCCAGGTAGCCTGGACCACAGCATTCATAAGTTCGTGGTTTCTGTAGTAATTTGTTTATAACTACCTTAGCTCGTCAGCGTTGGCGTAGCTGGCGTGTCCTTTTTAGGGCTTTAGGCTAGCAGATAGATAATGTTAGTCCTTTTCAGGACTTAGTATCTATCAACGCTGATTGGGTTAGCAGTGAACGGAGTTCTCTTATTTTTGGATGGCAAATGCGCTCTGGTATAACCAAATAGGTTGAAAGGAACGCGCCTCGCCACAAGAAGGCAAAAATCAAACCAAACAAGTAATTTGTTTTTCACGATGAGGCTGCCAGACCCGTTTGAAAACATTTGTGTTTAGTATTCTTAATGCCTGCCCTAATGCGTTTTGTTTGTCTACCTTCCTATACACTCATACATCCATCCACTCATATATCCATTCATCCATCCACTCATACATCCATTCATCCATCCACTCATACATCCATTCATCCATCCACTCATCCATCCACTCATACATCCATTCATCCATCCACTCATACATCCATTCATCCATCCACTCATACATCCATTCATCCATCCATTCATAAACGATAAAGTTAATCCCATGGCAGAGATTGCCGTAGGGAGTGAAGGGTTAGAGACTTCACTTCTACTAGGTCTCACCTTTATGATGTGGTGGTGATCAGTTCCCTTCCTCGCTCCCTTTGCCTGCTCTAAATCAAGAGCAGAGTCAGATACCCATTTGGGACCGAAGACGCAGTAACAGTGATAAATGCAGTCAGCGACCCATAGCTTGACTGCTTGCGTCATGGTCAGCGAACCAGTTCTGACCAAGACCCTACTCCACCTCCAAGTGGTGGTCCTGAAAACAGGCTGCATCACTGCAGTCTGGCTGAGAGAGTAGGGGTCGAAGAGGGAAGGCTAACCCGTTCCCAAAAATGTCATGCTGAAACCGGATGTTTCGGGCCGAAAGGCGCAAATATCGCCGCTTTGTTGTAAACGGCGACACAACGTAAACAAACGTCCTTTTCAGGACTAACGCAGAAGAAGAGGATACCCATTTTTATAACTATGTAGACTGCAGGATGACGCCGAACCAGGACCCTTTTCATCGACAAGCAAGTGCATATATATATATATATATATATATATATATATATATATATATATATATACGAGGTGTGTTCAAATGAAACCCGTCCCAGTGGCTTTATAAGAAATATATGTAAGGTACATCAGCAGGAGTAGTAGAATTAAATACAGCAATTGTTATGAAGCAAGTACTCACTGGGGTCCTTTAGAAATAGTCACCATAGGCATTCAGACACGCATCCCACTGCTTGGGTAGACGGCGGATGCCGTCCGAGAAAAATGACTTTGGTTGCTTATTGAACCATTTGGTCACCGAGGCCCTGACGTCTGCACCGGAGTCGAATCGTTATCCCTTTAGAGATTTTTTAAGGGTCCGAACAAATGAAAGTCACATGGTGACAGATCGAGGCTGTAGGCTGGGTGTGGCAGAACGTCCCACCTTTTCCTTGCTAACGGTTCCTGCACAATGTTCGCAACATGTGGACGAGCATTATCGTGCAACAGAATCACACCACGCGAAAGCATGCCGGGTCGTTTATTCTTGATGGCTGTATGCAGGTTGTCTAGTGTGTCTTTATAGCGGATGGCATTGATGTTCACGCCAGGCTCTTTAAAGTCTACCAATAGAAGCCCTTCATGGTCAAAAAATACGGTCAGCATAACCATACCGGCGGAAATCTGTGACTTGAATTTTTTGGACGGATTCCTTATCACACCGGCCATTGTTTTAACGGTCTGCAGCACAACCAATGAATACTAGGAGAATGAACACTTACACACTTGTACATGCGTATGTGCTTATTACGTCAGAAGTGACGTCATCATGCTCCTCCTACGAATGTCCACTTGGCGCAGCACGGTCGGGTTTCATTTGAACACGCCTCATATATATATATATATATATATATATATATATATATATATATATATATATATATATATATATATATAGTGTCCATAAACAACGGCAACGGTTAATGTAGTCCCATAGCAGATACTGCTGTAGGGAAATGAAATGTTAGAGACCTCATTATAACCAGGTCTCAGCTTTATGAGGTGGGGTGACCAATTCCCTTCATTGCAGCCTTTGCTTTCTCTAACTCACTGTCTATATTAAATACCACTGAAGTTTTTGCCAACGCTATTGTTAAAGCTATGCTCCAAAACACGCAACAAATATACGACATACAACATTTAATATACTCCTTTTTTTTTTTTAATCCTGTATCCAAAAGTAGCGTTGTTCGAGGAAACAGATCTGTTCATCGGGTCAGACATAGAGATTTCGCATTCGCTCGTGGTTGAGTCACAGATTAGCGGGAGCTGAAAACAACGCGTGGACTGTCCCGAACAATGAACTGAGTTGTATGCTTGTCCTGGCAGCAGACTGGACGAGATGAATCTTTCACACAGGTAGTTCGAAATAACAGATTCCACGTTTCGCTCTTAAAGTTCGATTGGCAGAGGGGTTTGTTGTTGTTGTATAGCTAGGGCTGCTCAGTTTCTCGCTCTTTTGCAGCCAACACCAACTTGAAGACTCCTTGATATTATCTACACTGTAGATCTAGGCTTTTCCTGTGGCTTTTCTGCCATTCCGAAACGTGTTGAGTTGAAGTCACGAGCGCCTTTCTCCACCTTGGTTTGCATTTAAAGGATCGTTACATCTGGTCCTAAGCTAGAAGTTAGAAGCGCGTGGCACACTGTGCATTCCCCGCCATCCAATGTGGCTCTTCAACTATGCAGAGCTAAAATACTGTGCTCTAGTTCTGGGATCTCTCAAGGAATTGTCATGTCCTGCACAGAGCCACCTCTCAGCTCCCGTGCCTTTTACTGAGTGGGATCCTCCCGTATGCAGTGAACCAGGTCAAAGCCAAAGAATCACGTCCAGGGCTCAAGTGACTTCTCCAATCTTAATGTGCAATGCTGGGTTCTCAACATGTTTCACCACAGGGGGGAATCCCTGGAAATGTGTGGATGATTGTAAGAGCCAATGAAGGTGTAATTAGCCTCACATACAGAGGTCACACTTCCACATATGTATACTGAAGCATCGTGCATAGCTGGTGGTCGTATAAGGAGGACTCCAGATATGCCTCCATGCATTGGCAGAGGGGTTAGCGCGCTTGCCTCTAGCGACAAAGTTACCTGTTTCCGAGTTCACGCTTCAGTCTACCCACTGTAAATGGGTTCCTGACTCTGCTCTTGAGTTAAGGAAGGCAAATGCAGTTACGGAGGGAATTGGTTATATCATTATCAAATTCCTTTGCACTCCTTATGGAGCATGGGGCTTTGTTTCATAATAGACCTCTGGGAAAAATACACGTAGCACTTTTCACACACGCAGATCACACATGAAATCTGTTACTTTTCACACACGTAGATCACACATGAAATCTGTCTGTCACTTTTCACACACGCAGATCACACATGAAATCTGTTAATTTTCACACACGTAGATCACACATGAAATCTGTCTGTCACTTTTCACACACGCAGATCACACATGAAATCTGTTAATTTTCACACACGTAGATCACACATGAAATCTGTCTGTCACTTTTCACACACGCAGATCACACATGAAATCTGTTAATTTTCACACACGTAGATCACACATGAAATCTGTCTGTCACTTTTCACACACGCAGATCACACATGAAATCTGTTAATTTTCACACACGTAGATCACACATGAAATCTGTCTGTCACTTTTCACACACGCAGATCACACATGAAATCTGTTAATTTTCACACACGTAGATCACACATGAAATCTGTCTGTCACTTTTCACACACGCAGATCACACATGAAATCTGTTACTTTTTACGCACGTAGATCACACATTAAATTTATCTGTCACTTTTCACACATGCAGATCACACATTAAATCCATCTGTAACTTGTCACGTAGACTTACGTTAGACGGTTAGGCTGGTCTTTGGAAGGATGAATAAAATGGTCAGATCATCAAGTATAGATAGAGCTGATACAGTAAATGTCGTCCCATGGCAGATACTACTATAGAGGAGTCAAGTGGATCCATACTAGATCCAGCTTCATGAGGCAGGTTGACCTGTTCCTATTCATGGCTACCTTCGGCTTGCCTAACTCAAGCAGATACAGGCATCCATTTACTGCTGGATAAACTGGAGCGTTATGTTACCGTAGGACTACGATAAGAAAATGTACAGAGTGATACAGCAGGAGGCAAACTGATCATCAGAAGTGTTCTCCCCCCCCCCCCCCCCCCGGTCCCCGACGGACAAGTGTTTCGGCCCTTTATGTTCTATACTGATCTGCTAAACTTCTATCTTACTAGATTAACCTACTTTTAATGCTCTCTTTGTACAGTTTTCTTTTCTTTCTTTTTATATATTTTTATAATTTTTTTTATGAATATATTTTATAATTTTAGCGAAAAAATTATCTATATATATATATATATATATATATATATATATATATATATAATATATATATATATATAATATATATACTATAGATATAGTTATAGAATGCATGGAGGCATCTCTGGAGTCATATTTATATGACCATCAGCTATGCACAATGCTATAATATACATACGTGAAAGTGAACCTCTGTCTCAGTGGCTGATTACACCGTCATTGACTCTTGAAATCATCTACACACTTTCAAGGATTCACTCTGTGGTGAAACTTGTTGAGAACCCAGCATTGCACACTAAGATTGTAGAAGTTACTTGAACCCCAGACATGATTCTTTGGCTTTGACCTGGCTGACTGCTTTCAGGAGAATCTCACTATGGACCAGTGATAGGCAGGGGGAGCTGAGAAGTGGCTCTCTGCAGGACATGACAATTCCTTGAGACATCCCAGAACCAGAGCACAGTATTTTAGCTCTGCATAGTTGGAGAGCCCCATTGGATGGCGGGGAATGCACAGTATGCCACGCGCTTCTTACTCCTAGCTTGAGACCAGTGTGACAAACTGACTGTTATTTTTATTTTCAACCCGCCCCATTCTTGTTTTATTATTATGTTTGTTTCTTTTTCTCTTCTATTTTTATCAGGTTTTCTGATTTTTGGATATTTTCATTTTTTGTCATGGGTCTGGCGATCGCAGGAACACTACCACAACCCCTTTCTTTCCGCGGTGGGGGGAACCTCTACCCGCATTTTGCTTGATCTATTTTGTTTCATTCTTAGCGGGGATAGTGCAAGAAGACGGTCATTTAATTGATGTAACATTAGGTAAACACACGGCGGTAATCGGCTTTGTTTCGTCCTGGCCTTCATTATACATGCATAGCGGGACTTGTAAGTGATCTGTGATGAGGTGATTATACGTAAGTAACACCTGGTGTTTGCTGTATCGGAGCGAACCTTCTTCGTGTTTGCTCTCGGGCGAGCAATAAATAATCCTTTGATCTCCGATTTCAGGAGAGAGAGAGAGAGAGAGTGAGAGCGATCGTTCGCTGGTGATTGGTAGCGGCTTTCTGTGGTAACTGTTGTCAGATGTTAGATAATGTTATGCTGTTTCAGGGAAACCCTTACGATTGTTTTCGATTTTAATTTGAGTAGTAGTCCTGTTATTACGTCAACTTGGAGGTAGTTGCATCTGGTTGGAGATAATTCTAGATCTATTACGTATCGCGTCTGTCTTCTCGTGCACGTGTTCCTAAGTTGCATCAGAGAGTTGTTACTATAAAAACAGGTCCGGGTCCGTTAGTCGTCTCTCAGTCCTAGAATTTTATTGCCATGAATAGTGACAGACATAAATTCAGTTTGCCTGAAGGGATATTCTGAAGTCTACCAATTCACGGGGTCGCAGGCAACACATAAGCCTGCAACGGACGTTGCCTTCTCGGAGAGGGAGGCAAGAGACATCATTGTAATTGAAAGCTGGGTACGCGCAAAGTAACGGGCGCCCCTAGTTACGTCTGCAAGACGGAGAGGCATTAGGGATTCTCCTGACGTGGGGAAACATATACCTCAGCGTGGAATTGCCTAGAAATTGGAGCGCTTGGCTCCCACGGCCCAATACGCAACAGGCTACGTTGCCTTGTATTGTTTACATACTGCCACAATAAAGCAGTAGGCCAAAACCCGAAGCGGTTTAAATCGTCGTTTGTGTGAAGAATTGAGTGCTATCATCATTGTTAGATCTACAGCCAGATGCCAAAATATATATATATAGTCACCAAGGGCCCCTTCATCCGTTATTCTGGGGAGAAGAGAGGGAGATCATGCCTCTCTAATATTAACGGGAGGCGGTACCCGACGAAGGGTAACGCACCTGAGCCTCAGACGAAGCCGATTGCGACAGGAAGGCGCAGAACTGAAGGAGAGGGGAGAGAGTGGAGTTAGTTGTTTTCAGGAACTGAAGAGTTAGATAGATAATACTTGGAGGTGAGCCTCTGAGTTAGTTCTGCAGAATTCAGTGGTGTAGAATTTAGTTGTGTAGAAGGTAGTTGTGTAGGACAGCCGGTAGCGCCTTGAGACATTTTAGTAAGATTAGTTAATAATTCTTCCTCTGACTGGTTAAACGGGACAGAGTGAAAACTAGTGGAGTGAAGCCTTGTGGTGTGGGACTCCACAGTTATTTAGTTAGTAATAGTAGTGCTCAGTTGGTGGTGGCTCTTACATAGAGACCCCCCCCCTCCCCCGCTTAATTTGTTTAACCTTAAGTGTTTCATGTAGGTGTGGAAGAGAGCGTGGAAATTTGATATTAGTTTCATTAATTTATTTGTTCTTTTTTTTCCAGCTTGTGCGAACTCGCTCGTTATTGTTGTTGTTTTTTTTTTTTTTTTTGCTATGGTCAAAATTTGTTTTTTTGTTTGTTTAATAAACTTATAAATGTGCACTGAATCAGTTTGTCTTTCACTGTACTGTACCTGTGTTTTTTAACTGTACAGTTGTGTCTGTAGATAGTAATTAGTGTAAACCTTATCTCAGATGAGCAAGAGGTGGTGAGGCAGTAACTATAAAAACAAGTCACAAGTGGCGAGGGAGAGTCAATCTAGGTTCTCACAATTGAGGCTATAAGTCTCATCCTCTACAGGCACTTTAATTCTCATCTTAATCTATCTTCTCAGACTTTCTTCAAAAATTGGTGCCTTGTCTCGTTAGACAGACTCTTATATAAGCCATTTTGTGACAACCAGATGTGACGATCCTTTAAATGCAAGCCAAGCTGGAGAAACTGGAGCTATTGACTTCAACTTAGCGCGTTTCGGAATGGTAGAAAAGCCACAGGAAAAGTCTAGATCTACAATGTAGACAATACCAAAGAGTCTTCAACTTGATATTGGCTGCAAAAAAGCGAGAAGCTCAATAGCCATTATTTAACAACAACTATACACATAGTTATAGAAACTAGATGTACATGACAAACACACTTAGTGGTAGAAAGGGATTACGTAACACCAAACATATGCACTCATAAAAACTGGATGTACATACCAGATACATGTAGTGATAGAACGGAGTTCTACAACTATAAATACATGTACTCATAGAAACTGGACGTACATGTCAAATAAACGTGGTGATAGGAAGTGGATGTATAGCACGAAATACATGCAGCTTTAGCAACTAGATTTACATACCAGATATATGTAGTGATAGGAAGTAGATGCACAGATAAAAAAAAAAGAAAACCACACACACCACTACTACAATTACTACCACTATTAATTCTACTTTTACTATTGGTAAAATTGTAATCACTATTCATATTACTAATACACGAACAAAAACAAACAAACAAACTCATCATATCTGTTGCTGTTTGAAACGATAGCATCGGGGCAAATACAAGCATCACTGTTCTTATAGTCCGTATTATTTATATCATTACTGCCATTTTAATACCACGTTTACACTTACAGTTTGTGTTTCTCAAGAGTTATGAGAAGTCAAAGAGGGAGCAAAACCACTAACTAATAAAACCAGGCATGTCGTAACAGACAAAGAAGGAGAGCGTGTGTATAAGGTCAACATATTTATTCATGTAAAAGAAAATGCTAAAGACATCACCACAGCAAGAGCGGATGGCGTGACCGATGCAGGTTTCCTGCTTGAGGCTAACTTCTGATGATTTAAATTACTTTTTAAAGCTGTTTTGAGATTGTATCGTTTATTTAATTTTGCTTTTTGCTTTATTAAGCTACTCGCATATAAATTAGGAGAAACTTAAGCGAAGCAAAAGTTAATAAATGAAGCATTGCACAAGAGAAGATAAATATTTGATTTCATCTGAAATTACGAATAAAAAAATATTATATTAAACTTGCCCTGGTCGCGAAGACATACTCACCCAATCTTTTCATGTACGGTATTTAGTTTTTAAATAGTTTAGTAATATAATACATCTAATTACTTAAGATATACCAAAATAATATACACAGTTTTTGCGAATTAAAAAAAACACAGGTGGGAGGAGAGAAAAATCTCGCTTTTGCTATGTAAATTCATAATTTCATTATATTTCCCATGTCTTTTTATGAAAACTGTTATTAATTTTAATTTACTTTACTTTGCGGGAGCCGCGGTAGCATAGTGGTTAGTTCACTGGCTTCCTAGCGCAGTGGTCTATGGTTCGATCCCCAGATGAGGCGGGAATTTTTTAGGCCACAAACGGCTCCTGTGTCGACCCAGCCCCAAATGGGTACCAGAGCAACTCTGGGAAGGTTAAGGCGGCCGGCGTGATGCCGACCACATCACCCCTCGTGTGCCGACGGTCAAGATAATATGGGCCTAACACCATATTCCCAATATGCCTCAATGGGCGTGTAACGGGTTCCTTTACCTTTTTTACTTTGCAGAAGAATCGCTCTGATTGCAATGAAATGAGTTTCTAGCGCGAAAATGATCTCAAATCACGCTCGTGCCTGCGCAACACAACATTCGCGTATATCGCAGTCGCATTGTATATAATTAGGAAGTCTAACGGCGGTAAGCAAATAGTACCTACATCTACAGACGTTATATATCCTAATTATAACCCATCATGGGTTGAGCAGGATATTTTTGTCCATTAATTTAAAAAAAAAAGGAGCGGCCCCATGTTTCTTGGTGATCAAAAAGGGACATTCGTTCCAGTCCCGTACTAAGGGGTGCAATGGGGCGGTCTGCCCAAGGGTGACAACCAGGAGGATGGTGCCATAAGACACAATATGAAAGTACCGTACTGCTTAATCTACTTGCAGGCATAATACAGGGTGGTCATAAAGTCTTTCCCTGATTTCAAATTTTTACGAGATCCTCCAGATGGTAAAAGCATCAAAGCTTGGTATACAAAGTTTACGGACACTGGCAGCGTCGGTGACATACCCAGAGCAGGTAGGCCTCGTGTGAGTGAAGAAACTGTGGACGCAGTGCGCACGGCGTTTCAACGCAGTCCTCAGAAATCAACCTATCGTGGCTCAAGAGAACTTGCAATCCCTTGAATATTAGTGTTGAAAATCGCAAATGTTGAAATCTACAAATAGCATTAAAAAAACTGTTTTAGTTCTGGAATAATTTCCAAAAAACCAAGTGTCTCTGCACAGAATACTTTTTTTTTTAATTTTTGAAATCAGGGAAAGACTTTATGACCACCCTGTATATTCTTCTATTTGCTTCATTGGGAGCGACAAAGGAAGATCCAATTAGGATGCCAAATAATTTACGTACTTCACTGTTTCGTTCTTCCTTTCATTGTATACTTCTTGTTAACATTTCACCTGGAGCAGCACAAACATATACCGTAACTAGGAAGACCATGTAACTATAGAAATAATTACGTAATTAATGTTAACAGTACTAAATGTTGTAACAATAATAGCGGTGTTATTAGAACTAACAGTAGTAACACAATATTATTAGTAATAAAAATCCAAACAACATAGATAAATTCTCTATTACCAAAACAAGAATAAATATATAACAGCTATAGGAGCTAAGGAGTGCAGTACGGAATAGATTATAAACAAAAACATCCTTGACTCTAAGCCAGGGCAAAAATATATAAAAATCAATTAACACAAAACTGATATAATAACAATTGTGTTAATTAGAATAGAGAAAATATAAAAATGTGCAGTACAATAAACTAATGGTCACTGACCACCTAGCTCGGTGGTCCGTGGTTCGATCCTCAGTTGTGGTGGATATTTTAGACCACAAACGGCTCCGGGTTCCACTAAGCCTCATGAATTGGGTGCCAGAGCAACTCTGGGAAGGTTAAGGCGGCTGGCGTGATTCTGACCACATCACCCCTAGTGTACCGATGATCGAGAAAATATGGGCCTAACACCATACTCCCAATATACCTCACTAGGCATGTAACGGGATCCTATACCTTAATTACAATAATCTAGAGAAAGTAACTGAAGGTAACAAGTTCCCATGAAGTGATATTTAGTAAATAACCATGGAAATGAAACATCTGTGTACATTACAGAAATTACGAAGCACCATAATATAACACACCAGTAAGTGCAGCCTGGAAGAAACAATAAATATATTGAATGAAGAACACAATAAAGGCAAATTATAACCCACACGGGGTTGAACCGGGTATTCTGTACATAAGTAACGCCAGTTTCCTATGCATGGACCAGAAAGACACAAACAGCAGTGTCAATAATACTACCAAAAAAAAAAAAAAAAAGAAAGAAAGAAAATTAATAGTGTTAACATTACTAAAATTAGTAACAATAGAAGCAGTGATAAATAGTATTAAAATAGGAGCAGTTGTCACGGGACGCGAGTAAGTCTGACGGGTATTCTGTACATAAGTAACGCCAGTTTCCTATGCATGGACCAGAAAGACACAAACAGCAGTGTCAATAATACTACCAAAAAAAAAAAAAAAAAATTTTAATTAGAAGCAGTGATAAATAGTATTAAAATAGGAGCAGTTGTCACGGGACGCGAGTAAGTCTGCATTTTAATTCTTAAAACCAGACATCGTCTTCATCAATCGTGGTAATCCGACCAATTTCGCATGGACTGTTTACATAACAATAGACAGTGGGTCAACAGATTATTGAGGTAATCGCTTCAACGTCTCGGTTGTGTTTTCACAAAGGCAGGAAGGTACAAGCAATATTATTGTGGCTAGCCGTAGAATGTAATGTTTACAGAACACTGAGACAGCACGCAACAACATTCACCTGAAATGTTTTCACAACACGCGGACATTGCACCAACAGACTATCGGAATAATTGATACTAAGTTGCGGATATGTTTACACAGGGCCAGTGTTAACCAAGTATTGTTGTGACTAAGGGAGACTTAAAGTCTGCACAAGGGCAACATGAAAGCAGTATGAATACGAAATTATAACGAGAAGAACAACACTGTACGTGCCCCAAAAGACGAACGCAGACAAGTTGTCTCGGATAAGCAAAATATGAAAGCGACCATAGCAAAATAATACAGGAAATTTTTACACAGTTTGAGGACGGAATGTCTGACTTTAGGAAAACAAACGAAATTTCACATGACACAGGAAGCGAACCCGAAAAAAATCGCCCTAGGCGATTCAGACGATATATAACCCAACTAGATTCATGGCTTGGCATTGGTAAGAGAAACCATTCCGCCAACCAAAACGTGGGTTCTAGATTTCACAAGAAAGAATCAAGACATTGTGTCAGTGAAATTCGTATAGGGACACCAAGGTTAGTGTAATATATTTTGTACTTTATCATTATTATGTCTTAACTTCATTCAGATAATATATACATATTTTCCATAAATATAACACTGTAAATACCAGTCACGTTTATTATAATATTATATTTCACACTAATAAGTACAGGTTGCAATAAACGCCATGCAGAGAATGATTATATATTTATAAGATTGCACAGTTTCCAGTAACTATAACGAAGTAAATACAAGACACTTTTATTTTGCCTCTTACATTACATGTTAAACGTGCAGTAAACACCGCACAGCCCTTTCTTATAGTGATAAGATTTCACATACAAGACACTACAGGCGTAGCATAGTTTACGGGATACTTACAAAGGGTTCATTATTTTATCCATCACAGTGGTAGAGACAGGGACCATTTGAGATACTCATCCTTAGTCTACTACGTGGTTGGCGTTAATCACAGGACAAGCTTTAGAGTAGGGCCGACCGAGATACTGCGACGACACGCATCTCACACGTAATTAACGGCAACAACCTACCAATACTCCACGGGGGTCAGAAAGGAATTTACCAGGCGGTGAAGGGTCTTTCTATCATCGACTACCCACCCAAAAAGAAAGCAGAAAATACCCAGAAGGATTGCTGCATTTCTAAATAGCTGTCCACGTGAAATTTAATGATCTGAAGTGGCAGTCGCCAACGGATGATTTTTACAACAAGTGCCTTTGAGAAATTTAATGATCTGAAGTGGCAGTCGCCAACGGATGATTTTTTACAACAAGTGCCTTTGAGAAACTATGATCAAAAGCTGCAAGAGCAGACGGGAGATTTTGTAACCCCAGTGCCTACCAAATTTATCGAGATCCTAAATTACATGCAGTAATGGACAGATTCTCCCTGTACAAATGATGCACCAACAAATACGAATATACAACATATTTCCATCATCGTCACCACATAAGCAAAATACCAAGACAACAAAAGGACATCTGCATAACAGACGAAGTCTCACCCGCCTAACATTGTGTTCAACCTCACCCATGAATAAGACACCTCGGACGCTCGGGACAATGTCAACACAGGCATTGTGAAAGACAAAAATACAAGCCGTGGACACCTGGCGAAATCGAGTGAACCGTCCAATGTTATTGTAGGCAGACAAAGACTTGTCCATTGTGTTCAAACAACCAGAGTTTATTGACAGTTAGCAAGAGACCAAGAAACACAAGATATCCTTTTTGTTAGTATTTAGGAGTTACTTAAATTCATCATCATCACATAGGGTAGACTTTAGATTCATTTGTGTATTTTGCATTAACTAATATCTTTCTTCACAGGGATAGTTAATGTTATTTCTAGTTGCATTTGTATCAGTGTAATTGAATGTTGTTATATTTCAGAACATTAATAAATGTTGTAGTTGTGTTTACCAACACACGTTATCACATATATAGAGAAGGAACGAAAGTGTGCGAAAGAGACATACTGTTCTTCTTCTCTTTCTCTTCTGTTCACTCAGTGTAATAGGGGAGTGGGGGCTCGTTAGTATATAGAGGGGGAGATAGAGTGGTAGGAGGTATATGTCACGAGATCCAGAATCACTGGGGCTATATGCTGGGAATTCATCCCAAAGTCTTATATTCACCTTCTCCACTCCTGCTGCTCATCTTCAACCGGGTGCCAGGCGAATCTGAGCCATTGACAAAGCCGGCACCTCACAGATAACTCTCTTTGGTTACCCTCACAGGGGTAACCTTGTGACATAATTGTGGGCTGCAGTCCGGAATATACCTTGGGACTTGCCCTAGACTAAAACATTAAATAATTCTTTTTTGCAAATTTTGTATAAACCTAGTCACTGTCTTCTATACTGTTCCTTATTCTACTTAGGTAGAGGGAAAGAACACAGAATAGAGTATTAGATAACTAGATATTCATATTAGATATTAAGATTAGATATTCATAGTATATTAAGAAAAGACAGTGACACATGTTAGAAGATTACACCGTATTAATTTATATGCACTTTATTACTGCATCTGGTTACCAATATTGATTTGTTGTCATCATTATAAATTTACCTGGATTTTTGGTAGTACCACGTGGGACTCGATCAAAAGGCATTGTTGAAGTCGGACGCTTTGAACGAGCGACCCGACATTGTGTATTCCTTTTGTTCACAAGTGGACAATAGCGACTAAGCCACTGAGACGAAACATTTTAGTATTGTTTTCTTGGTAGGCAGGCAGTTGATGGTCAGAAATATTTGACTGGTATTCTTAGCAAGCCTTAGAATTGTATTGCCAAGGTTTTCTTTACTATTGTCATTTACCTGTACGGCTGTAAAGGTTATAGCGAAGCATACGGGACATTTGTTTTGGTTCTCCCTTTGGCCAAGGGCACAAATTTTTTCTTCGCCCTATATTTTTTTTTCTCTCACATAATTTTGAGTAGCGATAGGCAGATTGAATTCTAGCTTGATCATGGCAGATTTGAGGCAAATTCGCGCTGCGATTATCCAGGAAGCAACTAGTTTAAAACTAGAAAAAGGAGAACTTATGGAATATGTGGAAAAAATGTTAACGGCGCACAAAGAAGAGAGAAAAGACAAAATTGCAGAGCAAGAGAGAAAAGAAAAACTGGCAGCAGAAGTAGAGCAAACAAGATTGAGATTAGCAGCAGCGGAGAAGGAGAGAGAGAGAAGCCAAGAAATTAGAAGCTGAGAGAGAGAGAGAAGCCAAGAAATTAGAAGCTGAGAGAGAGAGAGAGGCCGAGTATAGGAGATTCAGGGCAGAGTTAGTGAGAAATACGGAAGAGAGAGAGCACGAACTTCGGATGAAGAGGTTGCTTAAAGCATTTGAACTATCCACAAGAGTTGAACCAGAAATATGTATTTCGGCCCATGAAGTGGCAGACGAGCTATCATATCGCCTAGAGGACACACCATCTTCGCCTTGCATTACGACATATGCAAAGAAATCTGCAGGAGAAACTGATTACGAGAAGGGCGCAGTTGACCGGTATCAGGGGAAGAAAGACAACTTGCTTTGCAATCCACATAGACAGGAAACTCAACACAACTCCTTATCTCAGAACCAGAGGCAAGGGGAAAAATGGTGCCGGTATTGTCGCATGAAAAATCACTACACCAGTGAGTGCCGAAACCGCCCTCCTCTCCATCGCTTGGCGTATATAGAAACCCGAACAATGAAGGACAAAGAGTCCCGGAGAAAAGAGGGGGAAAAATCACACCCGGCGGTAGTTAATTCAATGGATTCCAGACACAGCTGCAGAGATAACGGAAAGTTATTAAAAGGCACAGAAGAACCCACTCTAATTGCGAGCGGTACCTTCGATGGATCTTGCAAGGGGACTTCGAATAAAACAATTTCACCTGGCATCACAGGGAAGAAGAAAACAGGCACTTGTCTCCTGACATCAGGAGAACAATTATTACCTTACTCCACCGGCCCTTCTACGTGGAAAGAAGCGACCGGACAGGAACGGGCATTCGCTATTATCCACGGAAATAGACAGTTGCACACATCGCCTAAGTCTGCCTTTACCCAAGACGAGGAAAAGTCAGATCCTACCACTTTTAAAACTTACGGAGAGAAATGTGTGCCTTTAGAAGGTATAACAACACATACGATTATCGGGACAGGGTGGACGACGGACACGGAGGCACCCCCCGACTCTCTTCAAAAGGAGGTAGAAGAGGATTATGAGGAGAAAAGTGTGGTAGAGCCGGCGGGGATACAGCAGCTCAACACCCATGGGACTCCGATTCTATATGTAGGCGAGACAAAAACTAAGCGGATAGAGAGAAGGAAAGACACCAGGCGACACAAGAGGAAACAGCTTGGTGTACGCGCTTTATGCAAGGCACAGCGCAGATGCGCGAAATTTACAACACACTGTACCCGATATAAATGGACAGATGGGTTGCACCGTATCTTGAATTATGACCATTCCACGGGCAAGATACACAAGATACGTAATAAGGACAAACAAGGGCCAACTTTGATCCGTCGTCGGATTCAAAGATTGGTTAGCAGAAGAAAGAAGTGGGGAAACATTTTTTATTTCGACAGAGCGAAGAAAGACACACTGAGAGTTAGTGTCAATAAGAATGGACCACTCAAAAGAAAGAAGAGGTTTAAACCTGGCAACGAATATTACAAGGACCCTAATGCAAAGGGGCGGAAAAGGAAAAGTGATATTGTAGGGACGGCGACTAGCGCCCGGATTCCCTCGGAACACAACGTTGTCAATAGAGAAAGAGCGGAAGAGGTATTCGATTCCAGGCTGGAATTCGATTCGAAAATCAGTTCAAGACTGGTTAGATCAGAACAATTGACTGATGGAACTGTGGAAATTCAGGTCACAGGTAACGGCGATCCTCCAATGATGGCGGCTATCGCCCGGACTCCCATTGAAGGCAGATATGTCAAGGGAGAACTACGAACGGCAGTTTTAAATGATCATACATACGAAGTCATTTTAGGCTACAAATATGTGAGTTTAGGAGACACTCGTCAATCAAGAGTCACAGCTGCAGTGCAGACAAGTGACCAAGCGAAGGAGAAGAGACAAGGAGACGAGGTTCACTTCCATCCGCAAGAGCTGAGACAAGCTCAAATGAACGATAAATCGGTAGAACCGTGTTTTAAGAAGAGACTGAAGGGAGACAATCCACCAGAACCAGGAGACTGCTTTAAACAGCAAGGACAACTCCTTAGGAAAGTAGAAAAGCGCGGATATGAGTATAAGCAACTGGTAGTACCAGCACGATATAGATTTTTATATCTTAGGTATGGGACATGCTAGTGAATCTAGTGGTCAGGTCAGACAATACATCACTACGCAAAGAATCACCCACCATTATTATTGGCAGGGAATCGCAGGGGACATGGATCAATTTATCCGATCAGGTCCTGAATGCCAGAGAGGGGCATCAAATCATGGGAAAAGTGAGGAAGCCACTGTTAAGGGAAACAGACTACGTATGAAGAAGAGGAGGCGTCAACATGACGGAGAATATAATACGACTGGTCCTAAGTGTGAGCTAGAGATAGGCAAACAAGTTTTACTGTTTATGCATAGTAAACAGAACAGGTTACTGATTGGATGGCACGGGCCATACGCAATGGTCGAGAAGGCATCTCGAACCAATGATAAGATTCCAATGGAGAATCAGCTGGAAATATATAATATTATTCTGCTAAAGAGATACTTAGCCAGACACATAACTGAAGCGGCCAACTTCAGGACACGAGCAGCCACAAAGCATTTGAATAAAGGAAATCCGAACTCAGCACTGCAGCCCAATGCGGCTAGACAGTCATCTGCAGGTGTGCAGAAAATCACAACACACTCTACGAACGTAGTCGAGCAGGGGCGACAACTCTTGACTACGGTCACGATATTGAAACAGGAAAGGGAGCAGCTCTTTATAGCTGATGCAGGAGAAGCAACTGAGGAAGATTGCGAGAAGAACGATTTGAACGAGGAGAAGGATGGTGGAAACGAGGAAGATGAGGAGGATAGTGATAGCGAGGAGATAACATCAGCCGACAATAGGGAATGTAAAATGCATCCTGACTCGCAGGAGTCTTCCCAAGCTAAGACTTCGTGTGGGGGACATATGTCACGGGACGCGAGTAAGTCTGCATTTTAATTCTTAAAACCAGACATCGTCTTCATCAATCGTGGTAATCCGACCAATTTCGCATGGACTGTTTACATAACAATAGACAGTGGGTCAACAGATTATTGAGGTAATCGCTTCAACGTCTCGGTTGTGTTTTCACAAAGGCAGGAAGGTACAAGCAATATTATTGTGGCTAGCCGTAGAATGTAATGTTTACAGAACACTGAGACAGCACGCAACAACATTCACCTGAAATGTTTTCACAACACGCGGACATTGCACCAACAGACTATCGGAATAATTGATACTAAGTTGCGGATATGTTTACACAGGGCCAGTGTTAACCAAGTATTGTTGTGACTAAGGGAGACTTAAAGTCTGCACAAGGGCAACATGAAAGCAGTATGAATACGAAATTATAACGAGAAGAACAACACTGTACGTGCCCCAAAAGACGAACGCAGACAAGTTGTCTCGGATAAGCAAAATATGAGAGCGACCATAGCAAAATAATACAGGAAATTTTACACAGTTTGAGGACGGAATGTCTGACTTTAGGAAAACAAACGAAATTTCACATGACACAGGAAGCGAACCCGAAAAAAATCGCCCTAGGCGATTCAGACGATATATAACCCAACTAGATTCATTGCTTGGCATTGGTAAGAGAAACCATTCCGCCAACCAAAACGTGGGTTCTAGATTTCACAAGAAAGAATCAAGACATTGTGTCAGTGAAATTCGTATAGGGACACCAAGGTTAGTGTAATATATTTTGTACTTTATCATTATTATGTCTTAACTTCATTCAGATAATATATACATATTTTCCATAAATATAACACTGTAAATACCAGTCACGTTTATTATAATATTATATTTCACACTAATAAGTACAGGTTGCAATAAACGCCATGCAGAGAATGATTATATTTATAAGATTGCACAGTTTCCAGTAACTATAACGAAGTAAATACAAGACACTTTTTATTTTGCCTCTTACATTACATGTTAAACGTGCAGTAAACACCGCACAGCCCTTTCTTATAGTGATAAGATTTCACATACAAGACACTACAGGCGTAGCATAGTTTACGGGATACTTACAAAGGGTTCATTATTTTATCCATCACAGTGGTAGAGACAGGGACCATTTGAGATACTCATCCTTAGTCTACTACGTGGTTGGCGTTAATCACAGGACAAGCTTTAGAGTAGGGCCGACCGAGATACTGCGACGACACGCATCTCACACGTAATTAACGGCAACAACCTACCAATACTCCACGGGGGTCAGAAAGGAATTTACCAGGCGGTGAAGGGTCTTTCTATCATCGACTACCCACCCAAAAAGAAAGCAGAAAATACCCAGAAGGATTGCTGCATTTCTAAATAGCTGTCCACGTGAAATTTAATGATCTGAAGTGGCAGTCGCCAACGGATGATTTTTACAACAAGTGCCTTTGAGAAATTTAATGATCTGAAGTGGCAGTCGCCAACGGATGATTTTTTACAACAAGTGCCTTTGAGAAACTATGATCAAAAGCTGCAAGAGCAGACGGGAGATTTTTGTAACCCCAGTGCCTACCAAATTTATCGAGATCCTAAATTACATGCAGTAATGGACAGATTCTCCCTGTACAAATGATGCACCAACAAATACGAATATACAACATATTTCCATCATCGTCACCACATAAGCAAAATACCAAGACAACAAAAGGACATCTGCATAACAGACGAAGTCTCACCCGCCTAACATTGTGTTCAACCTCACCCATGAATAAGACACCTCGGACGCTCGGGACAATGTCAACACAGGCATTGTGAAAGACAAAAATACAAGCCGTGGACACCTGGCGAAATCGAGTGAACCGTCCAATGTTATTGTAGGCAGACAAAGACTTGTCCATTGTGTTCAAACAACCAGAGTTTATTGACAGTTAGCAAGAGACCAAGAAACACAAGATATCCTTTTTGTTAGTATTTAGGAGTTACTTAAATTCATCATCATCACATAGGGTAGACTTTAGATTCATTTGTGTATTTTGCATTAACTAATATCTTTCTTCACAGGGATAGTTAATGTTATTTCTAGTTGCATTTGTATCAGTGTAATTGAATGTTGTTATATTTCAGAACATTAATAAATGTTGTAGTTGTGTTTACCAACACACGTTATCACATATATAGAGAAGGAACGAAAGTGTGCGAAAGAGACATACTGTTCTTCTTCTCTTTCTCTTCTGTTCACTCAGTGTAATAGGGGAGTGGGGGCTCGTTAGTATATAGAGGGGGAGATAGAGTGGTAGGAGGTATATGTCACGAGATCCAGAATCACTGGGGCTATATGCTGGGAATTCATCCCAAAGTCTTATATTCACCTTCTCCACTCCTGCTGCTCATCTTCAACCGGGTGCCAGGCGAATCTGAGCCATTGACAAAGCCGGCACCTCACAGATAACTCTCTTTGGTTACCCTCACAGGGGTAACCTTGTGACAGCAGTCTAGCAGTGTTAATAGTACAGTGTTAAAAGTAGTACAATAGTTACGTTGTTAATAGTACTAAAAATAGTTGTTACTAGTAGCATTGTTTGTATTAAGCATTAAATAGAGAAATAATACAAACATATTATAACAGTATGACGAGTGGTAACAATATTAGCATTATCACTATTACTAAACGTAGCAGCAATAGTTGCAGTGTTAACTGTTGTAAAATTAGATGCGATAGCAGTGTTAAGGAATTCCTAACATTAGAAGCTGTGCATATGGTTCTATAAGCAGTAAGACAAAGAGAGTAGATACTGTACAGTTTGGCATCATGGCACGGAAAGAAATCAACAACAGAATTGAAAAAAAGTAATGAAGACATGAAGTTGTGGTGAGACATAATCGCCTATGCCACCAGGCACGGCACTTGAAGAAGAAGCGGTGAGAAAAGTAAGAATTTTAATAATACTAAAAGTATACAAAATAGTATTACTAATGTTAGTATTACTAAAAGTAGTCGCATAAACAGAGGTATTGATATCACTAAAGGCTGTAGCAACAGTACGTGTATTAACAAAGCTAAAAACGCTAACACTAGTAGTGGTTTTAATATTACTTAAAGCAGTAATAATAGCAGTAATCTTACTAAAAGTTGTCAAAACAGACAAGTCCATATCGTACTAAAAGTAACAGCAGTAAATTTGTTAACAGCAGCTATAGTATATATAGATTATTTTCATAGAGGCAGTAATAACAAAGTCTTTGTTATGGAATCCGCAGTGTAGAAGATAGATGAAGACACACAACCACAAAACATTTGAAGAAGTGAATTATACACAGACATGATGAGGATAACGAAGAAATGGGAAGGCTTTGAACGGACAGCACAATATAGGATGGCTCGGTGTGTATTTGTTGATGAGCTGTGCTCAACGATAGCATTTATGAATAAAAATAATGACAAGACACTGTGGATTAAATGTATAAACTTGGAATAATAGTAACATTATTAACAACAGTAATAGTAAATGTTGGTAACAATGTTATTGTGTGAAGGAAGCTATAAAAGTATAATCATTGGTATATGGAACGAAAAAAAAGTGACTTAGAGAAATCATCATAGTAATGTATTGTATGTGTTTTGCTGTAGCAGCAATTGTTAGAGCAATTCTGGGATGAGATAATTGTGCTGTTTATACTGCCCCAACATCGGTTTTAATTCTAATAAACGTGTGTTGAATACACACCCTGTGTGAAGTAACTATGTAACACATTTTAAACGTTTGAAAGTAAGTATAAAAACTAAGTTCCCGTGTTATTTCACGGACGTTGTAGCACCGAAATGTAAACATTATAACTCTAAAACACATTATAAAACACAGTATTCTGTTTTAAATAAAACTAGTATTACATTAAATGTAACACGGAGTCAAAATACTTCTGTTAAACCCACACAGATCTAATTATATCTTATCTTAGCAACACATATCGTTGTAAGTTCCTTTAGTACACTAAACTTACGGCTCATAAATGAATCTTTAAACATATACACGTTCCGTTGTATGCGTTTTTATTTTTCCAGCGGAATACGTATGGCCAGATAAATTTTTTCAAGTGAGAACTTACTAACGCAATGTAAACTTTTACGGCATATTTACAAACAAATGGTTTCAAAGAACCGGTATTCGATATTCTTGTTGGCTACGCGTCAAGTGAGAATTCGCGACTGTGTCGACATTCCATGTAACTCCCCCCACGCAATTTCTGTCCGATGATACACTAGGCAGATTGTGCTGACGATACAACAGCACATTCACTGGCGTCATTTTTTTTTTTACAGTTGTCTAAATAAAAGAAGCCATTCCCACCCCCCCCCCCCCTTCCCCCTCCATTTTCTATATCACAGTAATTTCTCCTATTTGTTAATAAGAATCATATAGTTACGTAGGATACATTGTCTTACACGCATGGTTCACACAACAACAAAAAGCAAACACGGACGTAGCGTAACAAGTATGTTAAGGCTTGTGTACACATTGTGTAGGATGGATACATTGATAACTAACTGTATTTGGCGTTCAACCAACTAAATCCAATGAACTGCGTGTCTTACACCCATCTCTCGCGGGTTACATTAGTAAACTGTCTTTTACGTGGTAGTTTTATTAATTATTAATGTTATTATAATAAATTATTTTTGTACAGATATAACGTTAAGTAGGCTCTACATAAATGGTCAAGGGTGAAGGTAGTCACGTAGCAAAATACGACCGTAGCAGAGTGAAGTGTTAGAGACTACACTTTAAAAGGCCCAGCTGTATTAGGTCGGGTGATCTGTTCCTTACCTCGCTCCCGTTATCTCCCCTAACTCAAGAGCAGAGGGTACATTTACAGCTGGGCATACTGGAACCTGGTGTTCCCAGGTTTCGAACTTCGCCTCGAAAATCAAGCGTTCGAACCACTCTGCCACCCGATATATACACTGCTCAAAAAAAGTTAAAGGCCACTTTCCATTTTTAGGTCATTTCAACTAAGCTATTTTTTTTAAAACCTGAACACTCAGTCAAAAACGTTTTGCTGCATTTTGTTGCATGCTTAAACAATGTTTGTTAATCTGACAATAAATCAAATCTGTGTTACGTGTGTGTACCTCCAAGGTCAATCAAATGTACGTGGTGGAAAGGGAAATAATGCATGTTTGAAAATGCTTCCTATGGCAAAGCCTGTTGATAACATTGCTGAAATTTGCTTTTCACGTGCAAGTCGTGACTATAGTGAACACAATTCACCAACTTTTCAGAAGGAACAGGCAATGGGTATGTTTGTAACATTTACCATTTTAGCCATGGCTCAGCGAAGACGCTTGTCCAATGTTGACAGATGGAGAGCGATGGCATGGCTGCAGGATGAGGTAGGGCTGCGATAAGTTGCTAGGAGATTAGGAGTTGCCCACTCTGTCATACAAACTCTGCGTGATCGTTATAATGCAACCGGCAGTGTCGCAGAACAACGCAGGTCAGGACGTCCAAGGTCTACCACAAGACGGCAAGACACATTTGTTGTTGAATTGGCTCTCAGACAAAGAACAATCACTGCCAGTGCCATCAGGACGCAACTGCGAGCAGCCACCAACGTAATCGTCAGTGACCAAACCATACGAAACCGACTGAGAGATGCAGATCTGCATGCAAGGCGACCTGTCATCCGACCTGTCTTGGCTCCAGCTCATCGCGCAGCTCGTCTAGCTTGGGCTCGGCGTCATGTGACCTGGACAAGGCATCAATGGAGCAGAGTTCTGTTCACAGATGAATCCCGTTTCATCAGATCATTCACAGATGGCAGAAATCGTGCCTGGAGGCGCCCAAGAGAACGTTATCATGATGTCAACGTCCTTGAACATGATCGCTATGGCGGTGGATCAGTAGTGGTGTGGGGCGGAATTAGTGTGACCTCCAGAACACCCTTGTATCGAGTGCATGGTACGTTGAATGGTTTGGCTTACAGAAATGACATCTTACAGCCGCTTGCTCTTACGGCACTTCAGGCTCTAGGACCTGATTCTATCCTGCAGGACGACAATGCCCGACCACATAGAGCTGGGGTCGTGAACGACTTCCTACAACAGCAACATGTCACCCGCTTAGACTGGCCAGCTTACTCTCCTGATCTCAGTCCGATAGAACATGTATGGGATGTGCTAGGACAGAGGTTTTCAAACTTTTTTGGTCCGCTGCTCCCTTGACCAGAGGGCAGTCCAAGAGGAATAAGATGGACTACATTCTCTACATTGGAAGATCTGGAATATGCAGATGACATTGCACTGCTGGCACATTCACATCAACACATCCAGGAAAAAACGGATAGACTTAATAAAATTAGCCAGCAGGTGGGCTTGAACATCAATTTAAAGAAGTCTGAGGTCATGACGCTCAATGTGAGCAGCCCTGAGCCCATATCAGTAAGGAATCAGCAACTGGTACAGACAGATACCTTCACATACCTAGGAAGCATAGTAACACCAGACGGTGGGGCAGGCAAAGACATCAACATCAGAATGAATAAGGCAAGAACAGCCTTCTTTAGCCTAAATAACATCTGGAAGTCCTCCCAATACAGCACAAGCACAAAATTAAGATTATACCAGAGTTGCGTGCTTTCTGTGCTTCTCTATGGTGCGGAATGCTGGAGAGTCACAGAGAAGGAAATGTCAAAATTGTCCTCTTTTCACACAACAAAAAAAAAAAAAAAATTCAGCGCATCTTTTGGCCGAATACCATCACCAACCAAGATCTGCTTACTCGTAGCAAGCAAGAGGACATGCACACCATCATAGCTGGCAGACGCTGGAGCTGGGTTGGTCATGTCCTCAGAAGAGACCCCGATGCCATCACAAGAACAGCTATGTTTTGGACCCCTGAAGGAAAGCGAAAGAGAGGCCGACCAAAAACAACTTGGCGGAGGACTGTGGAGGCTGAGATGCAAAGAATGAACCAGAGTTGGGGCACTGTACGAAGGATGGCCACCGACCGTGCAAAGTGGAATCAATTTGTTGTTGCCCTACAAGACGCCACTAGGCGTGATAGCCACTGACTGCTTTGACGGTCGGTGGTTAAGGATCGAAGAAGAAGAAGCTCCCTTGACCTGTTGTAAGAGCGCTATCTTTCGTTTCTTCTAATAGTGATTCCTGGTTAGTGGTGGTGATGGGATGGCACTGGAATATTTACGCGAATGTTTAATAAAGTAATCAAAACTCCAACGAGTGGTAGGCAAATTGGCCAATATGACGATACTGAACTCGTGGTTAGAAAATTAGTTCATACAATTTATTTACGTTGCACAGTAGACGATACGAAACAGTACTTTGATGCATGGACGATCAACAAGAATACATGACGGTGAAATTCTGTCATAATGTTCATAATGGCAATATACATCTTTCCAGTCAGTTCCATTACCAATATTCTTCCTCACGAAACTAATGTTCAGACAATTAATCTGTCTCTGTGATAGTGTCACTAAGGCATCGGCCGTTGACCTTCTACAAGGACATCGGACTTATCATACATCTTCATAATACTTGAGAATGCAACCAAAATATACTGTCTTGCTCAATTGACTTCTTCCATAGACTGCTCAGACAGTTGATTAAACATAAGATCCACACTTTCCTACATCAAGAAAAATACAGGTTAGCGACTATCCTTGGCTAACCTCTCCAATCCGTGCCATGACCGAGATGTCGGCACTTCGCAATACAATCTTGCAATACATTTAATAATATTTCCTCTCATAGGATTACCACCATGTTTTACAAGTGAAGCTATCACTCATCTGATCCATTCTTGAGATCCTGACATGAGGACTCCAGCTAGATGCCAGTAATGAGTAGAGACATCACTTAAAATCATCCATAAGATCATTTATCAATACATGGGTACAAGACTTACGTATACATATTGACATTGGCTTCTGAGAAGAAAACCAGTCATCCACAATAGAAATAATTCCCATTCATAAGGGACACAATACAATACAATACGGACGATCAGTCCGGCTTGACCCTTCAAGATTTCTCTCTCCGACGTCATTCCCTAGATCTTGGTCACCCGTGCGTTAAGAGTCTCATACTCTACATAGTGCACACACGTGCGTGATAAATCATACGCACAAATAATATTCCTATCATAAGAATGGTGCGTAACCTTTTAACACTGTGATGAATTTACCGTGATACAACGTTAAAATATCTCCAATTAAAAAGAGAACATTGTAAGGATAAAAATAATGCGTAAGATACTAGGAGACATGCTCGCCCATGCCCGCATTTCCTACTGCCATTCAAACTTACTAGTTAGACGTGCAGACGAAACGGTACCCTTGTAGACGGGAGGATAACGGAAATATAAAAAAAAAGGAAAAATATGACTGAACACGTGTTTGAACCTAATGGGCAAAAAGACGCAAGTTGTAGTTTAAGTAATAAAAGAGGAAAAAAAAAAAATCACGCCACTAGTTAACACAATGTAAGGAAATTGATAGAAAAAGACCTTAGCTCTTATTCGAAACAGTCATTTCTTGGACGTTTTACGATACTTGGTTGTTTTATTTGAATTCAGCGGCAAACGCCGTGGAGAACGTGCAACAACAAATTTCAAAAACTAACCTTGAGAAAAAAATACGTTTTTTCTTAATAATAAAGTTATGAATATAAAACCTAGCTAGTATGATAGCCCATCTTAAGCAGAGAAATAATATACTTTCATTTATACAGACGGACAGATAACATGGAAGATATTGACGAAAGACCGTATTGTTCACATCAGACTAGCGACAGTATTGTTGTGCACACTTTCACTAAAGCCTCAAAATTGCGTCCTTGAGATACGGAAATGCTAAAATCTAGCTGTAATGAACGAGAGGGGGAAGGTTGGAGAATTGTGGCTAAAAATAACTTAGGAGGCAGATTTGTGTAGGGGTTTGCGTGTAGTTGGTCCAAGAAACAAGTGTGTTTTTGTGAAAAACCAAGTAGAGACAGACGGACCAACAGACAATAATACATACGTGACTGAGATCTGACTGAAATTTGACTTTTGGTTTGAAGATTTGAAAAAGTTAGGGGGGAAGTCTGTGATTGGACAAATGTATTCATATTAGCGGGATAGAGACGCGCATTTTTGCCATTTGATAATAGTCTGTCCAGTAACCCAGTCAGTTATTTCCAGTGGTGTTTTCCCAGAAGATATTATATTCAATTAGTGGGACGCCATACTATAGCCAGCAGCTCAGCTGAGTTTTGCTAGCATTAACTGTGTTCTCAATTCTGAATTCTGGTAAGAATGAAAGCATTTATCTTGTATATTTTAATATTTTGAGTGATTGATACTGCCATATCATATAAAATGATTACGACAAGTAAGTGCTCGCTCTAGGTCCCCAGCCCAAGTTCAGGGTCTAGAGACAAACAAAATATATGGACGCCTAACTAAGACTATGGAAGGCGGATCTATTATTGAGATCAGTGGGAACATATTACCTATCTTATTGAAGAAAAGAGGAAACTATTGAACATATCTCAGATGCAATGCAGTCTTGGGGGAACTGGTACTATATGAAAACAACTGGGTAAGATGTGCTACGTTGGTCAGAGAGATCTGACCCATTCTGTGTAATGTTGATGTGTTGTGCTGTGTGTAAGAGTGGTGCAGTGGATAGAGTACTGACACATAGCACAAATTTTGTTTCAGAATTGTGAGTTTCTGTTGTGGCACTAAAGCTAGTGCCACATACTTAAGCAAGAATACACAAGCAGATGTGTGTGCCGCCTAACATTTGTGTCGGTGCAGCCTAGCATTGTATTCCAGCTACAGAGAGGAGTGGGCCACAGGAAGCTAGTATCAGATCTTCACAGACAAGATGAGTGAATACGTGGCCTGCTGAAGATTCACCAGTATTTAAAACCACCACAAATATTTCCCTATCAAAAATATACTGAATTCTTGGGAAATATAACATTAAACTACAGTCTATAAGTCAATGGACAAAGCTTGTTGTAGTCACAGAGTGGGAGTGATGACATCACCCCAACAGCACATCCAGTAATAGTTCTCCCAGAGACAATAGAGATATTATTAATATTAACCAGTCTTATCAAATACCTATGTACACAAATTCCATTTTATTATGCCATATATTTATGCATTCCATTTATAACTCCATAACATTTCATATGTTCTGACCAAAATAAAACATTGGTTCAGAACTAATAAATTTAGAGAAAATTGTTAAAATCAAAACTAAAACAGTCTGAGTTAGTTCAGTGTGTTATAGATTTTATTAATATTATTAGACATATTAATTACCTGTGTGTGTTTGTATAGTATATTACAACACATTAATTTCAGTACCCTAGCCTTTTTAACGTAGCTACATTCATGATAGTAAAAGAGATATGTTTGAGGTCGTAAGTGGTAGTAAGAAGGGCCTTCTGTAATTCACATAAACATTTATCTCAGGAGCCTTCACAGCTGACCTCATACATTACACTAGATAACATAACCACCATACAATACCATCAAAAACCACTACAAACACAGGCAGGACCTAAGACTGCCATCTATGTAAAAGTACGCAACAATTTCCTTATCACTGCCCCTTAAAAAAAGTTAATTATATTAATTTTTTTTTTCTAAGTAATTAGGAGAGGTGAGTCAAACTACATCGACATCTATTAAAATTATTCATAGTTAAAATATTATACCATAAAAAGAAAATGAATATAAAATGGAAATCAAGACAACTAAACCATAGCATGCATTAAAGCATACCTCCACAATCGACCTACTTTGGTACGATGTGGTGAAATACAAAGAAAAAGAAAAAAAAATTCAAAGAAAGTTGGAAATCAGAACCAAAAGAATGGTAAAACATCCAACTAAATTTCCCCCCAAAAAAACCAAAATTAACACATGATTTCAAATGAAAAAAGAAAAACAATGATGATATGTAACAAATGACAAGTGTATTATAAACCGAAAAATGAAATTAAAACACGCATAATTCAACACGCTAAGAGAACAACACACTTAATGTTTCTAACATTACTAAGGTGGACTAATCATCTATAAGTATCAAGATCATGTACCCTGAGTGGTAGATATAAGTATAAGGAGACACATATAAACTATTAAAGTTAGTGAATGTGAAATATACCACTACTTGAGAAACTTAAATTGATTCTAACTAATCAATATAGTTCCTAATTAAAAAAAAATCACTAATTACTAATTCATTTAATTGCTAACAGTCTTACTAAGTGTTACTGTTATATTAAGAATTGTTAATAATATATGAAAATCTGTTATTTTATGTTCCATGCACGATGAAGAAATATTTTCCAACACATTACGTAGTCCAATATGTTCATTATGAATATTGACTATCTCTGTATATAACTGACAACAGTGTTCCCGTACCAAGAAAATTGTAAGATCTAAAAAGTTATGTTTCAATCCAAACAATTAGTATATCCTGATAGTTATGTCGGTACGAATAATCCTGATCCATACGAAGTCTGTATAGAGTTTAGGCAAATAACACAGTTCAATGATCATCACATTCTACTTGAACGATTTCTGTAGAGACGTTTCAATTTCTGGAAGTTGTTCTGGTTCGACAGGTTCGCTTGGACAGCTGACAAACAGTCCGCAAACACATTTTTAATTCCAGGTATTGAACGAATCTCAAAGCTGTATGGCTGTAAGGCTATAGTGTACTGATATGAGTAAATATCATATCATGTTTTGTATTCGATCACTTCCTGATATATACTGAAGCACATTAAAAACGCACCACTATTATATATACTGATGCCGAGAAGCTGGCAAAAAAAAGTGTAGGAATGGATTTTCCCCGTGTTTGCCATGAGGTAGAGAGCGAATGGCTGCTGGAATGGAAAGTGCAAGATTCAACCCACGGGTGTGTGTACAGACTACATGAAAACGATGAAAGTTACACGTGCAACACGATTCTCAACAGCTATGACCCTGAAAATGTGTACGCGTTCTGGCAGTATACTCGGTATAAAAAGGCCGTTGAGACAAAACACCCAGTACATGTGCTTGAAATGCCACGACTATCTGAAAACGACCACCAACGAGCCATTGGTATGTTGGAGACCGGAATGAGCTCGCGGGCCATTGCCAGAAGGATGAATTGCCACCACAGCACTATTGTACGTCTCAATGAACGTTACGGAACCACTGGCAGTGCCCGGGATAGACTTCGGAGTGGCCAACCACGAGTTACTACCCCTGCGCAAGATCGTCATATTGTGCTGAGTCACCTAAGGAATCGTACTCTACCGGCAAGTCAAACAGCAAGAGCAATAGTGGGTAGACATGGGCAAGTCTCTCGAATGACAGTCATACGACGACTCAGAGATACAGGCCTTACTGCAAGACGACCTTATGTTGGGCCAAACTTGACTCACAGACATCGTTAGCAGCGCCTGCAATGGGCAGAGCAACATATCAGATGGACTAGACTGCAGTGGAATGCTGTCCTATTCACAGACGAGAACAGATTCAACATATCCTTTGCAGATGGACATATGCGGATTTAGCGACGGTGTGAAGAGCGCTTTGCAGATTGCTGTGTCAACCGATTTCGAGGTGGCAGTATTCACATTTGGGGAGGATTCAGTTTTCACCATCGCTTGCCTCTTCACGTCTTCCGTGGAAATGTTAATGCTGTGACATATCGAGATGAGGTTCTGGATGCACTGGTTGCTCCTGCGTTCACAATTTATCCAGACTTGCAGCTTCTCCAGCAGGATAACGCACGTGCATTTTTTTGTATTTTTGGTTTTCTCCCTTGCCTGCACAGATTGCAATGAATTTCATAACAATCAAATGTACAAATTAATGACCAGCATGGATTCATAGGAAAATGAATAAAGATTCCAAATATGTAAACTTGTACACACTTATATTTACATTTCACACTCTGTTATTGGATTATACAGGTGGTGCGTTTTTAATGTGCTTCAGTATATATTGTTTACACACGGTATCCCGTGGTTGCAGGAAGTGACGTCTTGACTCCTGCTTTGAATTGACAGCAGACGTGAGTTTTGATTTGGGACAAGCTAGCGTCTCTAACCGGCAGTCTGCTTGTGTCGTTTGACCAGTATGCCAGGAATGTGTCCAGTAGGACCTGCTTTTAAAATGTGTTAATTGCCTTTGGGCATCTTTATATTTCACCTGCAAGATCGATTACCGTCACTGCCTTATGCTTTCATTAACAGTATAATGTCAGATTAGTCTTAGCAGTGTGTATGGAATTCTTGGGCACGTAAGTTGACTGTTCCATTAAAACTGAGAGTATCAGAATCAAGGACAGTAGAGACATGTGCTAGTAAAAGCTACGATGTCATATCATACTCAAATGGAGTAATGTGTTAATAAATATTTGTGAATCGTGCCAAGAAGTTAGGCCTTGTTACTGAGTACCTGAGGTGCGGGCCAGGGAGATTGTGTGTGACTGGCCAAACTTAAATATATATTATAATTCCTGAAACGGAATATGCAAGGAGAACCCTGGAGGGTATTCAGCAGGCCACTGTATTAAGGAGTGTCAAGCCTGAAGTCTAATGCACTCTTACCACAGGACGTCGGGAGGACGGTTCCTGAAATAATAAACATTCTTAAAATATACCCGTACCAGTTTCTGGGGGCCAAGCCATTGGATGCCTTACAAGCCTAAGAGCGCCTAACGAATCTAGGACTATTTTTTTCAAAATGGCGGCACGCATCGTCTGCCAAAAGTTTTTATGAATGGAAGGGATTTCCATCATCATGAATGTGCCTCAAGTTGTCACTAAGTTATAAAAGTGACCCATTATTACACAGAAGTCATAGGAACTGACTATCTTCATTCAAGAAGCAAGTATTTTATCAAAAATCATGGACCATATCGATGTCCTTCGATGTCAGCATGAAGCAATTCTAAGCCTAACCAAATACTAGGCTACAATCATCACTACATCCTTTCCTTGTCGAAGTCTCAAGAGGGATTGTTTTCTTGGCAACAGATAAGTCTATTTATTGTTACATACAGCTTGGCTGTGAATATAATCTGTTTGCCTGATATCTGACTTCACCATATGTGTTTTCATTACGTGTTTTTGGTTTTGTAACTAGCGGGCTGGATGGAGGGACTTGGTTTGTGATCATTCAATACCGCGAAAGCTAGGTCGAATGAGCAAATCAAGCGTTCTATAGGGCAGTATCTGTGTGATTCAGATAGAGGACCCAGCATACTCTGCTGGTTGTATAAAAGTTTGCCTCTATTGAATTTAACAGATCCATTTTTGTTAGCTGTGTAGTCATGTTTACCTATTGTTTGTTCTCATAAGTACTGTCTTTGTTATATTTTATTTAGTTCGTTGCATTATTGTTTGTAATATTGTCTATTCTCATCTTACTATCATTCATTTCTTAGATGTCATAATTTTTGTGATATGCGTCTTGTCTTGTCTATTTGTAATAGAGCATTAATTTAAATTAATTCATATATATTTTATAGTTATTCCTTTGTTTTCCATTTGTATTTCCTTTAGTTGCTCGAACCCTGTCTTGCTGTTCTTACTTGTTGTGGTTCTATTTTTTTCATTACTCCATATTGTTTAGCTGAATACATCTACTATTGCAATTATAAATTGATCTGAGATTGGTGGAGTGAATATTGAATATAGCTGACATATTCATATACATAAAAGTTAAAATATTGTGTATTATTGATAAACACAATAATAAGCAACCATGACTTCATTAAAGGATTTATTGAAGATTGGAAAGGAACTTAATTTGGAAGGTCCAGCTTTGCAAGCTTATATTGATAAAGAAGTAAACAGACAAGAAGAACTTCGCAAAGAGGAATTGGCAGAAAAAAGGAGACAAGAGGAACTGCACAAACAAGAAAAAGAAATTGAATTGGCAGAAAAAAGGAGACAAGAGGAACTGCACAAACAAGAAAAAGAATTGGAGGAAAAAAGGAGATCAGAAGAGTTGGCTCTTGAAAGAGAAAAATTAGCCTATGCCAGATCTCAAGAAGAGATCAGATCTCAACAAGCTCAAACTATAAGATTAGCTGAGATTGAACTGGAAAAATTAAAATTACAACAACCACTGTTGCATCCTGGGGTAGGTGAAGATAAAAATAAAGATCATACTACTGCCATAAGGATTAATTAGCCAAAATTTAACGCATCCATAGATGACATTTCATGCTTCCTAAATAGGTTCGAAACTTATTGTGAAGAATATAAGATTGACAAATCTACATGGACATGTAGACTTATGAATTTATTCTCTTCTTCTTCTTCCGTCCTTAGCCACCAACCGACGAAGCAGTCCGTGGCCAGTACGCCTAGTGGCGTCTTAGGGCAACAACAAATTGATCAATCTATCGCTTCCACCACGCCTATGGCGTCTTTGTGGGACAACAACAGACCAAACAATCTATCGTTGTTTCCGTAATCAGAGTAACTAGCAAGCAGGTGATCAGCCCACTGTGCATGAATTTATTGGTTGGTGAACAATTAACTGTAGTCTCCACTTTGGATGACCAGACTAGAAGGGATTATGAAGCTGTTAAGGTCATTTTATTGCAGAGGTATCAATTAGATGATGAGGGCTATCGTCAGAAATTTCGATCTTTGTACCCTGATTCTGGAAAAGATTTCACTGAATTTATTTCAGCTGTTAAACTAATTTTTTCTAGATGGATTGAACTATCCAAAACTGAAAAAAACTTTTGAGGGTTTGTCAGATTTTATTCTAAGAGACAAGGTTTTGTCATCTATTAGTTCTGATTTTCTTGCGTTCCTGCAGGAAAGAAAACCAGAGTACCTGACTAAATTACAAACCCTAGGACGTCAATATCAAGTTGCACATCCTAATAGAGTATTGAGCAAAAACAATGTAAGGGACTCATTACCAGCTGCATCGGCCAGATCATTCCAAGACAATGCACCTAGGTATAGATCAAACAGCATAGATAGGAATCAAAGATTTAAACCATCACATAATTACAGTCAAAATAGAGGTAGATACAATTTTAATAAATACCAACCTCAAAGACATTGGAATTCATATCAGGAGGATAACTTTTATCCACAAACCTCATTTAAGTCCAATAACTGGCAAAATAAAGGAGAATATAACTCAAAATCAAATAGAGGTCAGAAATCATTTTATAGAGGAAATGATCAAAATGCAAATAAAAGATCTTATCATAACAATACTTCCAGACAATCAAGAAACACTGAAAGTACCAATGCCATTGTTCATGATACTAATCAGAACCATAATGATATTGTAGCACATGCAAATTCATGCAGTGTAGACTTAGCAAATAGTGATAACTGCACTAATTGCAATTCTTTATTTCAGCCTCAAGGAGTGCCAAGATTATTATGCGGACACCCTCTCCCAGTCATGTCATCTTTTGAAAGTACTGGTTCATTGATCTTGAACAGAGGTTTTGTCAATAATAAGTTAGCATCTTTACTCAGAGACACGGGTGCAACCACTGTTGGGGTGCGCAAGGCCTTGGTTGATAAGGTGGATTATACAGGAAAACAAGTGAAATGCATAACTTTTGGTGGAACTGTGGAATATTACCCCACAGCAGAGGTATTTTTGGACACACCTTATTTTACAGGACGAACACTGGTATGCCTCTTGGACAATCCAATTGCTGGAATTATTATGGGAAACATACCTTCTTCTTCTTCTTCTTGCGATCGCATCTTTGATGATTACACCGTCAGACGAGTTCTCATGATGAATTCGACTGTTGTTTGAAGTTCCTCTTTAACTCCATATAGCTTTGAATTTAGTGTTGAGTCATTGGGCCAGTATATCTTTCTTAACTGGTCATACAGAGGACAGTCCTGTAGAACATGCTCAGCAGTTTGTTCGTTTAATCCACATGTGCACAGTGGTGAAGCAGACAATCGTAACTTGTGCATGTGTTTATTCAGTTTGTTATGCCCTGTCCTGAGTCGAAAAATAGTTATCTGTCCCTGCCGGTCGAGAGTGTGATAGTCGTCTTTGGGTTGGTTCTGTTCTCTTCTTATAGTCTGGATAGCTCTCTTTTTCTCAAAGTATGTGACTTCATTATCTTCTTGTTCACATTCTCCTCCCTTTTTTGCAAGTTTATCTGCCTTTTCATTTCCGGGTACACCACAATGAGATGGAAACATACCTAAATTGCATGAATGTACACAGGAAGATATTGAAATATGGGAAAGACAACACTTATTATGTTCAAATGCTGTGACTACCAGAGCTCAGTCTCGCATGGACAATGATCATCACAAACCAGTCATTGATGTGTTACCTGAAGATATAACTGAAGATATCACTTCAGAAGATGAAGAAGAAAAGGAAAATAATGATGATGATATAATTCATTATCAACAGGAAAATAATGATGATATTAAGGTAATGAATGATGTGAATAATGATGATGACAATTTATTTCAGATGGAGCTCATTGATAAGGAAACCTTTATACAAAGACAGAAAGATGATACTTCCTTAAAAAAATATTTTCATATTGCTCATTTGAATGATGTAATGATAGATGACTGTGCAAAACACTGGTATACTATCAAAAATGGGATTTTAGTAAGAAACTATCAATTTGCTAATTCCTTAAAGAAACAGATTATGGTACCAGCTTGTTTTCGACCATTCATTTTACGACATGCACATGACATTGAATGTGCAGGACACTTAGGTGTTGCTAGAACAAAACAAAGAGTTTTGTCATATTTTTTTTTGGCCCGGAATTACGAAAGACGTCAAATTATTTTGTCGTACATGTACCATCTGCCAAAGTGTAGCAACCAAAAAACCAAAACATGATGCGCCCATTCAAGCATCTGATATTTCTTTGCGTCCTTTCGCAAAGATGGCCATTGACATTATTGGCCCTTTAAAGGTAACATCAGCCAGAGGTCATCAATATGTGTTGACCTGCATAGATATGTGCACACGCTGGCCAGAAGCTATTCCTTTAAAAACCATCACCACGGTAGATATTGCTGATGCATTATTTTTGATTTTCAGTAGAATAGATTTTCATGAAAACATCCTGTCTGATAGAGGAACTCAGTTAGTTTCAGATGCTATGAAACAGGTTATGGATATGTTTGGGATTAAAAGATCCCTTAGTTCAATATACCATCCTCAGTCTAATGGGAAAATAGAAGTCCTCAACAGATCCTTAAAACAAATGCTACATAAGGTTACAATTAAATATCCTCAAAATTGGGACAGAGTCCTGCCAGCTATTTTATTTGCTTATCGAGAGATAAAAAATGAACATACAGGCTTTAGTCCATTTGAATTGGTTTTTGGCGCCCAACCACGCGGCCCAATGTCTATATTAAAACAACTTTTAATTGGTGCTGAGATGAACAAGGAGGTTCAGACCTCATATCAGTATGTGGTCAATTTGAGGAAAAAAATAATAGACGCATGCCAGATAGCAGTAGGTTCATCTGAAAAGGCAAAGCTTAGGGCGAGGTTATTCATTAACCAAAACCGCAAATTACGCCAACTTTGGCCTGGTGATGAAGCTGACGTATTATTACCCAGGAGAGATAACAAATTATTAGTCTCATGGAGAGGACCTTACAGGATTGTGGAGAAACTGTCTGATGTTGATTATATTGTCTCAGTAGAGGGAAAAGAGAAAACTTTTCATATCAATATGTTACAGCAGTTTCATACACGTCCACCATATCTAAGACCAGTCTTTGAGGCTCTTGATCAATCTGTCTGTCGTCATTCTTCTTTGGCTGTCATACAGGAAGAAAATTCGGATTTGACTGATGGTAATGACTCACTATTGGTACTACCTAGTCTTCATTACTTGTCTACTGAAAGTTGGAAAGATGTTGATATATCACCAACTCTATCTTCTTTCCAGAAAGAACAAGTTACTTTAATCTTACGTTCTTTTACTGATGTCCTTACTGATGTCCCAGGACACACTGATATCATCGAACATGATATTATTCTGACAGACTTTCAACCCATTAAGTTGAAACCTTACCCTATTCCTATACATTTACAATGTCAGGTTAAAGAGGAACTAGAACAGATGGTGAAATTAAATGTCATTTCTCCATCTCATTCCCCTTATAGTTTTCCGATGGTTTTGATCAGGAAAAAAGACAAATCTATACGTATATGCATAGATTTTAGACGTCTAAATTCGGTCACCATCCACGACGCGGAACCACTTCCCGTGTTGGAGTCTTTATTAGATAGACTAGCTACAGCTACATTTTTTTTCTAAATTTGATCTATCTAAAGGCTATTTCCAAGTACCATTAACGGAACGATCCAAGCCTTATACTGCGTTCGCAACCCCATTAGGACTCTTTCAATTTAATTATATGTCTTTTGGTTTAGTTAACGCACCTGCGACCTTCGTTCGCATGATGAGACGACTCTTCTCTGACAGAGATGACCTTATTACTTACATTGACGACATTTGTCTGTTTCATCAATCATGGGATGAACATTTGAAGGGTATTCAATCCTTACTTACCACTCTACGTCGTCATAATTTATCTGCACGTCCATCTAAGACTAAAATTGGATTTCAGGAGATTTCATTTTTAGGTTATAAAGTAGGAGGAGGTTTTTTGAAAACAGAGGATACTACTATCTCTAGGATTCTAAACCTTGATATACCTAAGACCAAAAAACAGGTTAGAAGTATTCTAGGGCTCCTAAACTTTTATCGTAAGTTTATCCCTAATTTTGCAGAGTATACGTCTGTGTTGTCATCACTGGTGAAGAAGGAGTCATCAAATAGGTGTGTTTATAGTCAGGATGTTCATGTGGCTTTAAATAGATTAAAATGTCTGTTTTCCAAGTTGCCTATATTGAGATTGCCTGATCCTTCTAAACATTTTACTCTTACAGTAGACGCTTCCAAAACGTCCATTGGAGGTTCGCTGTTGCAAGAATGGAAGGGCTGTTTACATCCAACACTTTATGTTAGCAGGAAGCTAACGCCGACGGAGCAGCGTTACTCGGTCATTGAGAGAGAGCTACTGGCTCTTGTGTTCTGCTTCTCTAAACTTCAACGCTACCTGCTTGGTGCAAGTTTTACACTCGAGACAGACCAAAGGGCACTTTCTTACCTGAAAACAGCGAGATTCAAGAATGCTAAAGCAGCGCGTGCCTCACTGGCCCTTCAACCCTATAATTACCAGATTAAACCCATCGCAGGAAAGTTGAACGTGATGGCCGATGTGCTATCCAGATGCATGAAGCATCCGCTATCGCCAGTTGTCTCCGCAAATGCTGCTTCAATCCAACTTTGATGCTCAATAATAACACTACTTCCTTTGGGACAAGTCAGGAATTATTTCGCAAAAAGGTGGCATCATGAACTAAGGCACATGCCTTCTTTTAACTCATATATTGCATACTTCAGATATTACAGCCACATTGCTTCGTCATGCACTTAAACCGGTTGAAAAACTAGAGACACTATGCCAAGCAACATGATGATGATGAATTACTGTCCATCCAAAATCAAGATTTCAAGCGTTCGTCATATGATATCTAATGCAATTGCTCAAGAACAATACTTCGCTACTTCATACACGTTGTACAATGACTTTTGGCAGTATAACAATCCAAGTCGGTGCAATTCAGATACTTTGCTACAATTTCCAAAACGTGTTGCACTAATTAACTGTCTCAAACGTTGTGTAAAAAGGGAAGTAACTAAAATTACTGACTACAAAGTTCAAAAAGGGACATAACCAAGAAATTACATTTCATCATATATGTATGAAATTCTCAAGTACAGAATGAACAATAGTATCTGTGCTGCATATGATATTGCATGGAAGACAAACATCGACAACCAACATAGATAGAAAATGGATTTTTTCTTCAATGAACTATTTATTTCCGCCATATATACTTAACTAAGGATCAATAACAATGTTGTGCGAACTAGTGACTCACTGAAACTTTAATTCTTTTAAATACCTCTACAGGAGGAACTGTGTATGGTCTAACATGACCAGTTTTAATAACACTGGTGATATTACATTGCTTCATTAGTGTATCATTATATGAAATGAATTACAGGATTGCTTCCACTTAGATAACCTATATCCCTCATATGTGTAGATATTAAGTAATATATCTTCATATGACATCTCATTAACATTGTCATTCACTACATGACATTGCATACATACAAATATTAATAACTATTTTGACATATTGTCACAGTCACCACTTATATTTTAACTTGTCTGCCTCATTTGTTCTATTCTGTCTTTGATTGCTTATTATGCATTTCATTTGATAGATAGGTAGACTTACATACCGACACGACTTAGGGCGTTTGTTGACATGGTATGCTGTGTGAGTGCCATGACTGACATATTGACTTTTCTTCACTGCCTTCTAATTAATGTAGTTACCTCACATTTGTGCCAAAAGAGCGTCTGCTAACGATAATGGGTTTAGTTATGTTATTACTAAATACCACACCTTGTGTGTTAAATTGTCGATTATGTAGCACGCCTCTAGGTGCTATCATAATGATGACAGTTGAGTATTTGGATATTGTCATATGGTTTCTCCAGTGACCTTGTAAGATTGTATTATGAAAATAATGAAAAGTTCCTTTTCATTATTTTAATCCAGGGGGGAGTAAATGATATGAGTAAATATCATATCATGTTTTGTATTCGATCACTTCCTGATATATATTGTTTACTCACGGTATCCCGTGGTTGCAGGAAGTGACGTCTTGACTCCTGCTTTGAATTGACAGCAGACGTGAGTTTTGATTTGGGACAAGCTAGCGTCTCTAACCGGCAGTCTGCTTGTGTCGTTTGACCAGTATGCAAGGAATGTGTCCAGTAGGACCTGCTTTTAAAATGTGTTAATTGCCTTTGGGCATCTTTATATTTCACCTGCAAGATCGATTACCATCACTGCCTTATGCTTTCATTAACAGTATAATGTCAGATTAGTCTTAGCAGTGTGTATGGAATTCTTGGGCACGTAAGTTGACTGTTCCATTAAAACTGAGAGTATCAGAATCAAGGACAGTAGAGGCATGAGCTAGTAAAAGCTACGATGTCATATCATACTCAAATGGAATAATGTGTTAATAAATATTTGTGAATCGTGCCAAGAAGTTAGGCCTTGTTACTGAGTACCTGAGGTGCGGGCCAGGGAGATTGTGTGTGACTGGCCAAACTTAAATATATATTATAATTCCTGAAACGGAATATGCAAGGAGAACCCTGGAGGGTATTCAGCAGGCCACTGTATTAAGGAGTGTCAAGCCTGAAGTCTAATGCACTCTTACCACAGGACGTCGGGAGGACGGTTCCTGAAATAATAATTATTCTTAAAATTTACCCGTACCATGTACCTTGTTGACTTTGAAGATTTAACGTCTTTCGTATTAAGAGCTGTGAGAGCCTTTTGGTCACTTTCAACAATAAAATGTGAGCCTAATAGGTATCGTTCCAGTTTAGTAATAGACCACACCAATGCGAGAAGTTCTTTGTCCAGGACTGAATATTTCTGTTTGGTGGTCGTCAATTTTCTCGACACGTACATCACAGGGTGCAAGGTGCCTGAATATTCTTGCATCAAAACACCGGCAATTCCATATGATGACGCATCACTACGAAGAATAAAAATAAGGTTTTTGTTAGGCAACCTTAAAACTGGAGCATGTGAAAAAATCTTTTAATTAAATCTAACGCGATTTGATGCTCGTTAGACCACTGAATTACATCAGCTGTCCCTTTTCTCAACAAAGAAGAAAAAGGAGCAGTTTGCCAGACACTTCGATTACGGAAACAACGGCAAATGGGTTGATTTGCCATTGCCCTAAAGACGCCACTAGGCGTGATGGGAAACAATGGCAAAGAAAACCTATCTGCTGTTGCCCTAAGACGCCACTAGGCGTAATGGCCACTGACTGCTTTGACGGTCGGTGGCTAAGGACAGAAGAAGAAGAATAGTAGACAAATGAGGGATAAACTTAGCATAGAACTGTATTAGTCCTAAAAGAGATCTAACTTGTTTTTTTGTCTTAGGTGCTGTGATGTTTAGAATTTTAGAGACATTACTGTCCTCTGTATACAGCAAGCCATGACCAATACGGTGACCCAGAAAGAAGATGTCGTGAAAACCGACAAATGCCTTCGATGGCTTGGCTGTTAAAGTATAATCACGTAAAGTAGACAGTAAAGCATTCAATCCCTGAATATGCTCACCCCATGCGTCGCTAAAAAGATAAATGTCATCAATGTAAGTAATGACATCGGGACGATGAGAAAGTACGCGACGCATCATGCGTACAAAGGTAGCAGGTGCGTTTACTAATCCAAATGGCATAAAATTCCATTGGAATAGACCACGTGGTGTCGAGAAAGCGGTGAGTGGTTTTGCTTTAGGTGTGAGTGGCACTTGCCAGTATCCCTTAGAAAGGTCAAACTTAGAGAAGAAAGTAGAATGAGCTAATTTGACCAATAAGTCTTCCAAGAGGGGCAAAGGTTCGGCATCAAATTTTGTCACTTTGTTTAATTTCCTGTAATCTACGCAAAGACGAATATTGTTGTCTTTCTTTCTAATAATCACCATAGATGAAGAGTATGGTGATGAAGATGGTTCAATTATATTTAATCTAAGCATCTCATCCAATTCCTTATCAACCTTATCACGAAAGCGTAAAGAGATAGGGTATGGACGGACTCGAATAGGTGTATCGTCAGTCAAAAGAATATCATGTTGGATAACTGACGTATGACCTGGGATGTCAGTGAGAACATCCTCATACGAGTGCAGAATTGAAGAGACTTGCTGACGTTGATCAGCAGAGAGAGTAGAGAAATAGTGACATCATTCCAATTCTCAGTGGAATGAAGCGGTACAACTGGTATTGGCAATTGTACATCATCAAAAGAAGATTCTTCTTCATGGATAACCGATAAATTAGAGTAGTGTTGAATAGGAGGGGTAGGATCGTCAGTTGCTTGGAACACTGACTGTAGATAATCAGGACGTGAGTAATACTCCTTCAACATGTTAATGTGGAAGGTTTTATGTTTGCCATTAATATCAACGATGTAGTCAACATCGGATATTCTCGAGATGATCCTAAAAGGACCTCTCCAAGTAATTAGTAGACGATTGTTATGAGAAGGTAATAGAACAAATGCTTCGTCACCAGGAAGAAGCTGGCGAAGACGTCTATACTTGTTTGCAAATAGACGAGCTTTTTCTTTGGCCTGTTCGGATGATGCAGTAGCTAATCTACGAGCATCTATGATTCTCTTTCTCAAAGAGATCACATACTCATAAGAGGATTGAGTTTCCTCTTCCATATTCTCTAACTAGTAAGTCGTGAATTAACGACATCGGTCCGCGTGGTTGCATGCCAAAAACAAGCTGGAATGGAGAAAAACCAGTGGCTTGATTTTGTACCTCGCGATACGCAAAGAGAGCAGCTGGTAGGACTCGGTCCCAATCCTGAGGGTGATCTTGAGTTATCTTACCCAACAACTGCTTGAGTGTCCTATTCAGACGCTCAATTAACCCATTAGACATCGCATGGTAGATCGAACTAAGAGATCTATCTATTCCCAACGTCTTCATAACCTGAGACATGGATTCGGAAATAAACTGGACACCGTGATCCGATAAGATCTTTCGCGGAAAACCAATGCGTGAAAAGATCAACATCAACGCCTCTGCTACACTGGCAGATGAAGTGTTCTTCGGAGGTATGGCCTCAGGCCAACGCGTACACATATCAATACATGTAAGTATGTGCGTATGTCCTCTGGCAGATGGTAGCATCGGACCAATGATATCAATCGCCATTTCATCAAATGGTCTAATAGGGATGTCCGCAGCTTGAATAGGAGCCGCATGAAATGGACCCCGTACGTTAACCTCCTGACATATCAAACATGAACGACAATAGAGAGTGACATCTCTATGGACGCCAGGCCAGTAGAATGCATATAGCACTCTAGATTTGGTTCGCGAAAAACCCATATGGCCTGCGCATTGCGAGTCGTGTGCATGCCGTAATATCCGAGCTCTCATAGAAGATGGGACTAGAATCTGCGTACGTAAGGATGAATCCTTTTCCCGTATCAACCTAACCAAAATACTATTTTTAAGAGCAAAGTCATGTCTAGATTTTGCATTTCTGGTGTTGGTATTATTTTTGTTCACAAATTGAAAAAAATTTTTTAAGGAATCATCATTCTTTTGCAAAGTCGCAAACATCTCCCGTGAAATAGGAGAATCATCATCATAAGTGGCGTTAACTGTAGGTTCAGTAGGTGTATCACGCGACATAACAGTAGCTTGCGCTCTGGTCACTACTGCATTTGCAGTCTGAATATGTCGCTCTTCCCATTCAGCAATTTGCTGAGGGGTACACTCTTTTATACCGTGTATTCGACCTAGAATCACATCGCTAATAGGATTCTGAAGCAGGCACGCATGAATTCTCCCTGAAAAAAATGGTGTATGTAAATTAATTATGGCTGTGGGAAAGGTTTCCACAGTGCCTCCAAAGGTGACACATTTCACAGTATTGCCTGTAGCGCACAATGGGTCAATCAGCGAAGTCCGGACTCCGACTGTGTTACAACCTGAATCAAATAAAATAGAGCATGAAATGGAATTTACATATCCTTTATTAAATTTAAGACAACCCTGTCCCTGGTGTACTGACACAGAAGTGGCCGTGCAGACTGCAGGTAGACTAGGCAAAATATGTCCGCATCGCAGTGTCGTGATCGCCTTTGGCTGGAAAAGAGTCGTACATTCGGAACAAGCTTTCTTACTTACTTACTTACTTAGTCGTTCCCCTTCTACCGTGAGGTGTAGAGGTTTGGAAGAGAGAGCGCCAGACCATTCTATCAGCTGTCTTCTTCCTGGCCTGGTTCCATTCTAGTCCTCGGTCCTTCAAAGATTGTCTAATGTTGTCCTCCCAGCGGACTCTGGGTCGTCCTGGAGGTCTGGATCCCTGGCTCTTTGTTTCCCATGCTTGTCGTGGTAGCCGATCTTCTCCCATTCTGCAGACATGGCCAAACCATCTTAGTTGGGACTGTTCTATTTGGGTCTGCAGCGGATGGGATTTTAGGCCTTGACGGATCGTCTGGTTGCGGACCATGTCTCTTCTTGTTACTTCAACCACTTTCCTCAGATACCTCATTTCTGAGGTTTGGATCTGGCTTTTGTGGGTTGTAGTCATTGCCCACGACTCGCATCCATATGTCAAGACTGGGACATAGGTGGAGCGGTATACAGCCATCTTCGTTTTCTTACCAACCTCTTTCTTGCTGAGGAATCCACGATTTATGGCCTGAAAAAGTCTCCCAGCCGCTGCTTTCCGAGTGGCCAACTCTTCTTTGATGCCTCCCTTTCGGTCTATAATAGCTCCGAGATATTTAAAGTGGTCGACCTGCTCCAGGACCTGTTCTCCCAACTTAATCTGATGTTTTCTTTCTTCTCGTGATATCACCATGGATTTTGTTTTAGAGCTGCTTATGACCATCCCTCTCTTCTCCAGCTCTTCCTTCCAGACTTGCAGGTTGGATTGGAGATGTGCCTCTGATTTGGAACAAGCTTTCACCTGATTAAAATCAAGAGAACAAGACATGGCATTATGCGTATTAGTATCTTTATTCTGTTCATTGTTAGCCTGTGTATCTCTTAAAGTAACATTAGCATGTCGACGTGAATTGCTTGAAGATCTATCTCTTTGTCGCGATCGATTCTGACTATTGGCATTAAAATTGCTATAATTACTATTTCTGCCTGAGTTGAAATCTGGATGAGTACGCCAATTATTGTCCTCACTGTTGTAATTTTGGCCAAATGATCTATTCCAAGAACCCTGTCTATTTTGGGGATTTTGTGATTGTGATCGCCAATTTTGTTTATTATTGTTTCATTGATTATATCTGAAATTATTGTTACCAAAATCTCGTGATCTATGAGATTGGCCCCAAGAAGCATTAAATGGAGCAGATTGCAGATATTGTTTCCCCTTATAAAAATTACTATAGTTGAAATTGTCATTACACAGCCGATAGAATAGTCTGGCGCTCTCTCTTCCAAACCTCTATACCTCACGGTAGAAGGGGAACGACTAAGTAGTAGTAGAAATTGTCATTACTTCCCTTATTAAAGTATCTATCGTTACTCATCGAACGATGGCGTGAAAAGTTCTTCTGTTGCATAGCAAAAGCAACAGGTAACTCATTTTTGATCTGCGCATTACTAATATCCATGTTTGGGTGAGCGGTGCAGAAATTTTTACAATTTTCTTCTAATTCTTTTATTGAAGAAGGTTTACGCTCATGCAAAAATGAAAGAAATGCAGGATTTACTGACGATAAAACTTTATCGCGTAGTAATAAATCGAAAAGACCTTCATAAGACTTTTCTACCTTGGACAATTCGATCCATCTTTCCAAGGTCAGCCGTATTTGGGAAAGAAAGTCACTAAAGTTCTTTCCTGATTGTGGTAACATAGTTTTAAAACGCAATCTGTATTGATCTTCAGTCATTTGATATTTCCTAAGAAGAGCGGCTCTAAGAGTGTCATAATCATTTTTTTCATTAGCACTAGTTGTATGATATACCGCCATAGCATCCCCTGTAAGTAATCTGGATAAATATGTACAATATAGTGTTTTATCCACGTTATAAGACCTACAAGTGGCCTCAAATCTGTCTAGAAAGAATATTGCGTCGTCGGATGGTGGATTAAATTTGGGTAATTTTAGGCGAACTTCCCTAAAATTATCATGTCTAGATAAAGATTGGCCTTCATGAGATTTCTGAGAATTAGCTTCATGAGCTAATTTAAATTGTTCAAATTCCATTTCCTTAATTTTTTGTTCATGCTGAACCTGAAGCTGATATTTTCTTGTATTTTCTTCAGCTATCAATCTCCTCTCTTCCATTTCCTTTTGCTTACATTCCATTTCAATTCTGAGTTGCCTTTCTTTTTCAGCAGCTTTTCTCTCGTTTTCTGCAGCCTCCAAACGAAGTCTTTTTTCGTTTTCTGCTGCCTCCAAACGAAGTCTTTTTTCGTTTTCTGCTGCTTCACGCTGAAATCGTTTTTCCTCTAATTCAGCGGCTAATTTCATTTTTTTCTCATTTTCTTCAGCCTCCAATCTTTTCTGTTCTGCCTCAAATTTTACGTTTTCTAGTCTTAGCGTTTCTAACTTCTGAGCCTTTTCATATTCTGAAAGTGCGAATGCTTTTACCTCTTCAGGAGTCATCTGAAGGGCTTTAGCTTGTTTAATAAAATAATCAAGCGAATACATTATGATTAATAAGTAGTCACTATACTTTTTTCTTCTTAAATGAAAATAAATTAATGTAGATTAATTTTCCTTATCACTATAATGAGTGATACTCGTTCCTGTCCAAGAACGGTAAGTATTATCAAATAATTATCAATTATATTATTAATCAAATAAAATAATTTATGCGATGAAATGTTATGATAAGACAAAAGCAATAGACAATTACGACAATAGTGACAAGACAACAAGACAAGATAGTTAATGACAAATGGAAACAATCGCAGAAATCAAAAAAGTTAGAATGAAAAAATAAGAAATAATTTTGCAAAAAGTGCAATGATAACTGCAATAAACAATTAAACAAGACAATTGACAACACAGTGTATAAACATAGGTTTGTAAAAAAAACTAAACGATAGTAAGGTGAGAATGGACGAATGTTACAAACAAGATACATCATAAAACCAAGGTACGAATAAAAATAACTACGAAAACTACAATGAAAACTTGACAATACAGCTAAACAGTCAGGTGTCACAGACAACCAGACACAGTGGACCTAGAATCCTTCGACACACAGGTGTAGGAACATTCCACTGCGGGAAGTCTGCAAATAAACTTATAGAACACTTAAGACGGACCTGTGATGAAACTGGTATGTTTCCGAAGTAAGTCGCCTTACCCAACCTCCCACAATAAACATAAAACATAGAACACTCAACATGAATAGCATATAAGTGGACATATTTGTGAGGAAAAGATCAGCTCAACGTAAAACAGTGAAAACACCACGTTTTTTTTTCTACTTATCTTGACCGAAAAAGAAACTTATTCCTCGCATCCGTGAGTGTACGTATGAGCTTCGTTATCTTAATTGGAGTTCAACAATGTAGGTATTCACTGGTGAAAACTGGAAGTTGAGGTGCACTGTTGACCTTGACATTCCGCTAATCGTCGTGTAGATTCCATGGTCATGTTGACGATTCTGGTATTTCTGTACAAACGATTATCTTGAATAAATGATGAGAACGGTCCCTTCTTTGAAACATAGAGGTTTCCAAAACACACTGGCGCCACCAGACTGTAAGAGCGCTATCTTTCGTTTCTTCTAATAGTGATTCCTGGTTAGTGGTGGTGATGGGATGGCACTAGAATATTTACGCGAATGTTTAATAAAGTAATCAAAACTCCAACGAGTGGTAGGCAAATTGGCCAACATGACGATACTGAACTCGTGGTTAGAAAATTAGTTCATACAATTTATTTACGTTGCACAGTAGACGATACGAAACAGTACTTTGATGCATGGACGATCAACAAGAATACATGACGGTGAAATTCTGTCATAATGTTCATAATGGCAATATACATCTTTCCAGTCAGTTCCATTACCAATATTCTTCCTCACGAAACTAATGTTCAGACAATTAATCTGTCTCTGTGATAGTCACTAAGGCATCGGCCGCTGACCTTCTACAAGGACATCGGGCTTATTATACATCTTCATAATACTTGAGAATGCAACCAAAATATACTGTCTTGCTCAATTGACTTCTTCCATAGACTACTCAGACAGTTGATTAAACATAAGATCCACACTTTCCTACATCAAGAAAAATACAGGTTAGCGACTATCCTTGGCTAACCTCTCCAATCCGTGCCATGACCGAGATGTCGGCACTTCGCAATACAATCTTGCAATACATTTAATAATATTTCCTCTCATAGGATTACCACTACGTTTTACAAGTGAAGCTATCAGCTCATCTGATCCATTCTTGAAATCCTGACATGAGGACTCCAGCTAGATGCCAGTAATGAGTAGAGACATCACTTAAAATCATCCATAAGATCATTTATCAATACATGGGTACAAGACTTACGTATACATATTGACATTGGCTTCTGAGAAGAAAACCAGTCATCCACAATAGAAATAATTCCCATTCATAAGGGACACAATACAATACAATACGGACGATCAGTCCGGCTTGACCCTTCAAGATTTCTCTCTCCGACGTCATTCCCTAGATCTTGGTCACCCGTGCGTTAAGAGTCTCATACTCTACATAGTGCACACACGTGCGTGATAAATCATACGCACAAATAATATTCCTATCATAAGAATGGTGCGTAACCTTTTAACACAGGCAGGACCTAAGACTGCCATCTATGTAAAAGTACGCAACACCTGTGCATAAATCACCGCGGCTCCTTTCTATATTACGAAGATCTATATTTATTGATGGACCTTGGCTCATAATATCGAGCCCAACACTTTTCACAAGCCACCGCGACGCCCTTAGCAGAGGGCCGCTACGCCCCTGGGAGCCGCGACGCACAGTTTGAAAACCTCTGTGCTAGGACGTAGACTTAGAGAAAATCATCCACCTGCTACTGACCTCAATCAGTTGTTCCTCTTCCTGGAGCAGGAGTGGCAAGCGATCACACAAATGACTCTAAGAACTCTTGTCTTATCAATGAGGCAAAGGTGCAGTGAATGCATTCAAGCTCATGGTGGACACACTCGATTTTAAATCATGTTAACTTTTGTTTAATGATTCTGAATTTTCAAAAAGGGGGGTAAGACGATTGACATCGATTTTCTTACTAATGAAATTGTTTGTTTTTCTTCATTTTAATGTCAATGTAATGTGCAATGAAAACCGTATATGATATGTGAGTTTCATAATTGTATCTTTATTTTTTTAAAAACTGCAGATGTATTTGTAAGTGGCCTTTCAATTAATTTGAGCTGTTTTATATATATATATATATATATATATATATATATATATATATATATATATATATATATATATATATATATATATATATATATATATATATATATATATATATATATATATATATATATATATATATATATACAGTAGGACATCGAGTATACGGTCAGTCAATTATCCGAACCACCGCCTCCGCCAAAAAATAAATAAATAAATAAAATTACAGTTTCTACTATTTTGACACTAATAGTTATACTGAAGTATTACTCCTGCCACTTAATGCATTCTTTTCCAATTACAGTATTTATTTGAAGATTACGTCTTAATTTGTCATTACAGCCGTTAAAAATCAAATTTTGGCTTTAGCTTCTGAGTGGACTCGGGACAGTCGTCTCCAGTACCCTTTAATTGTAGGCCTAATTACACTGTTTTCGTTTAACCGGGTATTCTCATGTATGTTTGATTATTCGAACTATTTGATTCATTCATAACCCTCCACTCCCAAAGGAGCATAGGCCTTCAACAAACACATGCCAAGTCCTCCTGTCACGTGCCATCATCTCAAGTTCTTTCCACGTTCTCCTCATCATTTTCATCTCTGTTGCCAGCTCTCTTCTCCATGTGCTTCTTGGTCTACCTCTGCCTCTTTTGCCCTGATGGCTCCAGAACAAAGACAGTACAGCAGGTTTCCTCAGTGTGTGTCCTATCCATCGCCATCGTCTTCTTCTCATCTCTTGTTCCACTGCACTTGTCTAGTTCTTGTCCTCAATTCCACGTTGGTAACCTTGTCATACCATTTTAATCCCTCTATTCTACGCAAGCACCCATTTCTGAAAGTCTGTAGCTTTTTGGTTGTTTCTTTGTTAGTCTCCATGTCTCGTAGGACTGACTTCACATTTGAGTTGAAGATTCTTATTTTCGTGTTGGATCCGATTTCTCTTGATCTCCATATATTTTCCAATGCAATGAAAGCTCCTCTTGCTTTTTTGTATTCTTATTTTGATATCTCTGTCTGTCCCTCCAACTTTGTCTATATTGCTGCCAAGATATGTGTACGATTCTACATCTTGTATTTGTGTTTCTTTATGTTCAACCCTGTTATCATTATCTGCATTTATTCTCATTATCTTTGTCTTTTCCCTGTGTATTTTCAGACCCAATTGCTGTGACCTCTCATCGAGTGTTTTCAATTTGACCTGCATCTGATTACGGTTATGGGACAGGAGAGCCAAGTCATCAGCAAAATCCAGATCATCTAAATGCTTAGTCAGAGTCCACTGGATTCCATTTCTGTTGTGTGTTGTCGATGTTCTCATAACCCAGTCTATTGCCAGTAAGAAAAGAAATGGAGACAAGAGGCATCCCTGTCGCACTCCTGTTCTTATCCCAAACGGTTCTGTAAGCTGTCCTTCATGAAGAACTCTGCATGTCATGTCTTCATATGTTTTCTTGATTAAATTAATGATCTTCAGGGGAACTCCATAATGCCTCATCAATTTCCAAAGGGATTCTCTGTCTACACTGTCAAATGCCTTTTCGTAGTAACAAATCCGATGTATAGTGATGAATTCCATTCCAGACTTTGTTCAACTACTATTCTCAAAGTGGCTATCTGGTCTGTAAATGATCTGTTTTGTCGAAAACCTGCTTGTTCATCTCTCAGTTTCTTGTCTATGGACTCTTTTAATCTCTCAAGGATAATCCTGTTTAATACTTTTGCTGGCACTGATAGTAACATTATTCCTCTATAATTTGTGCACTCTTGTAAATTTCCCTTCTTAGGCAACTTAACCAGATATCCTTCCTTCCATTCTGCTGGTATCTCTTCCTTTTCCCAGACTTTACCAAGTAAAGAGGGAGGGAGGATTACCACTATGAGTCTAAATGGCACTGTGTATATAAATAACATCTCTGTAGCCGTGTTAATATCTGCTTTGATGGCCTCTGCTGGAATGCCATCATGTCCAGAAGCTTTTCCATCTCTTAGGAGCTTTATGGCTTTCTTTATTGCTTCGTTCGTTGGTCTTATACCGTTAATTTGTAGCTCTTCTTCTGCTGGCTGATTTCCGGGGGGTTTTGTGGAGCTGGTCTATTGAGAAGGTCCTCAAAATATTCTGTCCACCTCTTCATTTGCTCTTGTATATTGCTGAGCAGTTTTCCATTCTTGTCTTTTATGAGGCAACTTGTTTGCTTGTACTTCCCTGTTAGCTTCTTTGTGCTGTTATACAGTTCTCTCATATTTCCTTTGGCTGCAGCATCTTCTGCCTCTCTTGCCAACTCCTCAATATACTTCCTCTTGTCTCTTTTGATACTTCTTTGTTTGCTTCTGTGTACACTTCTTGAGCCTTGGCTTTGGAATTTCTGGTTTTACTTGTGTTTAAATCTGCTTTTTTGTTTTTTCAGTCTTTTATCTTATTGATGGTTTCTGTTGTTATCCATGCTTTTTGTTGTCGTTCCCTTTTCCCCAGTATTTCTCCACATGTCTCATTCTATACAGTTTTGATTTGCTGCCAATAGCCTTCGGTATTCTCTACATCTTCCAGCTGTTGGAGCACTTGGAATTTGTTGGATATTGTGACCGCAAATTTGTCTCTTGATTTCTTAGATGTCCTACATTAAATTGTTGTCTATAATTTTGCCTTGTTGCATATCTCTTGAGTTTCATTTTTACTTTGGCTATCAGAAGGTGGTGATCTGATGCCACATCTGCTCCTCTATATACCTTTACATCCTGCAATGATGATCTAAACTTATTGTTTATGCATATATGATCAATCTGATTTTCTGTTCTATGATCTGGTGATATCCATGTTGCCTTGTGTATTCTCTTATGTGGAAACATTCTTCCTCCTACAGCCATTTGATTTGAAGCACAGAAGTTTGAGAATAGTTCCCCATTTTCATTCATTATTCCTAGCCCATGTTTTCCCATGACTTCTTCAAAGCCGGTGTTGACTGTACCTATCTTTGCATTCATGTCCCCCATCAAAATGTGATGTCTCACCTTTTTACTTTTTTCCATAATTTACTGTAGTCTAGTATAAAATGCTTCTTTCACAGACTCTTCTTTGTCATTAGTTGTTACATAACATTGGATGACATTTACATTTATTTTCTCTTTAGCTGTTTTAAAAGTAGCTGTTATTATTCTGGGTCCAACAGCTTCCCATTCAATGAGTGCTTTCTGTGCTTCTTTAGATAACATAAGAGCTACCCCTTCACTGTGGTGTGAACTTTCGTCTTCATGTCCTGAGGACAGCACCAATTCAATTGTGATGAGTTTCTTCTTGTCTACCCCCTTCCACTTTGTTTCACACAGTCCCAGAACCTCGATTTTATATTCCCTCATTTCTGCTGCTACTTGTGCCACTTTCCCTTGTTCGTTTAATGTCCGAACATTCCAGGTGACAAATCTGGAAGTTCTCCTAGAAGAAAGATGGTTAGTCAGTAACACAGACTCCTTTTGGCTTTCTCTGTGTTGCATCATACGCCTCCCTGCGAGAGGACCTTCCCCTGTCTTGGGTGGCTGTGTTTTATTTTCCTTAATTGACTTGTCCATGTTTGTTGAAGTTTTTTGTGGTTTAACTATTTGATTAACCGAATCAAACTTCTTCCCAATTAATTCGGATAATCGAGGCTAGACTGTACATAATATATATACATAAAAGGTACAGGTAGACCCATAGTAGCTAATGCCGTAGAGGATTGAAGTGTTACAGACTTCACCATACTAGATGCAGCATCAAGAAGTGGGGTGACCTGTTCCTTTCCTCGCTGCCTTTTTCTTCCCTTATTCAAAGTCAGGTACCCATTTACAGATGGCATATAATATACATACGAGAGTATATTGGTAAGAATAACAATGGTGAAGCCTGTGTAGTTCCCGGGGTCTCTGAAGAGATACAAGAAAGAATGTGACTACTGCTCCATGTGGCTAATGGTGACTAATGGTGGTGGCTTATTGGTGACTACAAGGTGACTAATATCCGGTTGTCCATTGGGCTGGCAATCTCATCATATAAAATACAGAAACCACCACTACAATATCATGTGAATGTTTAGTGCAGGCTTCCTGCAAGAAGGAACCAGCTGTATCGGTGACAGGATGCTCTATAGACAGCACAACAGAAAATGCCTATGCCAGTGATACCAATGGGGAACTGACGGCAAGAACTCGACAAATAGCCAGTGAAAAAAAAGTTTGGGAAAAGACGACGGCGTTACATGTAATGTATATTGAGACAAATTTACTGATAGCAATACAAGGCAGTCTTGGTTTTAGGATACCCATTCATTCATCACCTTTCAACTCCCCAAGGGGCATAATGGTAAAGGTAGCCCCATATCAGATACTGCCGTAAGGGAGTGAAGTGTTAGAGACTTCACCATACTAGGTCCAGCATCGACAGATGGGGTGACCAGTTCCCTTCCTCGCTGCTTTTTCCTTCCTTAACTCAAAGTCAGGTACCCATTTACAGCTGGGTAGACTGGAGCGTGTCGGTACGGTTATTCTAACCCGGCATCTTTGCAGCGAGAGACCAGTGCTCTAACCACTCTGTCAATCGGACCGCTCCATGAAGCACAGGTCTTCAATAAACATGTGCTTAAGTCTTCATGTACTGTGCCATTAGTCCAAGATATTTCTATATTTTCTTCATCCCCTTCATGCCATAATCCATTTCTCTTCTCCGTGTGTTCTTTGGTCTGCCTCTAACCTCTCTTACCCTGAGGGTTCTAGAACAAGGACTGCCTTGTAATGCTGTCAACATGTTTCCCTCAATGTGTGTCCTATCTATCTCCAGCGACTTCTTCTCATCTCTGGTTCTTGTCATTAGTTACAAATTAATGATTTTGTCACAACAGTTCAGTTGGCATGTAACGGGATCCTTTACCGTTATTGTTAATCCGAATCCGACCTCCCTGCACTCAGGGCAAACCCCTAGGTGCTCAGACTTCCTCAGCAAATGTCGAAGAGTATGAATGCTAATTGTACCTGTAGCACGCTTGGTTTACACACGACGGATGCATCCTCTCTCACGTCCATTTCTGCTAGTCCCACGTTTGATTCTAAACTCCAACAGTCTCAGTCTTGTCGATTCTTCCGCTGCAGTGACATTATCTAGTAGGCGATCATTAATTGCCCTTAGTATCTCTTCCGTATCCATGTCCATTGTCCCATCTATGGGTGGTCTCGAAGCCCGTCTGTCAGCTCTCTCATTGCCACGTACCCTTGCATCATTTACCGTTACCTTTTTATAACAGTTCAATCCTTCTATTCTACGCAAGCACCCATTCATGAAAGTCTGTAGCTTTTCGATGTTGATGTGTGTGACATATTATGGAAATAGCTTTCATCTATCTATTTCTCTATCTACACCTTTCTTTTACCTAGCTTTCACCTACGCCTGTTGGTTAACATAAAAACCATCCTATACTCAGAGATCTGCACCTTTTTCTAATTTAGCACGCCTAATGTATTTTCTGTCCGCTGGTTTCTTTGATGTATGTTCACGAGAGATCTATTAGCTAACGCTGAGCGGGGTATCTGTAATTTTTGACGCCAGCGATTGAAAATCGTTGGATAGGATCATATAACGACCAGGAGGAGATCAGTTTGGAACAAAGGGGCAGACAATTTTTATTACCTTCCCCTAACCTGTTCGTTTGAAAGTAATTAAACACGGCGTATCGCCAGATCAAAGACATTGATCGCTAGAATGGCCCATACGAGCAGAGACGTGTGAAATTTGTACTGATTAGCAAATTACGTTACGCCGGATCTCAAGCGAGTCCGTACGCAACAGAAAGAGTTGGGTTTCGGTTATAGTGTGAAAAATGACTTTGATTTCACGTATTCCCCCAGATCTGAACGTAGGTGCTAAATCTGGCAGAGAGTCTGGTTTTCGGTGAATAGTGGCCATTCCCTTTGATTTCAGATATATATATACCCCAGCATTCTAAGTCAAATTTATCCAGTACTCCACAGATTCAGAAGACATCTAGCTACGATTCTAGAATCACTTGTATTTAGTAGAGTTCTTAGTAGTCGGTGGAGATAGTCTTAGAAGTTTGTGTGAAGGTAAATACTATACTAGTATTTTTGAGTGATTTTAATGGTAAAATCGTCGATTATATTTCTCTAGGTTTTACTGTGTTACATAGGCTAGCAGAATAAATAATAATTTCTAGCTAAACTATTCCAGCTATAAATTAAAATTTAATTAACTGTTAGTAACCAGTCAGAGAATATTTTAACCGACTAGTATGGCACTGTTCATCATGAGTATTGACGAAATATATATTTATTTTTAATTCATGATGATTGATTTTTTTAAATGACTAGAATTTATTTCACGGGAGTTTTTAAACGATAAGACAAGCTCTAAGCTTGTAGGTTATGAATTTAAAGTTAAATAACCGAAGTGGATAAATATATTATATTTACGCGGGTTAAGGATATGATTGGAAATACTATATTATGGTTAAGTATTTGTATTTTTTTCTCCTTTACACAGTATTGGGTCAAACCCTAAATCTTACCAGCGGCTTCCATGTAAATCTGAGAGTAACCATACAAAAGAACAATTTAATTAGTATCTGGGTTTCTTCAAGGTATAAACTGTCTGAGGTCGTGTTTACACCTAGAAAGAGACAGAATACCACCCAAAGAACATTAAGAGTGATTTTGTAACTGGGCATATAGATCCAGATTTTCTTTGCAAATTTCATTTACAGTCAGCCCGTTGCGGTGACTTAACAAACATTAACATCTCCTGACGTTTGACCATTTGTGATGTGACAAAGAATTTTATACTGAGAGAAGTTACCACCCTGTCATTTCTATGTACTGGAAATCTCAAGCTATTGACACTGTGAGCGCCGTTAAATTCCTTACCTGGGACCAATTAAAAGTGACCTAAACAGTAATCCTAAATAATAATAACAAAGGGAACGCTCCCCAGACAAGTGGATTTGATTCTGTCTTTTGAGGAGCTGGGGTTCTCTTTGACAAAAAATAACACTGGATTGGCTGTGTGTGTGTGTCCTAAAGATTGTTCCAGAAGATACAACACCAGTATTAGGTAAGAAAGAATGCTCGTGGCCACGGTTGTCTGAGAAGAGAGGAAGAATGAATGAATAATTCTCATGCATATCTTGTAGAATCCATGTACTCACTGTGTATTTTTCTATGCAAGTTTTGCTGAAGCTGCCCTTTATCAGAATAGATTAACGTATAAACTCTGTTCTTTACTGTAGAGGGAAATACTAGACCATAGCGTATAAATCCTTGACTCTTTGGGGTTAATAACTTTCGTCTAACGGAATCTTGTCTCAACAGAGGGAGGGAGGATTACCCCTATGAGTCTAAATTCTTTAATTAATTCATTAACGTATGTTTATTTGTATGTGATTGATATTCAAATGATATATATATATATAGGAAGACTGTCTGATCTAAGAATCTCAGTCGTAACCGATAGGCTGGATAGATTATATCTCAAAATCCAGGGACAGACTCTACCTTTCACCACTTCACTCGTGAAAAATCTATTTCTTTACGTATCTCCCACTGAGCTATCACCTGTTCTAGTTCTATCCAGACGGGACCACAATTGATCTTAAATTCCTATCGAAAAATCTACGACAATGTGTTAGAGAAATAAAAGGATTTCTAAACAAACTTGGAGAAGAGAATTGGAGACAGACATGAAAAGAATAACAAGACACGGAAATATTTTGAACGGATGGCACATTACTGTAAGGCGTGACGTAATGTTGCTGAAGGCTTGTGTTCCATACAGAGCTGAAGGGTGGTGGATGAGCAAAACTAGTGAAGGGATTCTGACTCTGTTCGTGAGTTAGGGAAGGCAAAGGCAGCAAGTAAGGGAACTGATCATCCTACGCCGCGAAGCTGAAACCTAGTATAGGTAAAAATGGATCAGCAACAGATGATGGTGGTGCTGCAGTCTTTCTGAGTTTAAGCAATGGCACACACAAAAAGCTGCCAGTCGCAACATAAACATTTTCAAGTAACTTCAGAGCAGAGGCAGAAGCCTTAAAAACTGCAGCAGAAGTCCTAATGACAGAAGAAAGCCCCGAGAGACAAGTAGCGCTCTTCACAGATACGTTGTCAGTAATTGCAAGGCTCAAGAGTCAGAATAATACCGACCTGGATAACCTAAGAGGAACACTCCACAAACAGCAATTCAAAAGTGTTGTGATACAGTGGATCCCTTCTCATTGCAGCATCCCCAGAAATGAAGAGGCTGACAGACTGGCAAAAGAAGTTGGAAAGCTACCTCAGCCTGATACAAGCAAAACTTTGGAAGAGGCAAATAGTTTTATCAGAAGCAAATACAGGAACAAATGGAAAGCAGAACATCAAGGTCACCAAAACTATTTAAATAAAAATAATAATAATGCATATTACCAGCTCAGCAGAAGAGAACAAATGGTTATCTTTAGACTCCACGGGTCACAACAGATTGGGATAACATCTGTTCAACAAAGCTAAACATAGGAACTACTGATGAGTATAACTGTGGCACCGATACAATGACTACTGCACATCTACTTTAAAGGTGCCCAACTTACGAGGAACAGAGAAAGCGCATTTAACCATCACAAGTACCACTCCTGGGAAAAATAAACTCTACGGAGATACCAACCACCTCAAGCTGACCACATCTTTCTTTGAACATATTCAAGTTGACGCCTGCAAGTGAACTAAAAAAGAAAAAAAAATATAGGTAAAGTCTCTAACACTTCACTCACTCATCGCAGTATCTGCTATGGGACTACAAAGATTGAAATGGAGCGACAAGGTCACCAGTGTAGAACTGATGACAAGAAGCAAATCAGTGGCAGTGGAACAAGAGATGAGCAGAAGCTTCTGGGGATGTACTGAAAACACAATGAAGAAACCTGTTCATAGCATTACCAGGCAGTCCTTGTTCTGAAATCTCCATGGCAAGAAATGCAGAGGTATTGTCACGGGTTGCCTCCCCTTGCTCTGCAGTAGTGGTCCAACAGTGGCCAAAATTCAAGAGTATTTTATGTTTATCTTCAAAGGTGTCTACCTTCGCACAAGATTACTCTTGGCAGATTTGTAGATAGAAGGATAATGATGTTTCTATCTTGAGGGAGTATCCACAAGATATTTCAGAAGTCAAGAACAATGCTGAATGAGTCTGGGCACGTTAACTTTACATCTGATCCGCCGCCTTTTGTGGAGATGGATTATCTTCTAATTAGATCGTTCAAGCCCCCAGCTAATTTAACTCAGCGAAATTCCTCTTATTATTATTATTTCTGGCTCTTCAGATGTAGATATAACTACATATATTAAAATCAGCATTCACGGGTGTGCCTTTCGCTCTGTAATAATTAATTCAACTATGAATTTTTTAAAACAACATATAACACATTTAATGATCAATTATTTTGGAACAAATGTAAACAAATATGAAATGGTAATTTTGAAAAATTTTGGTTCGTCATAGATCTCGGTTCGGGAGAAAAAAATATAGTCTTTTGATTTGGCCTGCTAAACGTATAACTTAGCTTCCAAATTACTGAAATGTTGATGCTGATGGTTGTGACAGATTATGAAAATAGTTTTCATCTATTTCTTTATCTACACTTTTCTCTTACCAAACTTTCACCTACGCCTGTTGGGTATAATCAAACTATTCTATACACTATGAGATCTGTCCCTTTTTCTAATTTAGCACGCATTCTATTGCTGTTCACTATTTATTTGATGTATGTTCTCGAGCAGACCTATTAGCTACGTTGATCTGTAATTTATTCTTAACACCAGCGATTGAAACTCATTGGATAGGATCAGATAGCGATCAAGAGCGGATAATTTTTATTACCTCCCTTGTAATCCGTTCACTAGAGTAAAGTAATTAAACACGGCAGATCGCAAGATCAGAGAGCGGGCTCGCTCGATTTCGTTCAATTGACCACGTTCTGCGCGGGGAAAGGGGGGGGGGGGGAACAGTGTGATTTTACGATCGAAGAAATCTTGCACGGTCTGGTCAATTACGTTATCCCTGATCTAAGAAAGAGTATGAGTTCTGTTTTTCGGCTCTAGCGGGGAGAATGGCTTTGATTTACGCGAAAGCTGAAAGCTGAACGAAGAATTCTCCGTAGGTGCTAACATCTGGTAGAGAGTCTGGTTTTCGGTCTATAGTGGCCATTACCTTTGATTTAAGATACATAAAAACCCCAGCAGGCTAACTAAAATTTATCCAGTACCGCGAGTATTACAGAGAACATCTAGCTTTCGATTCTAAAGATCTCTTATAATAGTAGTATCACTTAGTTTTTCGATTTGGAGATCTTTTTATTTCTGGCTTGTGGTAATTATTATACTAGTAGTTTGAGTGATTTAACTAGTTAAATCGTCAATTATATTTTACTAGTTATTTTCTGTGTAGAGTGATTTACTAGTTAGGTCCGACAATTATATTTCTCTAGGTTTTACTGTGTTAAAGTGGCTAGCAGAACAGATATTAATTTCTAGCTAAACTCTTCCAGCTATAATATAAATTTTATTAACTGCTAGTAACCAGTCAGAGAATATTTTAACCAACTAAGTAAATGCACTGATTCATCATGAGTATTGACGAAATATGTATTTATTTCTAATTCATGTTGACTGATTTTTTTTTAAATGACTAGAATTTATTTCACGGAAGTTTTAAACGATAAGACAAGCTCTAAGCTTGTAGATATAATTTAAATTAAATAACCGAAGTGGATAAATATATTCTATTTTACGCGGGGTAAGGATAGGATTGTGTATACTATATTATGTTAAGTATTTGTATTTTTTCTCCTTTACACAGTATTGGGTCAAACCCTATACCTTACCAGCGGCTTCCATATGAATCTGAGAATAACTTTACAAAAGAACATTCTGATATAAATATCGGGTTTTTCAAGGTGACCTGTCTGGTCTCGTGTTTTACACCCAGAAAGAGACAGAGTACCAACCCAAAGAATATTAAGAATAAATTACAACGGGACTTATAGAATATCCAGATTTCTCTTCCCAAGTTTATATACATTCAGCCAGTTGTGGCGACAAGATCAAACATTGACATTACCTGAATAACAACCAATGTGTTGTGAAGAAGATTTATCCTGAACATATTTATTTACCTGACACTCGATTTAACGATTGAAGATTCAAAGCTACTGTACACTGTGAACATTAGACCTCTTAATTATTTTACTACCTGGACAAAAATTGAAGTGACAAAATCAACATCCTACTACCAGTAGCATTGATTTGTCGTTGCCCTAAAGACGCCATTAGGCGTGATGGGAACAACGGCAGAGAAAATCCATTCGCTGTTGCCCTTAAGACGCCACTAGGCGTAATGGCCACTGACTGCTTTGCCGGTCGTTGGCTAAGGATGGAAGAAGAAAAAGAAGACTACCAGTAGCGAATCCAGCGTTTCCCATCATTTGAATTAATTATTCTTTAGAGAAACTGGGGCTTGATTCGCCAATAACCAAACCTTGGATGGGATGCATGTACCTTACGAGTGTTCCAGTTGTTGTGAAAGCTCCTATTAGGTAAGAGTGACTGGTTGTGATCACAGGTCTGTCAGAGCGAGAGAAAGCAGGGATAAATAATTCTTTCATTGTATAACCCATGTACTAACTTTGTATTTTTTAATGCAAGTTTTGCTAATGCTGTCCCTTTTCAGAATAGATTAACATATAAACTCTGTTCTTTATTGTAGAGGGAAATCCTAGACCATAGCGTAAACACCTTTGACTCTTTGGGGGTTAATAACTTCTCTTCTAACGGGATCTAGTCTCAACATAGGGAGGGAGGATTACACTTATGAGTCTAACTCTTTAATTAATCAATTAACCTATGTTTATTTGTAGTTGATTTGATATTCAAGATATTGTTGTTGTGAAGTTCTTTTTTATGATAAATAAAATTTACTTAAACTTTATTTACGTGTGTTGGTCATCTTGTCCCAAAAGATCCCTATCCCATAGATATAGTTTCACGTCTGTGCGTCTAACTGTCGTCACTTATGTGTGTGTGTGTGTATGTGAGTGGTGATATATATATATATATATATATATATATATATTAATATATAGGTGGTAGACTGTCTGACTAACAAAGTCTTATTGTAGAGATAGGCTGAATGGAAAAAAAAAATTATCCAACACCGTATTGTGAAAGTGCTGCAAACGATTACAGTTCAAGTGACCTTGACCTCTTATAGCGAAAGCTTGTTATACACACAGCAAGAGGCCAGCTGCGATTGGGTTGAATTTATTTAACTAGTGCTGCAACGGAACACAGCTCAAGTGCAATGAACTCTAATTAAAGGGAAGTTACAATGAAAATTTTAAACACGAGAAATAGCAGCATACATGTCCGTGTAACCTGATTTGAGACTCGGGAAGCTGCTTCGACTGACAAGGATTACTCCTAGTTGCAGTAAACTTTTAAAATAACTTTTCAGAACTTCTTGACAGATTTTAGATGAGATAAGACACTAATCATTTGTGTCTGGGTTGATATTTTACATGGTGGTCACAATTTGTGAGTGTTTTGTATAGTATTTTAAATGAATGAACAGTGCAGCACCCCCAATGACAACCCCCTGGAACCGCCACTGGTCTCTCCAATTTATACCACCAACTGTAGAGGAAATAAAAGAAAACATTCCGCCGCTAAGTATTTGTTTTCCTGATTTAGATCAGGCGCCTTTCCCCGCTGTCCGTCACCGATTCTTTTATCAGAATTAGTACTCTCCCTGAGTGTATATCATATAACTCGGGAGTTGTGATCAAAAATCACCATTCTGTTAGTTAATGTAATGACAAAATTTCATCTGGACAGCGGCAAGTGATTTGTGCCTGAAGGAGCAACTTTAAACATTCATACAACTCATTACAAATGATAATATACATATGATGTCATCATCATCCACTTCCTTTCTCCACTTGGAGTCTGGGATTACCTCTGCTTTTGGTTCTTCCGTGAGAACTAGCATAAAGCAATCACTAGGCTTTCTTTGGTGGTTCATGAATGTATCATTTTCCCATGCTGAGGTTGCCAGCCTAGTATGAATCTTTAACACCACTAGCAAGTATGAATATGTCAAATTCACAGCATAAAAAATATGTTGCACTCACCTCAATAATTGAGAAATCTTATACTTCTTGCTCAGTAGAATAATCCTGGCAACTTAACACAGATGCCTCGAACATACGTCGGGGGTATTATTTCTATTTCAGAATCCCCCTGTGACTTGGGAGTGGTCCTGTAGAATTCCGGGCTCTGTATTAATGTTGGCGAGTTTTCTACTGATGTACAGAGATGATCTTAATACTTTTTGTCCGGTCCTATAAATTCAGAATCCAACTCTATTTTTGTCTGTGGCAAAGTCCGAGCTGTCTACGTTGACGTTTTCAGGAATGCAGTGCCGTATGTCAAACCTGTTCTACGTTATATCGTAGGTTCCTTGGCCCATGCTTCCACCTGGCGTTTTCTGACAAACTTTCAATCAGCGCAGTTGTTTATAAGCGCCTCAAATGTCAGCCAATACATTCAAAGTTCGTATTACGAAAACCTTTTTTCATGCACTATTCTGTATGACTCATGCGTTTGAAAATTTCAAATAGCCATCCTCCGTATATGGAGTAGCTACATCCGACAATTCTTGGTAATGATTACGTGTTACAACTTCTTACATTTTTCCTGATCATAACCAGGTTGTCCGGAAGTTTCCTTACATCATTCGTCCTGCTCGCTCTTCCAGATGTCTTCCAAGATTGCGTTTATCTATAATCACCTATGTGATGGTCGAGTCGGAAGTAATTTTGCAATCTTAAGCAAACACTTCGTGCTCGCTTTTACCTGGAGTCATTGTGGTATTATCACATTTTAGGGACTCAGTTAATCTCCCAGGGATGGGCGATACGCTTGTCGGGCCCTGTCATGCATCGAAGCGCGATACGTGAACAATGACAGTAGGGAAAAAGAGAGTGCTAACAAAAGAATAATGCACCTAATTCAGTACCCACAACAAATGTAGTTCAATACTGCCGGAGAGGAGAAGAGAGCGCACCAATTATGTCACAGGTATATGGAAAACCCACGGAGAAGATAACTGGAGACAGACATGAAAATTATGAAGCAGACACAGAAAAACATTGAGCTGGTGGTGCTATAAGGTGGGCTTGGCATGCATTTGTTGAAGGCCTATGATCCTCTGGGAGCTGGAAGAGAATGATTGAATAGGTGATTATTAAATAAATAGCCCAAATAAACGTTTATAGGACAGGACATATTTTACATTGCGTGGGGCTCGAGCTATTCTTTATAATCGATTAATTGATAAAACAAATTTAATCGATTATTTCATTTAAACTTTGTTCATGTGTTTTTTTTTTTTTTTTTTTTTCTTCAAAACGAGAGCATTCGCGCTATTTCGCGCTATGTTAGAGTTTGAGATATGGAATTTAGCAGGTATGGTTAATAATATTAAATTGTTTGATTGTAACTTATCAGTATTTTCATCACATTTTCCTCACATTTTCAGGAGGATGTTGCCTTATAACAAATAAAATAAATAGTCCTTAGTGATTTTAAATAAAAGTTATTTATGATTGTTTATAATTTATCAAATTGTTCGAAATTGATCGATTAAGATTTTTTTAAATGACTCCTGTCCATAAAATAAATAAGAAAAGGAAATTAACAGGCACTCGTTGACATTAAGGAGGACACCAGACACCAGACACCAGACACCAGACAACAGACACCAGACAACAGACAAGAAATAAAAGTGATAGGCTTACCGGGAATCGAACTGAGGACTTTCCAAACGGTACCGTCGCCTTGCTGTGAAAATAAATCGTGGAAGAACGCACAGCCAATTTTGCACCGCCGTAATCTTGTAGCATTAGTTTGTATGTAGTAATATGTTTAACGTGAAAGGTTGCCATATTAAAAGGTCAGCCTGATAATAGTCGTCTTTCAGGAAATACCCGATGGACCAGCAGACATACCCTTTCTGTGCCTCCTCCCGAGAGACTCTCCAGAACTATACGGGGCCGCCAGCTATTGAAAGCTGGTTTAGTGCCGCCCTTGACATAATTTAACGTGGAATTTCATGAACCCTATATTTTCAAAACGCGATCGATGATCGATATCGAAGGCTGTGCAGATTAGATTGTGAAATAAGTGTTAATTTTTTCCCTCTGTATGTTCTAAGAATATGTTCTAAATTGGGAAATTTGCATTCTCTCTTTGCTAAGAAACAACAAAACATAGAGTAACATTATATTATGTATTCAGTGTGTCTAGAAATAGTGTGAGTGTCCAATTGACAGAGGGGTTAGAGCGCTGGTCTCTCGCGGCATAGGTACCTGGTTCAATTCACGGTATCGACACGTTTCAGTCTACCCAGCTGTAAATAGTTACCAGGCTCTGCTTTTGAGTTAGGGAAGGAAAAGGCAGCGAGGAAAGGAACTGGTCACCCCACCTCTCGATGCTGGACCTAGTATGGTGAAGTCTCGAACCCTTGACTTCCTTGCTGCAGTATCTGCTATGAGACTAAGTTTACCTTTAGAAAGAGTGTGCGTGAATTAAAAATATGGATGTTCTTAACCCGCAATAATCGCATTCTACGACGTGCTTAGTAGCGTTCAGTGCTACTATTCTTTGCACCCCTTATGGGTCGGTAAAAATGGGCGACAACCGAGAAGTTATAACCAATCTATACCATTTAGTTCCCCCCAGGAGCATAGGCCTTCAACAAACACATGCCAAGTCCTCCGGTCACGTGCCATCACCTAAATTTCTGTCCACGTCTTCCTCATCATTATTTCCCCTGTCTCCTGCTCGCTTCTCCGTGTTTTTTTTTTTTGGGTCTACCTGTTGTAACCCTGAGGGTTTCAGAACGAGGACTGTCTGGCAATGCTATCAACAGGTTCCCTCAGTGTGTGCTATATCAATCGCCAGCGTTCTCTTCTCATCACGTGTTCCACTGGCGCTTGTATGGTTCTTGTCATCAGTTCTACACTGGTGACCCATTTCAATCCTACTATTCTACCCTAGCACCCATTTATGAAAGGTTGTAGCTTTTTGGTTGTTGTTTTCGTTGTTCTCAATGATTTAGAGCCATACAATAGGAATGACCTGACATTTGAGTTGAAGATTATAATGGTTATGAATAAGATAGAACATATATAAAAAAAGCTTTTGGCTCAAAAGGCGGCCCCCATTTAAAAAAAAAAAATAATTAAAATATGGTTGAGCCTAAAGGAATTAACGTAAGGCACTCCGAATTATCGATTCTTTCATTGTCCCGTCACCTAACGATCGACCAAATTATACGAGTACCTCTGATCTAGTTTTAAATTTGGATTGACTGGCTGCCGACCTTTGATCTAAAGTGATTAATGTAAGGTACTCCGAAGCCTCTCGCGGTAAAGGTCCCTGGTTTGAAACACGGTAGCGTCATGCTCCATTCTACCTAGCTGTAAAAGGGCATCATGCTCTGCTCCCGAGTTAGGGGAGGCAAAGGCAGCGAGGAAGGCAACTGGTCATCCCATCTCTCGAAGCTTGCCTTAGTATTGTGAAGTCTCTCACACTTCATTTCCCTACAGCAGTATATGCTATGGGATTACTGTTACCTTTTTACTGCGAAGTATTGGTCCATTGTTCCGTTATCTGATGATACTGATTACGTGCACGTGGGCCTTCTCTCTGTAAGGTTGTAGAAGTAAAAACACTTGACTTTCGTCTGAACATATCTCTTGCCAGCATTATAGACAAAGATGGACGTAAAGATAGTGATATCAAAACAAGAATACAAAAGGCAGAAGACGCTCTCGTTGCATTGGGAAACATGGAGATTTAAATAAAAAAAAAATTAAGTCCAACACAAAAATAAGAATATTCAAGTCAAATGTCAAGTCAGTCATTCGTATGGCCGTGAAACACGGAGAGTAGCAAAAATAACAACCGAGGCGTTACAGACTCTCATAGGTGGGTGCTTGCACAGCATATAAGAATTGAAATGGTATGACAAGGTGACGAATGTGGAACTGATGACAAGAACCAGACAAGTGTCAGTGAAACAAGAGATGAGAAGATGACACTGGTGATGAATAGAAAGCACACTGAGGAAATCTGTTGATAGCATTACAAGGCAGTACGTATTTTATAATCTTCAGGGTAATAGAGGTAGAGAGAAACTGAGAAGCACGTGGAGAAGAGAACTGGAGACAGAAATGAAAGGGAGACAGTTAAAGATAGAAAGATCTTTAGTGGATGGCAAAAGTCGAAAGGACTTGGCATAAATTTGTTGAAGGCCAATGCCCGTTGGGGAGCTAAATAGTAATGACTGAATATACTGTGTACAGTCTACTTAACACTATGTGACTGTTGTAACTGTGCCCCGTGTGTAGTTCGCAAGGGTCTCCGAAGAGATAAAGAAAGATGGGAATACTGCACCACCAGGCATGTCGTTACAGAACGACTATTATAGCGTTGAGTATGGGGCTGGAAACCTCATCATGTAAAACAAATGTTCACATAAGCCACCGCTGCAAAATCGTGTGGCTTCTTGGTGCAGGTTTCCTGTAAAGGGACTAGCTGAAGTGGTGGTTCTATGTTCAGTAAGGAAGGCGCAGGAAAATGTTGAAGATGATGATGTTTGAACTGCGCGAGTCACCGGGGCTGTGAGTGGTTGTGTTGAAGATGATGATGTTTGAACTGCGCGTGTCACCGGGGCCGTGAGTGGTTGTGTTGAAGATGATGATGTTTGAACTGCGCGTGTCACCGGGGCCGTGAGTGGTTGTGTTGAAGATGATGATGTTTGAACTGCGCGTGTCACCGGGGCTGTGAGTGGTTGTGTTGAAAATGACGACGTTTGAACTGCGCGTGTCACCAGGCTGTGAGTGGTTGTGTTGAAGATGAACATTTAATCATGAATGAAATCTGTCAATAGCTGTGTCTGCACGACGAGAATGAACGCTGTACACGCGATAGAGAAATCAAGCTTCACTTGGTCTTTTATTTGTGTGTGTTTGTTGTTGTTGTTGTTGTTGTTAGGAAAACAATGGACTCAAATGAACAACCTCAGGCTAGCCACCGCTTTCTTATTAAAGTCGAAGTCTTCAAGTGTACTAAGAAGAAAAAGTAAAAATAAGAAGAAAAAGGGAAAAAAGAACAGGAAGAAGAAGAAATGGAAAAAAGAACAGGACGAAGAAGAAAAAAGAAGAAGAAGGAGTAAAAGAAAAAAAGAAGAAGAAAAAGAAGAATACTGTTGGTAGACCAGCATCAACGTTTTTGTGTAGAATCCTCATCATTGGCAATACCTTTCAGCTCCCCACGGAACATAAGCCCTCAACAAAAACATGCCAACCTCCTCTTGCCTTGTGCTACCTCTTCACGGTCTTTCCTTATCTTTATTATCCTCTGTCATGTCTATCTCCAGCTCTTGTCTGCACGTGTTTTTTTTTTATCCTTTTTTTATTAACCCTGTGGACTCCAGAAGGGAGACTGTCTTGTAATGCTACAAACAAATTCTATTGGTGTCAAAAATTCAGAGGTAAAGAGAAATGAAAATCGTACTTTAAAACACAGCAGGTTTCTTAAGCCATCATCTTCATGTACATGCATGCTGGTGTAGGCGATCAAACGTTTCTACAACGTCCAGTCCCCAGTGCTAAAGCCACTACATGATTTTTTAAAAAAATCAGGTTTTGTTCGTCTGTCCCTGACGAAAGACTTGTGACCGCAACGTAGGTTTTTTTTTCTTCGTTCCCCCCCCCTCCCCTCCCAACGCCACTGCATATAGATGTGAGATTTTGTGTCATTTATCCGTTTCCTTATCTTCTGTTAAACTCTCGGTTTCGGAGTTGAAATCTGTAGGAAGTCATTGGAGTGAGAAAGTGTTTATTATAGTAGATAAAACAGAATGAGCCTTCCCCTTTATGACATGGCAAGCAAGTGACCCGCCACAACATGGAGAGAAATAATTCACTGGTGACGTCACTAAATTCTCTTGTGGTCATTTCATTCATTTCCATTTTATTTCAGAAGTACGGAAACAGTGGCACGAAAGCATAGAAGCTTTATCTATGACGAGCAATGAGGCTTCACTGGCTAAATATATAAATATACGATAAAGACACTTATTTATTCTTACCTGAACTACTTATAAAAAAAGAAGATAAAGGATCCCGTTACACGTCCATTGAGGCATATTGGGAATACGGTGTTAGCCCGGATTTTCGTGACCATCGGCACACTAGGGGTTGTGTGGTCAGCATGACGCCGGCCGCCTTAACCTTCTACTTTATTATAAATGGGGAACATTTCAGAAATTTTGTCACGGAAAAGCTACAGAGGCAGGAGTATTTAGTTTAAAAAAAAAAAAGCACAAAACACCCGAGTCATGAAGAATATGTTGAAGACCAGACTGGAATGCACAGTGAAAAGATTGCAAGCTGGAGGAAGACAGGACGTAACTGCTAAGACAATTAGCTTACTAGGGAAATTAGATGTGGTCCATTTTCTACTGCTTAGAAAAAGTGTGCTAGATGAACCACTGCCGCGCCAAAGATGCAGCAATAGAGAATGCAGTCAGCGACCCATAGCTTCACTGCTTGCGTCAGGGTCAGCGAACCAGAGCTGACCAAGACCCTACTCCACCTCCACGTGGTGGTCATGGAAACAGGCTGCATCACTGCAGTCTGGCTGAGAGAGTAGGGATCCAAGAGGGAAGGTAAATCCGGTGCTAAAAATATGCCGTGCTGAAGTCGGATGTGTCGGCCGAAAGGCGCATATATCGCAGCTCCGGCGTAAACAGAGACAACGCAACCAACGTCCTTTTCAGGACGAACGAGGAAGAAGAAGAAGAACCACTGTTGCAAAAGCTCGTAAGGCTTTGTGCAGGCTTTTTCAAAGGAGGTAAGCTACAGTGGTGACTGCATGTTCCACAGGGAGCGAAAGGAAAAATAATGTTAATACTATAGGATAACTTAGTTTTGTGTGGTCTTTCATCAAACACATCGAGAAATTTGACTATTGAAATTACTAGTCTTAAAATGCGTTTTATTTTTTTGCATAACCTGCAACACAGGAATATCTGCTGATATAAAAATATTAAGTCTACGAAAAAGAGGCATACTACTGTTTCTGTCAAACATACTTTCCTGGTATCTGAAGTGTTTGAGCAAGATATTGTTGGCTACGATCTGGAGTGGGCTATAGGTTTTGGTGACCTCCGCTGATGTTTTTAAATACGCTAACGTTTCCCCTAACTTGCTGCATTCAACGCTATTTTGTAGTCCTCTGCAAAACAGGAAGTCGTGTAAGTGGTGGATTCTGCACTTGCCTCTAATGTTAGACTGAACAGCAGGTGTTTCGTGGTTCTCAGTCGGGGGTATCTTAAGAGGTATCAATGACATTGCATCCAAAATGGCGGAATTTCCTCTGCTTAGTTTTTAGCATGCATGTGAGTGATCACGAGCCCATGTCATCGGTTTATAAAACGATACCCAATCACCACACATTGACTCTATGACATAATAATTCATCATCATCATCGGGGAGCCATGCTGGTGTAATGGTTACCACACTGCGCTGGCGATCGGGTGATCCAGGTTCGAGCCCTGGCGAGCACATTTGAAGTAGTGTCGTCGACTGGGACTTGGACTGGAATAATTCGAGCCCTGGCGAAGACATTTGAAGCAGTGTCGTCGAGCAGGGATTGGAATAACCTGAACGGCTCCTGAGCCGACCCAGCTCTAATAGGTACCTCCGAAATCGGCGAGTATCTGCCTGAATGGCGAGAGGACACCTGTTATTGTACAGGGAAAAAAGGGATACGTCAAATCAGTCTCAGGTTAGACATATTAACCTCGATTTCGCCTCGAGTAAATACCGTGCGTACGATTTAAAAAAAAAATCATCATCATTATATTTTTCCTTTTCGGTCCTTTTGGATCGTGACGTCACCACTGCAACTGGCCCCCTAGCGGGAAGCCTGCATCAAGCAGTCACATGATCTTACAGCGCGTGTTTGTATTGCAATTTGTTTTATAACACAAGTATGTCAGCCCCAAACACAGCCTTATATCAGTCTCCTTGTATGAAATCTCCGAGGGTGCTGTAGTCTCTGTTGTCTTTGTCTCTTCAGAGAACCCTGGGAACTACATAGGGAAAAGTATTTATTAGCTTATTGCTAAATCATTTAGATTTTAAATGATACATATACATTTGCGATAATCCTATCTCCGTCGTTAGGAGAATATAAAGCGGGTTGTAAAATTAAAAAAAAAAAAAAAAGCAAAAAAAACCCCATCCTTCTTAGTGTTCTATTCCTAGATAATTATATGGAGTACCTCAAGACCAGTCCAACCCTCCACGGGGGTGTTGAGAACAACTGGTACAGGCAGAGTCGGCTCTAGGGATTTTTAAAGGTGGTCCGATGTCTTGTGATGGCGAGCCACTTTCCGGGCCTTACTGTATTGCACTCTTACAAGACTCAATTTCATGCTACTGAGTTGGACAAATAAAGAGGGGAAACCCGAGGCCACACTGTCATGTGTGTAATTGTCACGGATTGCCTCCCCTGCTTTGCAGTAGTGGTCCAACAGTGACCAAACCTCTTACTTACTTAGTCGTTCCCCTTCTACCGTGAGGTGTAGAGATTTGGAAGAGAGAGCGCCAGACTATCCTATCGGCTGTCTTCATCCTGGCCTGGTTCAATTTTAGTCCTCGGTCTAATGTTGTCCTCCCAGCGGACTCTGGGTCGTCCTGGGGGTCTGGATCCCTGGCTTTTTGTTTCCCATGCTTGTCGTGGTAGCCGATCTTCTCCCATTCTGCAGACATGGCCAAACCATCTTAGTTGGGACTGTTCTACTTGGGTCTGCAGTGGGTGGGATTTTAGGCCTTGACGTATCGTCCGGTTGCGGACCATGTCTCTTCTTGTTACTTCAACCACCTTCCTTAGATACCTCATTTCTGAGGTTTGGATCTGGCTTTTTTGGATTGTGGTCATTGCCCATGACTCTCATCCATATGTCAAGACTGGGACATAGGTGGAGCGGTATACAGCCATCTTCGTTTTCTTACCAACCTCTCTCTTGCTGAGGAATCCTCGATTTATGGCCTGAAAAAGTCTCCCAGCTGCTGCTTTTCGAGTGGCTAACTCTTCTTTGATGCCTCCCTTTCGGTCTATAATAGCTCCAAGGTATTGTGATAGGGTGGGCGAGATGATGATGATGCTATTGTGATATGTCATCACTTTCTTGCACACTCGCAACCGACCCGATCAACAATAAAACTCTGATTCTAAGGCAGGGGCTGTATTTATTCATACAACCCTGTCAGTGACAATAAGCGCATAAAGCAAACATTAAACAAATAAAACAAAGCAAACAAAACACCCAGCCAGTGCTTAATTGCTAATCATGAAACGCAAACAAAGCACCGACTAGTTAAAATCATAATAGTTAAATAATGAGAAACGATACTCTCACCTGCCAAACAGTCCTTCCACGCCACCTGACATACTCAACTATCACACACACACACACACACACACACACACATACACACTCATGTATGTCGTCCAATGAGACTAGTATGGTGTGGTGCATGAGGCTGGCAATCTCACCATGTAACACAGATTGCTACCGAAACCACTACTGCAAGAGCATCTGAATGCTTTGTGAGGGCTTCATGTCGATGCCAGCCATACTGGTGACCATATGAGCGAGAAGGGACATAATTTAATCCCAAGTGGACCCACGTGCTCTCACAAACCATTCTACACATAACAATAATAAAATAATAATAAAATGGGCATAGAATAATATTCAACGATATGTACAACGAATACTCTCATTAATGAGCATAAACCACCACCTCGCAACTGATCCATCTCAATGTTCGTCCCTGCACTCTGAAGCATGTCGTACATGCCGACTGATGAGATTGGGAACCCATCATATGAAACACATTGTTACAGAAACAAACCACTGCCATAGTATATATATATATATATATATATATATATATATATATATATATATATATATATATATATATATATATATATATATATATATATATATATATATATATATATATGCTTCGTGCAGGCTTCTGTTGGATTAAGCGTACTGGTGTCGCCATGCTCCGCACGGAGCAAACATAGGAACGTTTATGTCTCAAACGTGCTTCACGTACGAAAAGCAGGGGTATCATGTTTACAAGGCACATTAATGACTATAACTAAATACATCACCTAAAGGAAATTTAACACGACAACTATGTACTGTACACAACCAGGTGTAACTAAAGTCGACTGAGACAATAAAACAATTATCGTGAAATAAACTTTAACCTAAACTATCTCTTCCATTACTGAAGAAAATTACATTAACCTGCCTTCATCCACGTGTCAATTCACACAATATAACATAGCGTAACATTACTAGGCCTATAGAACGTGGTAACTAAGCGTGTTATTGCAGACTCACTGGCGCCACCTTTATGCACAGTGCATGATGCTTTTCATGAACACGTGGCTGCCATCTTGCCAACAGTTAATATTAGTAGTAGACTGCTTTTCTGCCCGGCCTCACGAATGAAATAGGTTCCTACTATATTCGCTTTTCTTGCCCGGTCTAATGAATGAAATGATTGCTACTAAACTCTCACAGCTGTGATCTGGACTTAACACTAGTAAAATCTATCCACACATATTTTCACTCATATATAACTTTAAAACTAAAGCTAATGTCCTGGAAGAAATCTCCTTTGGAAACACATCTATCTATTTTGTTAAACACTAGAACTGTGCCACGCTGAATACTAATAATAAAACTACAGAACACTGAAGCTAATTTCTACAAAATACGCTAACAATTATAGCTCACGTGCTCTGGTTTCTTTGTCCATCTCCTACCTACACAGGGCGCTTCGTTTCGTTTGTTCTCTCTAGGCTGTTCTTGCAAAGAGGGTCTTTCGCTTGTTGTTGTTGTTGTTGATTTCGTCTACTATGTTGCTGTAATACCCTGTTCAACCTGAAAGTTGGTTATAATTGGGGTATATAGGGTGTTTACTATCTTCGGTGCTAGCCTGTTGTTAGTCCTGAAAAGGACTGGTCCGAAAAAGGACCACTAGCTGCCTGTCAGGATACCTCTTTGCTCTTGTCCATTCGGGGTGTCGTGGCGTGTTCATGGTGTACATTTGTTGTTTTCCTATCTGGCTTGTTAGGTTTTGTGAGTTTTTGCCCTCCTCGTTTCTGCTTCTTGTGTCTTCCTTTTCTCCAGTGTCTGGGAAAGCGCTTTTTCTATCATTGTTGGGAGTAGCTCTTCCCACGTTTCCTCGATGACTTTTTCGTTTGATTGGTCGTTCGTTTTAGTGTCTTTTGTGTTTGATGTAATTTCTTCAATGGTCATTCTTTCTGCCTCTATTCTTTTCAGTAGTTGTTCGTTTCCATCTTTCAGTTCTATCAGTTTCCTTACATCTTCTTCTATCTGTTGCTGAATTCTTTTCATGTCTTGGTGTATTATTTTCATGTCGTTTATGACTTGTTGTTGTTTCGCGCTTTCCGAGCTGTCATGTATTTCTTCACATCTGTCAGTTGAGGTTCTGTTTTTGTGTGGCTGGCGGTTTTCTCTCTCCTTTCGCAGTTGTTGTTTCAATTCTCTCACTTCAGTCGTGAGCCGTCTGACTTGTTCCGTTAGGCTGTCTTGGCGCCTATCACCTAGAGTACTTGCCTTCAGTGTGTTTTTTGCCTCATGTATATGATACTCCCTTTCCAATGGCAACTGTAATTATTTGCCTTGTTTGTTGGTATTCGGGACATCCTCGGTATCGTGCTCCGTGCTTTCCGAGGCAGTTGGTACATTTTCTATTGTTATTTGGTGCTTTGTAGTCTTGGTCTTTTTTGGCCTTTGGGCAGTCTTTGTATTCGTGGCTGCCCGCACAGTATCTACAGACCGTCTCTTTTCTGCACGTGTTCCTTGTGTGAGAAAATCCCTGGCACTTTGAACATTGTATCACTGGCGGGATGAAGGCATGTGCTCTTCGAGGTCTATTCTGGATAGTGATGTTTTCTGGGACTGTTTTCCCCTGTAGAGTCACTATTATCAGTCTGGTGTCTTCTTTGTTCCAGGATTTAAGCCTTTCTGCGTGTGTGAATCTGTACCGAGGGTTTTCGGCCTGGATGTAGCTGAGGGCCTCTGTGTCTGACAAGTTGGTGTCTATCCCTTTGATGACTACTTTCTTGGTTTCAGTGTAGATTTCTGCTTGGATTTTGATCCGGTGTGGTAGCTGAAATTCTTTAGGCCCGGATGCCAGAGCAGTCATCAGCGATTTAGTTTTTTCTGTATCATTCAGGGCAAGTGTCACTCCCTGTTGGTGCCTTCTGATACTAATTATGCCTCTTTTGCCTACTACTTTTTCCAGGACATTGATTACTTTGTCGTCCGGGAGTGCCCTGAGTGTGGCTTCTCCTTCCAACAACTGCGTAATTTTTATTTTGCGCTCTTGATCCTGTTCTTTGTGAATACTTTTTCTTAGTTCGCCTGGGCGGCATCTCCCATCTGCTACCACTGGTTGAGTATTTGTCTTCGGGCTCGGTGCCCTGTCCTCTTCTGTCTGCTTGTGATTTTGCTTCTCTTGTTCACCTCGGAGGACTTGGCTGTTCTTTGTAGGATTCCGGCGTATCTCGATGTCTGACACTCGAGCCGCCTCAAATAGTGCTTCTTTCATCTCGGCATCGTGTGGTGGTGTCAACGGTGTTTTGTGTAGCTTCTCTGTAGTAGACAGGGCTTCAGTTGACGATTTGGGTACTTGTGGTGGTGGTCCCTGGGTTTTAGGCTCCTGTCTTCTTTTTCTTCTTTCCAACATCTGTTTTATCTGTTCTAACGCTTTCATCTGGTCTTCTTCTTCTGACATCTGTTCTATCTGCTCTAATGCGCTCACCATGTAGTCATATTCTGGGTCTTCATCGTCAAGTTCAGAACTGCTTGCATCTGCTTTCTGCTCTTCCTCGCAAGGAGTCTGGTCATTCGGGCTCTCAACCGGGTTGATACACGTCGCAGCTAGCTCCGTCATCGTATCAAGAGTTGGAGAAATTTCGGTCCCCGCACGAGTACTTGGGGCAGTTTTGCTCTCTGGCTGTCTTTCTTTGTTGATTGTGTTATTCCCCTGGCTGTTCTGCGCTGGTGGGCTGGTATAAATCTTCCTCTTTTTAGCGTGAGGTTTCTTTCGGCCCATTTTGACTATTGCGATCGCTGTGTACGTCCTGAAAAGGACGCTGGTTATAGTGCGGTTGAGGTTGGTTGCTGATGGTTATCGTTATCGTTATCGTTGAGGGTCTTTCGCCGGCTCACTCTCTCTTTTCTGTTGTTGTTGTTTTCTTCTACTATGTTGCTGTGATACCCTGTTCAACCTGAAATTTGGTTATAATTGGGGTATATAGGGTGTTATCGTCTTCACTGGTATCTCGTTCGTAGTCCTACTCTCTCTTTTCGCCGGCTCACTCTCTCTTTATATAGTCCGCTGGCCTAATCACTCACGGGTTAGTCCGCAGGCGCAATCGTGAAAACGCCGACTGGCGCAGGAAATGAAGGCATTATTATGACCCTTTTAAAGAAGCGAAAACGCAAATATGAACTTCAGGGAGATTTTGGGGAGTTTATTATGGCCCCATCACAGTATTTAAAGTGGTCGACCTGCTCCAGGACCTGTTCTCCCAGCTTAATCTGATGTCTTCTTTCTTCTCGTGATATCACCATGGATTTTGTTTTGGAGCTGCTTATGACCATCCCTCTCTTCTCCAGCTCTTCCTTCCAGACTTGCAGGTTGGATTGGAGATGTGCCTCTGATTTAGCAATCAGGGCAACATCATCAGCAAATGCCAGCCCTGAAATATAGACCAGTCTCATCTTCCAGTACCCCACTGAATACTTTCTTGTTCTATCCTTACATGCCTTGATGACATCGTCCATGAGGAGTATGAAAAGACAAGGTGACAGGATATCACCCTAAACTCAAGAGTATTTAATATTGGCTTCCAAGGTATCTACCTGCGTGCAAGATTACTCTTGGCAGAGATGTAGATAGAATATTAATGCCACTTCTATCTTAAGGGAGCATTCACAAGATATTCCCAGAGGTCAAGAACAAAAGCTGCTTAGGACTGAGCAATTTGTTAACTTATTATCTGGCAAGTCGTCTTTTGTGAAAGATTTAAGCAAAGGTTTAGCCCGTTCAAGCCCCCAGTTGGTGTAATCCAACGAAATCCGTCTTTTAAGGTATAGCTCTGTTTAGTGTAACAATATGTCTAAGTATTTATATATAGATTAAATATTATGGCTCATACGTTTGCTTTCATACATATAACGGAATCAACTGTTATTGTTTAGTTTTATAACAACAGGTAACAAATTTAATAGTGAAATAATCTTTAACAGGTTAAAATAAATATGGAAAGATTAGTGAAATTTTGATAGACGTAAAGTTCTCGTCATTGAGACGTAGGTGGAAATTTAACTTTATACTTAAAGTTTAACTGAAATGTCCTGTTTGCTGGTGCCTTTTAGTTAGCACTTAGCTTGTATGAGTGAGTCCTGCAGCTGTGGTTCATCAATTCTGTGATGACGAAAGCCTTCTCCACACTCTCTTCCACTGTAGGCGGTTAGGGTGGATGCTTTTCTCTCACACTAGTGGCGTTAGTACCACAAATCGTCTGATGGCTTGTAACCACGAACTTTAGACAAATAGAAAGAAACAAATGCCTGCTGAGTACATTTGTTCGCTGCAAACTAACAGGCCCATTGTCATGCGCTCCACCCACCAATGTTAACCTCTCAGAAGAATTAAATCCCCGAGCACACAGGGTAACTCAGGGAATATGATTAAAAGTCACCCATATACTTCTGGGTGTTAACTAGGAAATTGCGCCTGGAGTGCGTGAATAATGATTTGCCTGAATTACAATTTAAAAAGGTACATAAATCTTCACAAGATAATATGTTACACTGGAGGCACATATGATGTAGTCATCACTCATCACTGCTCCAGTCGGAGTCTGGGGTCGCTCTGCTGTCGGGTTTCCCGCACGACTAGTCAGAAACAATCATCCAGCTCTTGCTGTAGTGGTTCATGAATATACTATTTTCATATGTTGAGGTTGCCAGGCCTCATATATATGCTCTAGCAAGAAAACATGTTAAATTCACGTTTGTAATAGAGATATTCAAAACTTACCCCAAATTGTTGGGAATACACAATCTCCTTGCGCAGATTTTAAGATGGACGCGAGCAATTTCGGTGCATATGCTCTCGAATCAATTTCGTCTGAGAAATTTCTCTTATGACGGTGTTCTATGAATAACTTGGCCTGGGAAACTAGTAATTTCTCTTCGACGGGTGTTCTGCGATACACTTGGTCTGGGATATTATTTCTCTTATGACTGATGATCCAATTCCTAGGTTTCCAGTCTTGTATTTAAAAAGTCATGGTCCTGAAGTTTTACAGTCTGTGTATTTAAATATGCGGGTTTACTCTTAGAGTTTCAGAGTTGCCCAAATACTGCCGATCTGTCACTTTTGATACAGGAATTCTAGGTCCGATCCCTCTCTTCCTGGCTGTTTGAGAATTGCTCGGTTGAAGTTGCGAAGCTGTCTGTTCTGTGTTTCTGAGTTCACTAGCTTATATCTCTCATTCTCAGTTCAATTAACAGATGGTGTTTCAGCCGAATGTTCCAATGCATTGTTTATACCGGCATTTCAAATCAAACCAATCAAATCGAATCTCGTTCAGCACTACGTGGGTAAGGGCTTTTCTAATTCGAAAAATAATACTCTCACGTGTTTCAAAATATTAAATTTGATATCCACGCGTGACCTCTTTATAATAAGACGTAATTTTGTTCCGGCTGCACCTATCTGCCTCCCACAATATTGCGACCATGTTTTCCTGGCGTAATGTCTTCCTCCAAGATGTCTACCCCGATAGGTTATCCAATTTTCGCCTTTGTCTGCGTGCCTCCGCCAGACAAATGTCTGGTCAGACAATGTTGTCTTCTTTCATCGTACGCAAAATACAAGCTTGTGTAAACACGATCAGTAGCTTTTCACTGGGGTCAAATGTTGGACCGACACGTTTCCAAAGGTAGTCAGACGGATTCAAAGAGATAAGCGGGTGACCAGTCTGATGACTGCGTATTGTTACGATAATACCCCAGTTCACCTGGCGGAACGTAAATGCGTCTGAGGAGTGGTAAACAAGATAAAGACAGTCCAATAGCAAATACTTCCATAGGGGAGTGTGTGGTGAAGTGAGATGTTATAAATATTTATAGGGGACTTAGTGTACTGACTGAGATCAGCTGTGAAGGTATATATATCTAATAAGAGTAGTGTATTATATATAACCTTGCTTGCTGCCACATATGTATACCTCAGTCAGAATTATTCTGGAATAGTGTGATGACTACGTTGTATGTCTAGGGTATGTGTATGATGAAGTGTAAGTCATAACAACAACAGACAGATAAACAATTTAATTTATTCCACCACACTTGACAACACTGTGACACTCACATACATATAACACTCTAAAGGATATCTTAAAGGAGTCACTGATAACTTTTCAAATAACAATATGTATTCATTGCTGTTATGAATGAATATGTGTCCTGATTCAAATACAAAGGGAACCAGGAATCACAATCAATTTTACTTACAAGTTATATGTACAGAATTTATCAATATGAATATGGTAATGACATATATTATTAAAAGTATCCTATGTGTGTCAGTTGTGTAGTAGTAATATGAGGTAATACTGGTTTTGTTTTGTTCAAGCTCTGTTGGTATTTGTCATCATGACTTCAATAGTTTGTCTTTATTGGGACTAGTATTGGAGATGTTCTCAGTTCCTGATATTAAAACAATTTAATTCCCCTCTTAATGTTATTTTTACAAGGTCATTTTAAGCTGGGGGTACATAATTTTGAGCTCAGCTGGCCACATCAGCTTATCTTGTGTGATGGCGGCAGGAAAAAGACTTCTCTGCTCGATTTCTCCCCTGGGCTCTGGAGACACCTCACTGATAGCTAAATGGACCAAGGAGTATGCTGTCCGACTCTGGATTCAGCAAAGCTCTGACCAGGTGCTGCTCAATACCATCAAGACCACGGTCCCTGAAAACAAGAAGGATGTACCTTCTACTTCATAACTAATTTATACTCTCTTTTTACACTGAGCACAATACATCACAAACATTGAGTTCAGAGCGTTAGGCCAACTGTCAGCTTCATCTGAAATACTTTATACCAGTATTTACCTCCTTAATGGTTACTACGCCTCTGCACTTCCAGCATTATTTCTGTCTAATCAATAATCTAGGTGTCAGTGTACTGTTTGGCCATTCCATGCAGTTTTACTTTCCTCCGACACCTTCTGTTCAGGCTGGAGCATTATAGGCTTTACATCATGTTTGCTACTGAACTACACATATATACAGGCATAAATTAACAATTCACATTCAATTTTCATTAAAAGATACTGAATGTTTCAAGCTTACCACAATTCATGGAAAACAAACACAGATACGTTGATTAGCAATGAATTCTGGCACAACTACTGGCACAAATTCCCATCTGCTTATGTTCCAGGCTTTTATTTAGCAAAAATATGAGCTGGCTTCAACGCACTGTTGCTTTATCAAGCTTATTTGACTAGTGGTCTCGAACTAACGCTCCTAAGTGAGTATATCAGCGAGTCTGGCCAATGGAGCCACGTTTCGACAAGTGTTTGAAAAAATTTTAACTTCCTACGTCTCCCCTAACAACCAAAGATAGTATTTATAGCCCGACTAATCGTGTTTAGCCTTACATATCATTCCAGCCAATCAGTTCAAATGTAACTTGTGGCCCATTTCCCGTACAATGGTGGTGTAAAAAAAAATCTACCACTGAGCGATTCTGATTTTGGGTGTTGTCTGACAGCACCATCATTTTATTTTGGCTATAACTTGTTAATTCCTAGACTATTTGCATAACGTTGTACATATTCTTTGTCAGCAAACCCTAAGGAACCCAAATATATATATATTTAATAGAGCTAAGTGGCTGCGTTCAAAATATGCAATTTCTTCTACCTCCTGTTTCGAAGATGTGCTGTCTGGGTACTGTAATGTTTTCAAACGTAAACCCATATAATGTTATCTTTTCTAATAAGCGTTTCCCAGGTTTTTTAAAACCTAACTCTGGGAAGGGTAGTGAATTTATCACTGTCCGTCTGAAAAAGTTAGTGCATGTGGCCTTACACGCGTGATAGTAGTAATTGTGTATCGCGCGACGCGTGTTTTGTGTTGCACGTGTTCGGCTTTATGCCTCTCCCTTCTCTCTATCCTTTAGTCCATCTGTCTTTAGTTACGCCGTGTATAAAATGGAATGAATGAAATATTTAAATTAGGTCATTGTTCAGCTTGGTATCTCAATGTTTTTCCAAGAAATACAGCACACGTTTCATTGAAGAAAGCGGGTAATAATATAGTAGGCTTTTACTATCAACGTGAAAGCGTTACAATTTGCAGACGAAGCATAAAACAAAGGGGATTTCGAGTACTGTCATTGTGACAGCACTGTTATTTTACCATTGCTCTTTTCTTTATTAGATTTATTTGTTAGGCTTTATATTTACCTTTTAATTTATATATGTGGATTAGAATATTCCACGACATCTCCCCTCTTAAAACAGACATCCCATGTCAGTCCTTTATTCTATATACACATAGATAAATGTAAGTCAACTTGACTTTACTCTGCTGTGGTGCTATCATGGTTTTATGTAGTTGGGTCCATTCAGAGTAGGCACTACTCATGAAATCTGCCTCAGACTTCTACAACCAATAATATATTTCGGTTATGTTACTGAACAGCCGCAAGTGTGAGTGCTTGTCTTAATGCTGCTTCGCAACCCGTATTCACCATTTCTCTTCTCTGAGTCTGCGCAATGACATGTCCAGAGAACATTATATTTCCCTCAAAATGTACGTTATGAGGAGATAACATATACCTGGTGATAGCAGAGTTTTCGTAGTGGATCCCATAATCTTCTTATTATCCTGTATGAAACATTCGGAATATCCTCAATCAAAGAGGCAACTCAGGGATTCATTACGTTCCTCCGAAATGTTTACATCCAACAATTTTGTCTGATCTCAGGTTTTACTGGAATCTGATATTATCCTTTACTCAGATCCACTTTTGAGAAATATTTAGCTTTATTAGTCTGGCAAACAGCTGATTTGTATCCGGCAATGGATCCACCTGTCCTTCTGTAATAGCATTCAGTCTCCTGTAATCTATACAGAGTCTATGTTCTCCAGAGGGCTTCCTTAAGAGTACAACACCGGAACTATATGAGGATTCACTGTGTGAAATAATTCCCTCCTTCAATAGATAGTCTATCTCTTCCTTCAAAGCTTTCTCCTTAGCAAACGGAATCGAATATGGTTTCATACAGACAGGTGTGGGGTCTATCAGTTTCATATCATATTCCAATAGGTTTGTATGCCCTGGTCGGTCTGTTAACACCTCTGCATGATTATTTAGAACCTGTTGCACTCTCTCTTTCTGAGTTTTCGTTAAATGTGTACTGATTTTCACCTGTGCTGCTGTCTCACAGGGGTGTAATGGATACTCAAATGATGAAAGTGGTTCCTTTTTCATCTCCATGGCGATGGACAAGGTCAACAAGTGTGTCTCCTCCTGATGTTCTCTTTCCAAATATTTCTTCAGGAGATTCACATGATAGATTTTTTCTTTCCCCTTCTTATCTATCTTATAATTTGTTCTAGATACCTTCTCTAAAACTGTATATGGACCCTGCCATCCAATTTGTAACTTATTCTGACTCCCGGGCAAAAGAAGCAGTACTTTCTCTCCCACAGCCAAATTTCTGTCTTTCGCCTTCCTGTTATAATAGGCAGCATGTTTCTTCCTGGCTTGTTTCAAATTTTCATTGGCAAGTTTCCAACCAGTTTTTAAACGAGTGGTCAGCTCATTCACATATTGGTATGAAGATGTAATGTTTTCCTCTGCCTTTTCATCAGTCCACGTTCTTAACAAAGCTACATATGGACCTTTAATTGTGTGGACCTATTTGTCCATGCACCGGTATGGTCTCTTCCACTCGAAGCTCTATAGTGATGATTTTTCCTCCCAGAATTATCATTCACAAAACGACCGCTACCAATTCTTTTCTTGGGGCTGTCTCCCCACTTAAAATTCTTGATGAGAGATTTCCTCTCTACATCCTCTTCCTCCAGTTTGTTTAAGTCCGATTGAGGGATTGTCGGCTTATCCTGGGGTAAGACATCTTTTTGCACTCTCCGCATAGTGGCCATTGTAAAACAGTTAAGTGAAGCTTGTCCGTGAAAAGGGGCTTCCCATTCCATTTGGTCCACTTTATCAAATCTATTTTTCTTTTTATTATCAGGCCTAATTTTGCCCCGTGGCGTGTCCAGGTCCTGATCCATGTTCCCACTTGTGGGTGTTCCCTCATGGGCTATGCTACACCTTTCTACAAAATTCTCAATGTCCCATCTTGCTTTGGGCCAATAATAATTGTGAGCCACCTTTTGAATGATGGTACCTATCTTCTCATGGTCCCCATCTGGTTTCACATGTAGGCTCCTTATTAAGTCTGCCCTATATCTTTTAGGAAGTACCAGTTGTCCCTGACCTTTGGATCTAGCTCCAGTCTTCCTATACATCAACTTGTTTTTCATGTAAAAATCTCCCTTGCCTGGAGTTGTATGACAAGTTGACAATTTTCTGAAACAAGGCTTGAGTGTTTTGTCCTCAGCCTGTGCCTTCCTCATCTCTTCTGGAGTGGTATCCAACATAATATCCTCCTCCTGTCTTGAGGTCGACCTGACCTGAAGGGTTGCCATATACACAGGTTTCCTTCTGCAACGGTCAGTGTCATGATTGTCCATCTGACAATTTTTACACCACCTTTTTCCTTGGTTGAAAGATTTTCTTTCATCATATTTCCTTTCATCGAATTGTGGGAATTTATTTTTATTTTCATACCGTGGCCTATCAAACTGGTGCTTACCTTTGTTTTGATCCCTAGGATCAAATTGATTAAAGTTCTGTGGTGCCCTAAAGTTATCCACTTGTTTCTTTTTATTACCTGTTACCTCTGCTTGAGCTGCTTGATACCTTTCAGCAACATTTAGCAAATCACCCAGCCTCTCTGCACCTTGTTCCATGAGAAACTTTCTCAGGTCGGGAGCCATGGACTCTCTTAATTGCTCTATAAGGACCATTTCCTTAAGATCTTGGGTTTTCCCCAGAGAAGTCCATTTCTCCAAGTATGTCTCTATTCGTGCAGAGAACTGGTGATAGGTTTCACCTGACAGTAGTTTAGCATTCCTAAATTTTTTCCTATAAAATTCTGCATTCTTTTCATACCTTAACAAAAGAGCCTGCTTTAGCATGTCATAATTTTCCTGATCACCTCTGCTCATTTTTGCAAAAACTTCATAAGCTGCCCCACGAAGTCCTTGAGATAACTTTAAGCTCCACCTTTCTCTCTCTAACCCATACGTGGTAGCTAATAGTTCATACCTATTTAGGTAGCTCTCTATATCATCGTCTTTCTCTTGTGTAATCTGACCTATACTGTATAATAGGGGTACCGCAGAAGTGATTGCGTCATTAATTAGGCTGGATCGTCTTACATACATATCCGGTGTTGCGTGTGGAAAATCGCATTAATGACACCTGCCCATGAAGCCCTATTTTTGTGGTGCCTAGTTGGCGGGGAGGATAGTCTTATTCGCTTCTGTAGCTAGGCGGTGTTGCCGTTCGGAAAGTCCTGGCGAGCCTATCCCTTCTATTGTTTTTTGTTGTTGTTGTCTAGTTTTCTACTTCTTTATTAAACATGTATTTATGTGTGTAATATTTATTTACTGAGTTGGATCACACTGTAATTTCCGCAAGGGACGTTCATTGTAGCATTCTACACAAACAGTATTCACTTATCTTTTTAAAATCTTATGGTAAGTAGTTAAGAAAAATTACGTTGAAGTATAAATGGGCGCTCTTTGCGGTGTTTCTGAAAAAAACAGAAGAATTATATAAGCATGGAGTAATCGAAAAACGTATACCGTATTTAAGGAATGAAATCAGTATACGCATAAAAACAGTTCTTACTTTAAACTCCGAAACAATACTGTTTAAATTTTCTTTTAACAATTTTTTTTTTAAATATTTTATAAATACATTTCGGCGCTCCATCCAAAGGCGGCGCCTGGTGCGGCCACACCGTTCGTACTGCCCAAGAGGCGGGCCCTGGTATAGGTGACAACGCACGTGCCTGGCTAACTCCATTGACATTGACCTTTAAAATGACATGAGTGGGTAGCTAGGCTCTCAATTATCCACAATTGACCATCAGTCATTTAACCAGCTTGACTTACTGTGGGTTATGTCCCGTGCAAGACGTCATTTTCATTGCGTGCATAGTGACGTCATTAAATATAGGGGTCGATAGGGATACACCACAATTTCTAAGCGGTGTCTTGTAGACCAGGAGCCCGTTAAAATCTTCAGCGTTATTGCCGAAACGTGCAGCTGGAAGTTGCCACTTTCCTGGACCTGCGAAGCAGTGTGATTCTGGAAACGTTTTGCATACTCATTATGATGTATGACTTATGCTTGTTTATTTTTCATACCTTGCAAACTAGCTAGTAGCTGTGGATCCTTACATTGGCAATATTCTACTGAGTAGAATTATAGAGAACTCTTCTACTGTAAGCACTGATACATCGCCATGTATATTTTATATTGCCTGGTTTGAAAAAAAATTAGAAATGTATAATATTGTATAAATATATTTGTGTCTGTTTTATATATATATATATATATATATATATATATATATATATATATATATATATATATATATATATATATATATATATATATATATATATATATGTCGTGAAACGAGTGTAACCCACTACTTTGTTAATCACTATGTCGAGATACAGATTTGCTTCAACCAATCAACGAGCAACGTTCACCAGTCTCTGAGACAGAATAAATTAACGGCCATCATGTTCACGCAAGATGGCGGATTAAAACTGTATAAAATTAGGCTGTATGAGACCAGGTACCAAACCGGAGGAAACCAATCATTTTGCTCCACCAGGAACCAACCAAAAGCTTTCCTTAAGCATTTACCTACCTATATAATCGGGCGGATTTTATGCATAAACACACATCACCGAGACGACGCCAGAGATACCGACCGACTGAAGGGGAAGAAGCTGTCACCTTGATTTAGAGCTTACCTGAGGGCATCGACCTGCAGCCTACTTCGCTAAGTCGCGTCAAAAACTGGCCTGTTTGAATCTTAGAGGGTAAATATGTTTACGATAACCTTTAGGAAAATAGGCTTTCCGCAGGTCTATAATGTTGGTATTTGTTGTGTGTCATTTATACTACCTATCAGGTTACTGATTGTATCTTGGGGAAATTAAGTATAATGATTGTATTTCCTATTATGATTGAATAGACGAAGGCTAATAGGACTCATACTTCAACCTATTGTCTCCTATACTTCAATCTATTGTCTCATCTAACTCCAATCTATTGTCTCCTATAACTCCAACCTGATATATCACCAAACAGTCCTCGTCGCATATACTCCTATCAATAGAACATAACGTTATTGTTAGGATATATGTTACCAGCTTGTATAGCACTCGTCAGAGAGGGCCTGGTATATTATAGGGGGAAGGAAATGGTTGTATCACACCTAGGTGTACATATTATTGGATGTATTCATGTATTGAACTTATATTATGGGATGTATTCATGTATTGAATGTATTCATGTATTGAATTTATATTATTGAATGTATTCATGCATTGAATTTATATTATTGAATGATATCCATGTATTAGTTTATCAGAAAGAATGTTTTGCAAGTAGACACCTGTCTTGTCTCGCTATTGCTAAATCATACTGAGCTATGTTGTCATTCATCCTACATGCAAACACTGAGGCACACGCTCATTTCATCCACAATAGAAATAGGTGGGCTTGAGGACAGAAATTAGCCCCTATTTTTGCTTGTTACAAGTTTATACGTGTCATAAAAACTGAGATTGTGGGTCGTCAATCCAGCTGCCTGGAACTCCGCAGGAGCATAGAGGTTGTCAAGACTCTACATCTTTAGTCCCCCTCAGTCTTGGGTGGGCTAACGAAACGATCAACAGCTGGTGTTTTGTGTCAACCAAACCAAGAAGGACAGCACTTCTAAGAGATGAGTACACATTAGTACCATTTCTGTCGGCATTGTGAGCAAAATCTAAGTCAATGAAGAAAACGTGAATTAGCGTAGCAAGAGACAATAATAAGATCATAGTGGATAAATTATACGAAAATAACAGCATAGCTGATAAGTGTTATATCCTTAATTAACAGCACAGCTGATACATGTACTATAATTGAATAACAGCACAGCTGATATAATTTTTTGTTCCTATAATTGGAAAACTTGTTGTAATATTTATTTACATATCTATATAAATATAAATATTTGTAAATCATATGTAAACTTACAAATTCATTACATTCCATTTTTCAACATTCACCTTTCAGCACAAGAGTAGATAGTGTGTATATATACTAAATAAAATATAAGGAAATTGTATTTTGAACGACTTGTCAATTTTATCATTAAGTAAAAATCTGTTTCCTTGTTTTGTTTAATATCACAGTTAGTGACACAGCGGAGGTGGCACTTTATGTCGGTCTCCTCTCTACTATTGTTTCGAGATCAGATCATTCACAGCCGTAACTAAGTTGTGATACCAGTAGTTCTCTCAGACACTGGGACTTCACCATTTTCTGCAGAAATTCTATTTCTGTAATTGTCAGTACTATACTGATCTTAAAGCCAAATAAAACCTCTCGCCACAATATATATATATATATATATATATATATATATATATATATATATATATATATATATATATATATATATATATATATATATATTGTATATATACGAGGTGTGTTCAAATGAAACCCGTCCCAGTGGCTTTATAACAAATATATGTAAGGTACATCAGCAGTAGTAGTAAAATTAAATACAGCACTTGGTATAAAGCAAGTGCTCACTGGGGTTCTTTAGAAATAGTCACCATAGGCATTCAGACACGCATCTCACTGCTTGGGTAGACGGCGGATGCCGTCCGAGAAAAATGACTTTGGTTGCTTATTGAACCATTTGGTCACCGAGGCCCTGACGTCTGCATCGGAGTCGAATCGTTGTCCCTTTAGAGTTTTTTTAAGGGTCCGAACAAATGAAAGTCACATGGTGACAGATCGGGGCTGTAAGCTGGGTGTGGCAGAACTTCCCACCTTTTCCTTGCTAACACTTCCTGCACAATGCTCGCAAGATGTGGACGAGCATTGTCGTGCAACAGAATCACACCACGCGAAAGCATGCCGGGTCGTTTATTCTTGATGGCTGTATGCAGGTTGTCTAGTGTGTCTTTGTAGCGGATGGCATTGATGTTCACGCCAGGCTCTTTAAAGTCTACCAATAGAAGCCCTTCATGGTCAAAAAATGCGGTCAGCATAACCTTACCGGTGGAAATCTGTGACTTGAATTTTTTGGGTTTTGGTGATCCGGGATGTTTCCATTGCATGCTCGCTGATTTGCTGCACGGCTCAAAGTGGTGGCACCACGACTCATCGCCTGCCACTTTGCGCAACAGAAATGCATCACCCTCCTCTTCGTAACGCAGCAGGTGGTTCAAATCTTTAGTGTTGTGCTCAAAAATAGTAAACATTGATTATGTACTAACTTTTTTTTTAAAGAGAACAGTAAATTTCATGCAACCACATAGACTGAATCAACGGCAATTCCCTTCATTACTCCGTGAGAGGGGAAGTAAGTTTAAAGATCTGCCTTACTACACACATATTCGCTGGCTGTCTTGTCATAATATTTTTAAGCGGTTCTGGCTACTACGTCATGACACTAAAATATTCTTAGAAATGAAAGGACAGTCACATGACAAGCTTGATGACAGCAAATAAATATTAGACAAACATAAAGGTATGTTTTCAGGCACTCGTAAGAAATACAGAAGTAAAACACTAGTATTTATTTCGGGTTTCCCTTCCTTATATGTTATTGATGACAGAAGCAAAAATATACTCCAGACCCTAAGGGTCTTTTATATTTGGACATGCGCCCTAATAGAACCGACTAGGTTGAACGGGACGCGCCTCGTCAAAACGAGGCAAAAGTTTTACATTTAAAAAAAAAAAAAAAAATGACAGCAGCTCACTTCAGGATTTGGCATTCACCGCGAACATCACAGGGTATTTAAACGACTTGAACCTAAAACTTCAGGGAAGAGAATAGATTGTGACAATAATGCATGACCTCATCAAAGCTTTAAAGCGTTTTTTAAAAAAAGTCACGCGCTGGGAAAAGTAGGTGAGATGCGGTGATCTGTCTCATTTTGCTACATGTAAGGACTATAAAAAAAACAACACAGTAGTATCCTTTCAGTCATTACCGACCACAGGAACAATGTCTTGGCCGACGCGAGGTTATGCGCTTGTGTAGAGAGGTCAAGCTGTTGCCCATGCAGCATGCCCCACGAAGCTGGTGAGTCCAAAGGAACGGTGCAGCCGATACAGTCTGACACCAGAACACACATATATATGTTATACCTGTCACGGGTTGCCTCCCCTTAGCTCTGCAGTAGTGATCAAACAGTGGCCAAAACTCAAGAGTAACTGATGTGGGTCTTCAAAGGTGTCTACCTTCGCACAAGATTACTCTTGGCAGAGTTGTAGGTAGAAGGATAATGATGCTTCTACCTCAAGGTAGTGTTCACAAGATATTCAGAAAAGCGAGAACAATGCTGCATTGGCTGAGCACGTTATCTCTAGGATCTGCCGAAAACTTTTGTGAAGGATCATGTAATCTTATAGCCCCCCAGCTGAGTTAATTCAGAGAATTTCCTCTTATTATTATTTAGTAGTAATAAATGGAAATTCGCTGCATAGTGTCAATCATAAAAAGTCTCTATGCCAACCTTACGTGTAGCGTTGGGCAGAGCAACCTAACCTTTGAGGTGAAGACAGGAGTACGACAGGGATGCCCCTTATCAACCACTCTATTTTTAACAGTCATAGACAGGGTGATGCGCATTGCACTACTAGCACATTCACATCAACACATCCAGGAAGAAACGGATAGACTTAATAAGTATAGCCAGCAGGTGGGCTTGAACATCAATCTAAAGAAGTTAGAGGTCATGACGCTCAATGTGAGCTATTCTGAGCCCATATCAGTAAGGAATCAGCAACTGGAACAGACATACACCTTCACATACCTAGGATGCATAGTAACACCAGACGGCGGAGCAAGCAAAGACATCAACAACAGAATGAACAAAGCAAGAACAGCCTTTTTTTAAGTCTAAACAACATCTGGAAGTCCTCTCAGTACAGCACAAGGACAAGATTAAGATTATATCAGAGCTGTGTGCCTTCTGTGCTTATCTATGGTGCGGAATGCTGGAGAATTACAGAGAAGGAAATGTCGAAATTGTCATCTTTTCACACAACATGCCTAAAAAAATTCACCGAATCTTTTGGCCGAATACCATCACCAACCAAGATCTGCTTACTGTGGTGGATTTGATGTTAATAGATGTTATCATTCAATATTTCTAGTGTACTGAATGAAGTCAGCTGTGAAGGTCCCTGATTATAACAAATTTTGGGTTGAGTTATCAGGGTACCTTTCTGCTACCACCTTATGACCTCAATCAGACTTATTCTGGACTAGTATGTATGATAGCTACGTATAATGTCTAGGGTTATGCAAGTGTGTAATGTAGTGTAAGTAAAATTACTACAAATACATTTAAATTTTAACACATATAGATATAAGACAGGGTCAATACCACAACCACAAACAAACTAACACTCTATTATACAACTTATGGAAGTCTGTGGATGAATTTTATGTAATATACTAGATTACAGCCCAATGGGCTGATCACCCGTTGGCTTGTCACACCGATTACGGAAACAACGGCAGATGGATCTATTTGTTGTTGCCCTAAAGACGCCGCTAGGCGTGATGGGAAACTGCAACAGAGAAAATCAATCTGCTGTTGCCCTTAAGACGCCACAAGGCGTGATGGCCTCTGACTGCTTGGTCGGTCTTTGGCTAAGGACGGAAGAAGAAGAAGAAGACTAGATTACAATTTATTTGCCCTGATTCAGAATTTTCTGAGTCAGGACCAACAACAAAATGAAATTTATGGTTTTATTTACATAAATATTTATAACACAATGGATCTTCTGTCCATACAAAGGACTATTATAATCAAATTATATTTAGGTATTTCTCTAAACTGGGTGAAATTGGTAACTAATGGTGGGGTGGGGTGTTGACATCATTCCCCTTCTTTATTTTAGTATCTTGTGGAAAAAGTTATTAAATAATCAAAGATTTTATGTCTCTGGTAATAAAGTCAGTGGATGACCGTTGTAGTGCCGACACATAGACACTTATCTGTAGGTTGATGGTAGATATGATGCTGACAATTTCCTTTCGTTCACTCGAATGACCAGACTGACACAGTCCCTGGTGTAGAATAGTATAGTAGACCGCTTGGTCCAGAAAAGTTTCACTTCTCTCTCTCTCTCTCTAGTAAAATCACCAGGGTCCTGGTACTACCGTAGCACCAGAACAAAAAACCCTGAAACAAGGTTATGATTCTGTACAACATATCTACAATATTTTTCCACAATCAATACATGGCATAATTCAATAAAAGAAAAGGGTCAGATCTCTCTGACCACCCCATGTCAACCATTTTCTTCTGAGATAACAACTCATACCAGTGCTCCTGTTCTTTTCCCTAATGGCTACAACGCCTCTGACACTGCAACAATGATTCTCTCCCATCGAATATTGTGGGTTAGCCTTCCCATTGGTAATTGTGGAAATCATTTTAAGTTATACAACTCATGTCAATTTTTACTGCTTGTGTGCAACACCACAGGCCCTGCATAGGTCTGCTGGGGACCTCTGTTCTTAGTCGTAACGCCTTCCCAATCAAGCAGTATCTCATACACCAAATTTGGTTGTAATATAAGATTAATAAAGTCATTCTTACCACAATTCAAAGAAATATCACAAACATACGTTGACTGGCATTAGCATTAAGGTAAGTTTAGCTTTGCCCCAGTCCAAACTGCCAAGAATTATTATTTCACTCTAGGCACTGCTGTTCTCAACGCAGCTTGCTTTCAAAAAACTTCTGTATCAACTGGCGACAAGCCTTTGCTTGCTTTTGCCAATATTATCAGACCAGCCCAATCAGCGAGGGTCTAGCTTTTTAATTCAAAATTAAAAAAAACAAAAGCCAAACTCCAAACTTCTAGGAGTGAGTCTTCAAAATGTAGTTAGCTTTTTTGCCTAACCAATACCCTCCTTCCTATACTCTTCTACCATCCAATCGGATTTGAATCAATCTAATGCCTCTTTTTAAACTAGCGTCCCCACTAACGTAATGGATAAATGAGCGTACGTTGTGATTTACATTTCATATTTTATTACTAACATGTGAACTAACATATATATATATATATATATATATATATATATATATATATATATATATATATATATATATATATATATATATATATATATATATATATATATATATATATATATATATATATATATATATATATATATATATATATATATATATATATATATATATATATATATATATGTATATATTACCATGTGAATTTTAATGTCAATCTCGCTAGTAGATATCAAAGTCATTTGAGGCTGGCAACCTCAGCGTATAGAATGGTGATTCATGAACCACCACTGCACGGGCTGGTGATTGCTTTATTGCTAGTTTCATAAAGAGAACTAAAAGCATAAAGTAGTTCCTGGTTCCATACAGAGCAGGGAGGGAAAGAAATTATGTACATTCTAAGTATAATACTTACATTGTCAGAGCAGTGTAAATGTCCATATAAACATTTTCACTTTAAAATTAATGTAAGTTTTCAAGCTTTAAACCAGTGTAAATGTCTATGTGAAAATATTCATTTTAAAGGTAATGGAAGTTTCAAACTTTTCCATCAGTGTAAATATAAATGAAAACATTCAATTTATATTGCGAACACTTTTCAATCAGTGGAGATGTATATATAAACAGACTCTATCTGTATTATTTTCATTTAAATGTCATGTAAAGCTAAAGCTATTCTATTTAAATGTAAAGGAAGTTTTATCCCAAGGGATTAAATTTAATTCCCATCGAGGGTAAAGTCTGAGTTAATTGGGATGGTGGTATGGGAAGATAGGAACCCTTAACTATGAGGTTGAAAACGTCATACTCAGAAGAGCGTTTCGTTCTATTCTTTTACCATAGTTATTGGTGGTACCAGCAGAAAGTACTATCTCTGGAACAAGAAGGGAACAGTGGCCTAAGCTTTAAGACGAAGGACCAACGTGGTAGACTCTCCTCGACATTTCTGTGAAACGAGCTACACCCGACAACCTTGACCAGAGACGATCGTGAGCAGTGAGAAAAGAACCAACCCATATAAAGGAGTAGAACTGTCATTGGCAGCTAAGTTCAGATCCATGCTGCCACTTGAACTTCTTGTAACATTTCACAATCCATAACGACCGTGATGATAACTTTTCTTGATCCATAACTATTCAAATTATTTTTCAACTGTTAAAACTTAAGTGATTATTAAATTTTGTTATTTGTAATTATACAAATTTAACTTCGATTTAATCATTTTAAAGTTACTGCATGTTTGTCTCAGTCAATTTACAACACAAACTCTAAACAGAGCTATACTAGAATAATAGAATTTCACTGAGTATATCAGGGGTGAGGGCTTGAACGAGCTGAAATTAATAAGTTCTTAAATCCTTCACAAAACGGTCGGCAGAATTACAGAGTTAACATACTCAGCCAAAGCAGTATTGTTCTCGCTTATTCTGAATATCTTGTGAAGACTCCCATGTGATAGAAGCGGTATTACCCTTCTATCTACATCTCTGCCAAGAGTAATCTTGTGTAAAGGTAGACTCCACTGAAGCCCATATTAGAAACTCTTGAGTTTTGGCCACTGTTGGACCACTAATGCAAAGCAGGGGAGGCAATACCGTCACATATAGCATACATGAACATGAGGTATTGTCACATAATCATTGAGTTGATCTCTTTTCCTCTACGAGAGTATTTAGTTACATTTTGTGTGTGTACTAAATTACTTGCATTTCAGTGATTTCTTTTCATTCTATCTAGCAGATATTTTATATCAAATCATCTTACACTCCTCTCGGTGATAATTCGTCATGAACCCAGATGGGCCGGTCAGCGACCGAGCGTTGGGTTTACCTAAGGTGTGCCGGGCACGGTAGTACCAGAACCCTGGTGATTTTACTAGAAAGAGAGAGAGAGAAGTGAAACTTTTCTGGACCAAGCGGTCTACTATACTATTCTACACCAGGGACTGTGTCAGTCTGGTCATTCGAGTGAACGAAAGGAAATTGTCAGCATCATATCTACCATCAACCTACAGATAAGTGCCTATGTGTCGGCACTACAACGGTCATCCACTGACTTTATTACCAGAGACATAAAATCTTTGATTATTTAATAACTTTTTCCACAAGATACTAAAATAAAGAAGGGGAATGATGTCAACACCCCACCCCACCATTAGTTACCAATTTCACCCAGTTTAGAGAAATACCTAAATATAATTTGATTATAATAGTCCTTTGTATGGACAGAAGATCCATTGTGTTATAAATATTTATGTAAATAAAACCATAAATTTCATTTTGTTGTTGGTCCTGACTCAGAAAATTCTGAATCAGGGCAAATAAATTGTAATCTAGTATATTACATAAAATTCAGCCACAGACTTCCATAAGTTGTATAATAGAGTGTTAGTTTGTTTGTGGTTGTGGTATTGACCCTGTCTTATATCTATATGTGTTAAAATTTAAATGTATTTGTAGTAATTTTACTTACACTACATTACACACTTGCATAACCCTAGACATTATACGTAGCTATCATACATACTAGTCCAGAATAAGTCTGATTGAGGTCATAAGGTGGTAGCAGAAAGGTACCCTGATAACTCAACCCAAAATTTGTTATAATCAGGGACCTTCACAGCTGACCTCATTCAGTACACTAGAAATATTGAATGATAACATCTATTAACATCAAATCCACCACATATATTGCGGGCTCGTCCGGGATTTGAACTTTTCATTAGTTAAACTTCCCCCAATACATGTATAGGCATCCCATATAAATAAAATTAAAAGTATTCTTTTGTGGAATTTAAATAGTGGATGATCTGTTGGTGCTTGTAGTTGTTGTTTAGTTAGAGTAAATAAGTTACCTTAGTATATTGTTAACCTTGCTTGATACAATATGGCTGATTTGGTAAAGTTCAGATCTGCTGCTGTGCAGACTGCCAGAGACATGAACATGGAGGGTCAAGTCTTGATTGACTATGTCACCTCAGAATGTGATAAGTTCATTGTTAGGGAAGAACATAGGTTAGCTGAAGAGAGGAGAATGCAGTTAGAAGATGCTAGGGAGGTTAAGAAATTAGAGGCTGAGAAAGAAATCAAAAGGTTACAAATCGAGGCTGACAAGGAGGCTAGGGCCTAAGAGGCTGATAGAGAGGCTGAGATCAAGAAGCTCCAATTTGAGGAGAGAAAATTTGAGGCAGAAGAAAAGAGATTGGCTGCCGAGAGGGAAGCAGAAGAAAAGAGATTGGCTGCCGAGAGGGAAGCAGAAGATAAAAGATTACAAAGGGAGCATGAGTTGCGACTAAGGGAGTTAGAGTTGCAAGGCCATGCTCCTGAAAATGGTCACAGTCCCTCTACCTCTGATGCTACTGCTAGTCAGGGGGGCCTCTAACTCAGCTATGGGGTTCCACTTAGATTATTTTGTTGAAAGAGATGATGATATTGAATCATATTTAAGTAAATATGAGGTATTAGCTCAAGTTATGGGCTAGAAAAGGAAAGATGGAGCCTGAAGTTATCCCAAGGTCTTAGGGGAACAGCTTATGAAGTTTTCTCAAAAATGAGCAGGGATGACCAAGACAATTATGACATGTTAAAGCAGGCTCTTTTGTTAAGATATGAAAAGAATGGTGAATTTTACAGGAAAAAGTTTAGAAATGCCAAGCTACTGTCGGGTGAGACCTATCACCAGTTCTCTGCCCGTTTAGAGACTTACTTGGAGAAATGGACTGCTCTGGGGAAAACCCAAGATCTTAAAGAAATGATCCTTATTGAGCAATTGAGAGAGTCCATGGCTCCAGACTTGAGAAAGTTTCTCATGGAACAGGGTGCAGAGAGGCTGGGTGAGTTACTTAATGTCGCTGAGAGGTATCAGGCAGCCCAGCAGAGGTAGCTGGCGCCAAAAAGAAACATCTAGACAATTATAAGGCTCCACAAAACTCTAACAGATTTGACAACAAAGATCAAGGTAATAAGTTGGAAAGAATTCAAGACTAATCGACAAATAAGAGAAGACTCTAGGCAGAAATATGTCTCCGACTATATAAGGAAAAGACGATGGTCATATATCGGTCATGTCCTCCGAATGCAAAACAACAGAATACCACTACAGGCGCTCACTTGGGTTCCTGAGGGTAAGCGGAAAAAAGGAAGACCAAAAGAAACACTCAGAAGAACAATAATAAGAGAAGGAAGAACGTTGGGCCTAAATAATGTGCAAGAGCTAAGAGGAGTGGCGTCACAACGAACAACCTGGAGAGCACTGGTTTCTGCCTTATGCGCCGTGTTTGGCGCTTAAAGAATTTATTATTATTATTATTAATAAGGGTAAGCAAAATTTTGATAGGCCACACAATGCTTATAAAAATAAAAACCCACAATTCACTGACAGGAAATATGAGGACAGAAAACCTTTTCATCAAGGTAGATTATATTGTAGATGGTGTAAGAGGGAAGGACATGACACCAAAGTATGTAACAGGACACCTGCTGGATTTGCTGCTATGAAGTTGGGGAAAAAGGAGGTAAAGGTAAAACCTATTGGACAGCAGGAACCTTATCACCCTCCAGTGTGTGAGGACGTGGCATGTAATGGGGTCACCATTAGGTGTCTTTACGATACCGGTTTGGATTTTGATTCTGCGGTGAGTGCGCACTTGGTGAACCCGGATCAGTATACCACAGAAACAGTGGAGATACAAGGGGCGACCAAGGACATACCACTTATGACACTTCCCATTGCCAGGATAACTGTGAAAACTCGCTATGTGGAAGGAATAATCAGAGCAGCAGTGCTAGACGCCCCCATCTACCCTCTGATATTGGGGTGCCATTATGTTTTCTTGGGGAATCTCAAGAGACCTGTGGTCTTGGCAGCAGTCCAGACCCGTTCAAAATCCAGACAGGAAGAAGATAAACCAATAAATACTCATCCAGAAGAGATGAGGAAGGCACAGGCTGAAGATAGGTCACTGAAGCAGTGCTTTAAAAAACTGCGTACCTGCCACACACCTCCAAGCAAAGGAGAATTTTATATGAAGAATAAATTGTTATACAGGAAGGCCGGAACTGGTTCAAATGGTCACGGACAACTGGTACTTCCCAAGATGTTTAGGGCAGACGTAATACGGAGTTTACATGTTGGAAAAGATGGGGACCACGAGAAAGTAGGTACCATCTGCCAAAAGGTTTCTAAAAAATATTACTGGCCAGATGAAAAGATAATTATTGAGAATTTTGTAGAAGCCTGCGGCATATTTCATGAGGGAACACCCACAAGTGGGAAAAATGATCAGGACCTAGACACGCCACGGGGCAAACTTAGGCCTGAAAGGAAAAAATAATTATAATAAAGTAGACAAAGTGGAATGAGAGCCCCCTTTTCACACACAGTTTTCGCTTGAATGTATTAAAATGGCAACTATGCGGCGAGTACAAAGAGTTGTAACCCAGAATAAGCCGACAATCCCTCAGTCGGAATTATGTGAACTGGGGAAAGATAAAAGAGAGAGAAGATCTCTCACAATGAAATTAAAGTGGGAAGAAAACCCCAAGAAACGAATTGGTAGTGGACGATTTGTGAGTGATGATACAAGGAAGAAACGTCCTCACTATAAGGCTTCCAATGTCAGGGACCATACAGGTACCATGCAAAATAAGTCAGCAAAATTAAAGGTGCACATGTAACCTTGTTGAGGACATGGACCGATGAGAAGGCAGAAGAGACTGTTACCTCATCATATCAATATGTGAACGAACTGACCACTCGTTTTAAAACTAGTTGGAAACTGGCAAATGATAATTTGAGACAAGCCAGGAAAAAGCATGCTGCTTATTATAATAAAAAAGCGAAGGATAGGGAGCTTGCTGTAGGGGAGAAGGTGCTTCTTCTATTGCCCGGCAGCAGCAATAAACTTCAGATCGGATGGCAAGGTCCATATACAGTTTTGGAAAAGGTATCCAGAACAAATTATAAGATAGACAAGAAGGGAAAGGAAAAAGTCTATCATGTGAACCTTCTGAAGAAATATCTGGACAGACAAATCCAGGAAGGAACACACTTAATGGCCTTGTCTATCGCAACCGAAATGAAAAATGACCCGCTCACCTCATTTGAATATCCACTGAAGCCCAGTGAAACGTTTGAACAGGTGAAGATCAGTACTCACCTGACAAAAGGACACAGGGAGCATGTTCAAAAGGTCCTAGAGAAACATACAGACGTGTTAACGGATAAGCCGGGGCACACAAATTTGTTGGAATATGATATGAAACTACTAGACCCAACACCCATCTGTATGAGGCCCTATTCTATTCCTTTCGCTAAGGAAAAAGCTTCGAAAGAGGAGATAGATTATTTGTTACAAGAAGGGATTATTTCTCACAGTGAATCTCCTTACAGTTCTAGTGTGGTTTTGTTGCGAAAACCATCTGGGGAACATGAACTGTGCATAGATTACAGGAAACTGAATGCTGTCACAGAAGGTCAGGTGGATCCATTACCTGATACAAATCAACTATTTGCCAGACTGAACAAGGCAAAATATTTTTCTAAGGTGGATCTTAGCAAAGGCTATTATCAGATTCCAGTAAAGCCTGAGGTTCGACCTTACTTAGCCTTTAGCACCTCGGAAGGCCATTATGAGTTCAACATGTTGCCGTTTGGGTTGAAAAATGCCCCGAGTGTGTTTTCGAGGATGATGCGAAAATTGTTGGATCCCCTGAAAAATCCATGCATCTCGAATTTCATGGATGATATTCTTATCGCTACTGAAACATTTGAGGAACACGTTACCTCTTTGAATATGCTGTTTGATAGACTCAGAGAGGCTAACTTGACTGCTAGACCAACAAAATGTTGTATTGGATGTAAAGAGTTGGAATTCTTGGGACATACCGTACATCGGGGTCGCATGACCCCTGACCCCAAGAATCTGGAAAAATTGAAAAGAGCACCGAGGCCACAAACAAAAAAAGATGTGCGATCTTTTGTGTCGTTGTGTGGCTTCTACCAAAAGTACATTAAACACTTTAACTCTATATGTGCTCCTCTGACGGATTTAACGCGTAAAGGACAACCTGATACAATTAATTGGTCGGCACAGTGTGACTTAGCATACCAAGAGTTAAAAGAAAAACTCACAAGCAGGCCGGTATTGAAATTGCCTGACTTGAATCAAGAATTTGTTGTGAGAAGTGACGCAAGCAATGTGGGCCTAGGTGCTACATTGTTCCAAAGGTCCTCCTCACAAGACGGGGAATTGTACCCAGTCGCTTATGCAAGCCCCAAGTTGAACAAAGAGGAAAAAAATTATTCAACAAGTGAAAAGGAATGTTTAGCGTTAATATGGGCTATAAAAAATTCCAGATCTATCTGTATGGTAGGACATTTGTGGTCCAAACAGATCATCAGCCTCTCGTATTCTTATCACAGGCAAAGCATGAAAATGCCAGATTATTAAGATGGTCATTACTATTACAGCCCTATTCATTTATGATTGAATATATTCCCGGCTCTCAGAACGTGGGTGCCGATTTTTTGAGTAGACATCCTTGTGATGAAAATCAGAAAAACATGTAGGACTTCATTTGCGCTAAGTTATCTCACAGATTAGAACCTGCAGTGAATGCATGTTTTAGGAAGGGAGGTGTGTAGCGAATTCTGTGAGATAATCGCTAAATTCAGTATGATTTTGGTCCTATGATAATAATTAACCCGATCGTAAGTGTCTGCTTAAAATCGTCTCTACGCCAGTATAGCGCTGCCTTTTGTGCAGAGGAAATGCTTATAAAAACGATCCCGCTGTAAAATCTAACCCGCTTTCTTAGTTTCGGTTTTGATTCTTACAATTAACGATCTGCCAGAACTGTGACACCACCCTACCGTCTGAATTAACGTACAATTTTAACTTTAACGCTCAAATTAGTAGTAACTCGGACATTTTCCAGTAGCAAGAACGAAACGATAGTAATAATTAACGCCAATACTACCAACGCTGGGCAAAAACCCCCTCTTCGCTCTGCACGCGGGACTAATACTATAACCTCTCTGTTGGACAAAGAATATATAAACACACAGACAGTGTTCCATTCTCGCCGAGTAGTGTATTTCTGACGTAACACAACTAGTTGGTTTATTTGAATGGAAAAAAATAAGAGAGGGAGGGGAAAAGATGGCCGACTTTTGGAAAAGTTGAAATTGACGATTAACAGTGACAAAACTGAAAATCTAAACGACAAATATTAGGGCCATAAAAATCATATATAAAGATAGCTTAGGATCCCCTGAGCAATAATATGTTGTAAAATATATGGTAGTCTAATTATTAGCCAAGATATTGAAATAATACTATATGTCTACGAGCGCTAAGACGGACAGACTTGTATCTCGAAAAAAATATGTCAAATTTCTGTCTAAACTAAATTGGGATTTCACCAAATCTGACAGGGTAGGTCTGGCTTTAGGCCGATCCCCACAAGCCTGGCCTTTAACTTTGAAGAAAGGAAACAAATTATTAGAAGTCGGTTTAACTCGTAAATTTATCTAAAGCAATTTTCTGTTTTCTAAAAAAAAATCAATCAAGTTGAGCGCCCTATCTCCTTTATTGTTCAGACATTTCGATTTTTAGTTACAGTATTTTATCTCTCTACAGCACATTATGCATTTAACTTTCATTTCGTGATAATCTGCTATTTCAGGATCATTTTAAATTTCCGTTTTACCGCCCGCCAGTGTTTGGGTCACACCCCGGAGTGCACTGTGTGAACAGATACACGTCTCATTAAGAATGACGCGACCCACAGCTGCTGAGAAACCTGTCTTGCGGTGAAACCTTTGCTGGTATTCTTCGGCGTTATTTTATCTTTTTTCTTGTGGTGGCTGTTGATTTTAGGACAAAGGAATAGTTTTGTGTGTGTGTTTGTTTCAGTGCCGCCATTTAAATTACGCTAAATTACATTGCTAGGATTATTTGCATTTTCACAGCTATTTTAAACGTAACCTATGGTTATAAACTGTTTCTGTCAAAATAATTATGTAGTATGCGTTACCTAGCAACAGCTGGTTCCGCAAAGCCAAACACTTATTATAACACACTAGTTGTGACCGGCGTATGTTACATTCGCCATCAGCATCATATCGTAATAAAGGTTATTAATTAAATATCAACACATTTTATATATTCATTCATAAATTTCGTTATAAACACAGTTTTAAAATGTCATTCTTCTCAAATAAAATACTTAATGAGTCAATTGATCTAGCTCTTGAGAGACCAGAAATATAGTTGCCCGTGAATGAATACAGGTTACGGAGGGTATAAGCATATTCTTTCAAAAGTTTGTCCCTGGGACTTGTTGATGGTCATTGAAAATGCTAAACGTGTAGGAAACTCCTTCTTTTGAATTTGAAAGGCATATTTGTATCAGATGGAATAAGAGGTATGCGCGGTATGAGAACGGTATCTAAGTTCAATCCATCTATTACGCGAGCCTCTATGATGTGTCTTTGTAGATGCGTAATTTTCAATCTTGTTCCATTGCAGAGTCCCATTGATTGTATAAGATTCCGTAGTAGCATGATTACAGCACCTACTTTTTCAGCTCTTGAGGAATCATTCCTGTTGGTATTAAACTGTCGAGACATTCTTCAGGGTATGCCAGATGGTCACGTGGTTCATGGCTTGCAACAGTATCCATACTTCTGTAAATAGTCTATTCTTTGGGAATACGGTCTAACACTTTGTTGTTCAGTTCCAAAGAATCCTCATTTGTAACACTTAGTAGTGCTCTTCCTCTGAGTTGCTGAGCTGTAACAGTGTTGAAGTTAATGTCACCATAGAGTTGATCTACAGGGTTTTGTGTTTGTGAAAAACAGGGTGTAGGCAAACTTATAGTTGTACTACTTCTTCCATGGCCTATTTCTAATAGCCAGTCTGAAAATTCCTTCTCGCTTGCTGTTGTTCGCATATTAATTGTAAGTTTCAGTACATGGATCTGGGCCCTTAGCCTGTTTCTTTATACAACTGGCAACTGTTAGAGATCTTGAGCCCCGTAGTATCACCGGTAGGACTTGCCTGAAGTCTCCGCCTAGTAGTATAACTTTCCCTCCAAAATACTTGTCTAATCCTGACAGATCGTGCAGTAGTCTGTCTACTGCTTGAAAGGCGTGAACGTGGGTCATTGGTGCTTCGTCCCACACTATCAGTTTTGATTGGAGAAGTGCCTTAGCTTCCTCTGTGTTCGGCTTTAAATTGCATGTTGAAGTTGCATTCATAAGCAGAGGTATCTTGAACGTAGAGTGAGTAGTTCTGCCTCAAGCTAACAGAGTTGCTTCAATACCTGTAGACGCAACAGGAGTAACACTATCTCTCTTGCCTCGTATGGTGTATAGTATAGTTGAGTAAAGAAGTGTTTTTCCAGTTCCAGCCGGACCATCTTAAAAAAAAAAAAACAGTTATGATTAGTATTTGACTTATTGTATATGGAGTCAAGAATAATGCCAAATGCCATTTTTTTGTTCGTTGTTCAATTTTTCTCCATTTGCGATCGCTTTGCCTTTGTTACCGTTGGGTGAATATGTTGATTCAAATATAAGGCATATATGTTCAAGTTTCTTGTGTGTTTGTTTATATTATCATTCAAGTCAAGATACTGGTGTACTACCAGAGATGGTTATTCTTGATGATGTTCGTACCCAAGTTCGTTCCAGAATTCCTCAGTGGTGTTTAATGTTTTTGTGACAATCATTAGCATACTTAATATCCGCTAGTAACTGCAAAAACCTTCAACAGGAGGTAGTTAAGAAAGTCTTCAGGGATCCAGGAAAACAGTTTATTATCTTGAACATAAAATTCAAAACAAAGTCATTTGCATACAATTACAATTCCTCATGCAAAGTAGTGTTTTGATATACATTTATTTTTCCTCCTTGTATTTCAATAAAATTTGGTACAAATACTTTGCCTGGTTCTTTTTCGGTATGCTTCTCATGTTTATCCAACATAGGGGTAACTGATAGCCGGGTCTCTACCTCTTGTATGACTTAAGTTAATTTGACATTAGAGAGCTCAGTTTTAATTTCTTATAAGATCAGATCGTTTTCCCAATATTTAGGCATTTCTGGCCTAACTAGGTTTTATTCTGAAAGCTGTACTTACGGGTAATATGAATTCCCAACTATATGAAAATTATCTGCTTCACACAGAGTTGATATCTTGATAACTTCAAGACCAGCAGTTGGATGGACTAGGGCTACGTCCGTACAAACTGGCTTCTGTAGATCAACTGATTTCGGATTAAGCAAAATCTGCTATCTCAGAGTGGTGGGCGATTTTACTACCTTTTGGTTGATCAAGTCTAATACTTCTTTATTTATTTTATTGGGTGTCATATGCTTACCGATGGAGGGTCTCGGCTATTCCGATTTACGTCATCGGTTGCTAAGCAACTCCCGCCAAAAGATAGCGTTGAGTCGCTATTTGACCTAGTTTTAGTTTCAATCTGATACTAGCGTAACTTGAGTCTTTATTTCAATAAAACATCGTAACTGTTCTTCCTAATCTAACTGATAACCATTAGCACGAATGATGCTATGGTATCCGTAGTAGGCCTTCCGGTGACACCTTGTTCTTCCAAAACGTCAAATGATTGCAAATGCAGAGATGCTGTCATCATTTCAACAGGTGGTAGATGCACTTTTCGAAGGCTCAGACCACAATTTTTCAACATTTCGTTTATTTCTGCAAGAACATAGAGAGGGCCAGTTTCTTCAGAATTGCATCAAGAATGATATGTGCAGACATTTCTCGCTGCAAGGCCTCCTCTTCTCTGCCCTCTTGAAAGATCACTTGCTGTTGATCTATTAGGTGCACTGTTAATCTTATAATGGAGTGCAACTTCTCCGACATCGGAAACTCATTCAAACGCCACATGGCTTCAAGTGCACTAACGTACCGTCCATCTAAGAAAGTTTGAATCTCATCAAAAACCAAACTACCATCGGTACCTTCCTTTTGAAATCGTACAGATGCCGCATCATGACCTTTATAAACGTATTTATAGAGGTACTATACACTCTTCACGGAGGCACACATTTCCACATTAATGTGCGCATTGAATTCCTTCGACAACCATGGGTTATAAGGTACATTCCATATCATACTTTCCTACTTTAACAGCAGGTCCTTCTCTTCTCTTATACATCGGATAGCCATTGACATTCTCTTCTGTTGTATCTATGAACTCTTTCGGAAATCCCTTACTGCATACACCTTCTTAATTTCCCACTGCTATGAATTAGGCTAAAACCAGGTTTCAACACAAGTCTATAAGCAAAGAATTGCAAATGTGTTACTCTAATACGTTTTGCGGGTCTTCTCTCTTCTGCGTGTTATAGTTTCTTGTGCCAACCACCCTCTCCGCATGGGAATATCAACGGATACACCATAGGGTCTCCATTCTTGTTTAGCGGTGATATAATAACACTGGCTAACAAAAAAAATTTTTTTTTTCTTTCTCTAACATTTCTATGTTTTTCTGGTCAATTTTAATGCGCTGTTTTTAAATCTGCAAACCGTTTTTCTCTATCAGGTCGGGATCTCGAGAAATACGCAATTGAAGTTTTTTAACAACGCATACAGTATTATAACATCATTCGTACAAGAAGTATAACAGTTATGTAGGCTTGAATTTCTTTGCAGTCGACTTTCGTCGGTGAATGGCATGTGGTACATCGCGATGAAACATCCAACAATAATCGGCAAGCATGGTCACACTCCACCGTCCTTGATAACGTGACTCCATTACGGCGATATCTTGATGGAATCGTTCTCCATGTTCATCGCTGACTTCGCCAAGGTTGTCAGGGAAAAAGTCAAGATGCGAATCGAGCAATGGATTTTGAGGGACATGTTACAGCCCATAATTCTGTATGCATCTATGCACTGCTTAACAATATGCACATAGTCGACAGATTTGTGATTTCCCAGAAAGTTATCGACGATCGATTTGAATGCCATCCATGCGTGAAGTTCACTACCATGTAACAAGTTCTCGAATTGTTTGTCTGCAATAACTTTCCTAATATGAGGTCCTACAAAGATACCTTCCTTTATCTTTGCATCGCTAACTTGCGGAAACTTTTCTCGAAGATAAGTGAAAGCTTTGCTCATTTTATCTAATGCTTTTACGAAATTCTTCATGAGCCCCAACTTTATATGTAACGGTGTTAAAATGATGCTGTCTTTGTTAACTAATAGCTCGTGTATTACATTTTTATGCCCGAGCTGCATACGATCCCTGATAGGCCACACCTTTCTTGCATAATGTTCCTGTCTGTTGCGGCTGTCCCATTCACATAGGAAGCAACAAAATTTAGTATACCCAGTCTGCATGCCCGTGAGAATTGCAATGACCTTTAGGTCTCCACAAATCCGCCATTGGTAGTCATTGTACTTTATTTTTGCCAGAAGTATAGCCATATTGTCATAAGTTTCTTTCATATGAACAGAGTAGGCGACTGGAATTTTGCAATAGCAAATGTCATCATCCATCTCAAAGTATTGAACAAGTTCTCTGTGTCTATGACGAAATTTAGATATCAAAGTATTGGGCGCTAAAAGATTCCATTCTTTGAGTCGCGAACCGAGTAATTCCACTTGTCCTTTGGTAAGAGCGAGATCACGTATTAGATCTGAAAGGTTAATTAAGTGAACACCATCATTCACCGGTATATAATCCGAGTCAGAATTAGTTTCTGAAGCAGGTAAACTATCACTTTCTGATGGTTCATTGACGTCCAACGGATATTGGCATCGACTTATGCTTCGGCGATTTTCGTAACCAACCTGCCAATGTATTTGCACAAAGTCGAACAAACTGCATTTGGCTTCCAAGATTTATTTGCATCATCAACTTTCGAATCGAAATAAAGTTCATATGCTTTCTTTAGTAATGGTGTAAAGTTTTTCTGGTGAACACGATCGGTAAAATATCCGCACACGTAACAGAACAGATCAGCTGAATTTCTACAACTTCTAGAAGCCATATTTCGCTCAGAATTATTTCAAAATACAGTAACTATTGGAAAAATAGCGTAACATGTGTCATGCATCTTTTAGCAGTATAAAAAGTAGAATTATTTTGCATTTTATTAATTTTTAATAAGTTATGTAGTAAAAATGAAACGGAGCACATAACGGTTTCCCAAAAATATATGTATTCACAAATATCTTAAAAACCTGACGTGATAGAGATAAACGGATTTCAAATTTGAAATCAGCGCAAAAAACTGACATAAGAACACTTATTCTTATATAAGAAAGAAAAATGTTGTTTGTCAGTGTAATTCTACAGCTGTCACCTGTGGGATAAATGCCTATGTTTCTATTTGCATGTGGTTCCCCGAATTCTCCAACTAATATTGCAGCAACCTATCTCCGTTTTAGATGTAGGTGTATTATATCGTCTCTTATCTAGGTTCTGGTCTTCTATAAATACCATGCACACACTCATTGATGGATTGGCCTGGGTTAATTGATGCATTTTTTTTATATGACGCAGCAAATGGGTTAACTTGTCGTAGCATCTGGTCCAATTGTTGCATTACTTCGGCCAAACAACATTGGTTTGATTGTTTTTCAAGCCGTTTTGTTGTTACTTCGGCAGAATCGAAGATATAAAGGTGTCAATACCCTGGCTTATTTGCCTTGTTTGGATATAGCGGTGAGACCAAATGGTAAATCTAGCCGTGCATTCTAAAACAGTATGGACCATTTCCAGGCGGTGATTTAATCTCTGCACCCATTGATGCGAACGCCATTGCTGAGTTGTACTCTCGTATTTGTTCCATTAGTTATTTGCTTCACGTGTATCTTGTGTAAGCAGCTTTCGTAATAGAGTAGGTGTCTCAGACAGTGGGTGGAGTGAAACCTTTCCATCATGACAGCATTTAGTGTATTAATTCGATGTGTTTAACTCATGTCCCCAATATCTTGCATTGCAATAGTCACAGTTGAACACATTTTTCCTATGTCATGCTCTTCCACATTAATTACAGCTTGTTGATTATTCGCATCCAGTAATTCTATTTGATTAGTCCTAGTCCTACGGCGTTTCGCCTGTCTTCTCATTTCCAAACTAGCTTCTCTTTCTTCAATGTTTTATGTCCGTCTTCGTATCGTAGATTCTCGTTTCTGTCTCTTAGTTTATAAGATCTCCCCGCTAATGTTTCATTAGCATTTCTTCTATGTTTTCTCAAAGTTATTACAACACACATTGCAAATTACAACAAAAGGAAACTAAAAAATCTGTTGCCTCCACACACACACAGGACTGGTCCGGACATATGCAACGTTTATCAGAACACATGAGACACAGTCATTACGGCCGGCAATATACACCAAGAATGCCTTCGTTGTGGTGCACGTGCACTCACGTGATAATTGTATAAGCATCATACTACGATTAGCAACCTTCTTTTGCGCACCACATAGTTCCAATGTAATGGACACATTGTAGTGTGCAAAAAAAAAAAAAGGTGTAACAGTTAGTTTTTTGGGCAGCATACCTAAGAGAATTATCGATATAGAAATATAAAATGTAATAAATTAACTCTGCTATTCATTTTCTGCTTTAGAATGCGAATTCTTTACTGTCGTAAATATATATTTTAAAACTAACATAAAATATTTTTATTATATTATTAACTTCTTCTTTGATCCTTAGCCGCCGACCGTCAAAGCAGTCAGTGGCCATTACGCCTGGTGGCGTCTTGTAGGGCGACAACAAATTGATTCAACTTTGCTCGGTCAGTGGCCATCCTTCGTACAGTGCCCCAACTCTGGTTCATTCTTTGCATCTCAGCCTCCACAGTCCTCCGCCAAGTTGTTTTTGGTCGGCCTCTCTTTCGTTTTCCTTCAGGGGTCCATAGCATAGCTGTTCTTGTGATGGCATCGGGATCTCTTCTGAGGACATGGCCAACCCAGCTCCAGCGTCTGCCAGCTATGATGGTGTGCATGTCCTCTTGCTTGCTCCGAGTAAGCAGATCTTGGTTGGTGATGGTATTCGGCCAAAAGATTCGGAGAATTTTTCTTAGGCATGTTGTGTGAAAAGAGGACAATTTCGACATTTCCTTCTCTGTAACTCTCCAGCTCTCCGCGCCATAGAGAAGCACACAGCTCTGATATAATCCTAATTTTGTGCTTGTGCTGTACTGAGAGGACTTCCAGATGTTGTTTAGACTAATAAAGGCTGTTCTTGTTTTGTTCATTCTGTTGTTGATGTCTTTGCTTGCTCCGCCGTCTGGCGTTACTATGCATCCTAAGTATGTGAAGGCATCTGTCTGTTTCAGTTGCTGATTCCTTACTGATATGGGCTCAGGATTGCTCACATTGAGCGTCATGACCTCTGTCTTCTTTAGGTTGATGTTCAAGCCCACCTGCTGGCTATACTTATTAAGTCTATCCGTTTTTTCCTGGATGTGTTGATGTGAATGTGCTAGCAGTGCAATGTCATCTGCAAATTCCAGATCTTCCAATGTAGAAAATGCAGTCCATCTTATTCCTCTTGGATTGCCCTCTGTTGTTTGGCGCATCACCCAGTCTATGACTGTTAAAAATAGAGTGGTTGATAAGGGGCATCCCTGTAATACTCCTGTCTTCACTTCAAAGGTTAGGTTGCTCTGCCCAATGCTACACGTAAAGTTGGCATGATTAATGCAGGGAATTCCATAAGCCCTGTAATAAAAAACTGTCCCTCCAAAAGCCTTTTCAAAATCAACGAAATTAATGTACAGCTGTCTTTGCCATTCTGAGCACTGCTCTATAATGTTCCTGAAGGTAAATATATGATCTACACATCTTTGCTGCTTGTTCTTTCCCAACTGCTTTTACTGTATAATTATCCTGCCTAGTATTTTGCGTATCTCCCTTCTTGGGGCAAACTCTGTTGGTGTTGTCCCTTTTTTCCAGACTTGTGCAAATAGTGGTTCTAATAGTTCTGCTCGTGCTTAAATAGCTCTGCTTTAAGTTGTAAAGGCTTTATATAATTTCACTATGCAGCTATGGGAGAATTCTGCCCTCAGTATTTTCCATAAACTGTCCCTATGTGTACTGTCAAAAGCCTTTTCAAAATCAACGAAATTAATGTACAGCTGTCTTTGCCATTCTGAGCACTGCTCTATAATGTTCCTGAAGGTAAATATATGATCTACACATCTTCTGTTCTTTCTAAATCCTGCTTGTTCTTTCCTCAGTTTGTGGTCTACTGCTTTTGAGATTCTCTGTATAATTATCCTGCCTAGTATTTTGCTGGGAACTGAGAGAAGAGTTATTCCTCTCCAATTATTGCAGTCTGCAAGATCTCCCTTCTTGGGCAATTTGACAATTATTCCTTTTCTCCACTCTGTTGGTGTTGTCCCTGTTTTCCAGACTTGTGCAAATAGTGGTTCTAATAGTTCTGCTGCTAGCTCTGGTTCTGTCTTAAATAGCTCTGCATTTAAGTTATCATGACACGGCTGTTTGCGAGCGATCTTTTAGTTATTTCCCTTTTTCCCCCGACCGCGCTATTTATAGCCCACTTGACAGAGGTCACGTGGTCAGCTTCCTAATGGGAAAAACATGTGGCGATGTTTACTTTTGATAGGGCTTAATTAATGCTTTTAGGCTACTTTTTTATTATAAATACCGGCTTTAATTTTGCGTAAAGCTAGACTAGAAATGTTAGAGTAAATTTTAGAACACGAACAAACATTTTATCACAATTAGAACAGAAGATATAATAGTCTGAAATAGTGTAAAATTTACGTTTTTTTTATATTTTGTTATGGTTTGTTTATAATGCAAATTTCACTAAATCGGTCACAATCAACATGCATAACGAATTACAGAAATCAAAAGTAGAAAACCTGCAGAAAATGGATATCAAAGATTTGTTTTGGTTTCATGCGTCAAACATTAATTATTGAAAGTTTAAATTGCAAGTCCACATTTATTACCTTAAAATAACACACCCAATTGTCCCCAAAACATGTTTGAATTGCTTTTATGCTACTTTATTATTATAAAATAGTGTAAAATTTACGTTTTTTTTTTACATTTTGTTATGGTTTGTTTCTAATTCAATTTACACTAAAACGGTCACAATCAACATGCATAACAAATTACAGAAATCAAAAGTAGAAAACCTGCAGAAAATGGATATCAAAGTTTTGTTTTGGTTTCATGCGTCAAACATTAATTATTGAAAGTTTAAATTGCATGTCCACATTTATAACCTTAAAATAACACACCCAATTGTCCCCAGAACACGAGAGCTAACAATTATCTCAATCATACATCATGAGTTCTGATCCAGTCTGCGCAATGTTTTTCTAATATGTGCTGTTTATGAATTGTCTTACTAGGGAATAGCTTTCTGAACAAAGACATATAAGTCTCTATCGATGCTGTTATTGATTCTTTACTAATTGGTTTACTGTGTGATATTTTGTTGTGTACTTTCTCAAATGCTTCTTTCAGTGAGTTGAATTGTTCTTGGGCAATAAAAGCTATGTTAGTTATATCTTGTTTGTCTGTAATTTTCAGTGTTTGTGTAATGATTGCTCTTGTAAGATCTTTATAAACTTTTTGTGTGAGATATCTGTGGCAGTGATTCCCTATAAATGCTCTGCTATTATAAGCCTGTTGTATGATTTTGTGTTTGGCTAGTACCTTGTCCATGTGTGAGCAAACTGGACCAGACCTAGTACACAGATCTTGAAACTGAAGTTTGGCCAGCGCATCTTGTGCATTTTCAAGTCTAACTTTAAAATTATCTGTCTCCTCCTTATCCTCACAAAGTTCAATACCTACCTGAAAAATTCAATTTTAGCTCCTAATTCTTCTGCCTATTTCCAGTTCCTACTAAATCTCTTCAAGTTCTTAAAAGTACTAATGTTTGCATGTATCTCTTGCAAATTCTCAAATATCTTTGCGTCTATTGTATCAGCTACCTGTTCTAGAAGTCTGTGGTGTTTCAAAACAATGCCTAATAAAATATGAAGGTAAGGAGGAGCTACATTTTCAATTTCAATCTCTAACATTGGTTTGTGTAAACAATTATGCTAATGTGCCACTTGCCTTTTATTCCCTTTCCCATATTTCATATATCTATTGTAATCTCTTATCAACATGGCCAAACTTCTTGGTTTGCAAGTTGTATGCTCTCTGGATGTCTTTGATATGTTTGGTTTGTCTGGAGCTCAAGGAATATACCCATGTCTGTGGTGTCTCCAGCAAAACAAGGAAATAATCCCCGAATAAGAAAACAACAACTTGTTTACCATCCCACTCTAAATATTTTAGTGACTCTATCTGAGCTTTCATGCCATTCATAAATATTTCTAAATTATCATATGTATCTCTGACTCTAGCCATTGATAAAAGGATGGTATTAGATTTAGAATTTGGTTTCTCTAAATTTACTACCTGCATTGTAACTTTGAATGAAAGAAGATATACAAACAGTTACTTAGAATTCGCTGGCAGCCGTCGTGTGCACAGGATTGTCTACCAAAGAACACCAATGGAACAGTCCTTATCTCACACACAATTAAAAAAAAAATTCATATTATAAATAGAAGATTAACAAGACTTGAAAGATAGATCAAATTATGTGGAAGTAATCTATCTATAGCTTTACATGTTTTCTGACGCTTATATACGTAGCTAAATATCATTATAAATGAATGAAAATGCAAAAACAGATGGTGCTTTACAAAAAGTTATTTTTTTACTACCTTATTTAAGATTTGTGGGTATCAGGAATGCGTTTAAAGTGATTTATATGCTATAAAATCTGGTGACAATATGCTTGTTCTTGTAATGCCACACTCACAAAACTGACTACCACACATTCTCAAGATATGAAACCAAAAAAAAAAAGTATGTGGAAATAATCTTTAGCTTCCCTTCGAGAAGTCTTTATAATTATAAATTCAAACGAATGGGCCGATTTTTAGATATTAAATTAATAAAAAGATTACTTATTTTATGAATTTCCTTAAATGATGACGCTGTTTTCAAAAGTCTGTAACTCCGTCAAAACTAATTTCAAATAAATAAAAATGCAATCAAAAATAGAACACAGAACAAAGTTATAGTACACAAAAGAATTTTAGCGCTGTGTTTATCCAGAACGAGTGTGTAATGATTTATATTTTACTGATTTTACTCACACATCAGCTGATTTTCCCCGCCAAAAACTTAAATAGTCTTTTACGGTGCACACAAAATTTTATACCCGGTGTCAGAATTCCTGTCACCGAAACTAAAAGAGCGCTCTGGTATAGGGCACAAACAGCCGTGATGACCAGGAGCTTTTCCATTCTTTAACCCTTTTATTGCTGTGGTGATTTCTTCTTTTCGTGGGATGTCTGTATTAACATCTAGATCATTTTCAGCCTCAGGAACATTCAATTGTGTCTCTGGTGGTTCCTTATTCAGAGTTTCTCTGAAATGCTCTGCCCATCTTGTTTCCTGTCCCTCTACTGTCGTGATGAGATTTCCGTGCTTATCTTTTACTAATGTAATATTGTTTGCACCTCGTTTTCCGCTGATGATTTTAGTTATTTTGTATAAATAATAAATTGTTATATTATTAACTAACAATTTATTATTTATATATACCACCGCCGGTTAGTTAAAATAAAGTACGGTACACCATTAGTCGAGAATAATTTAAAAAAAAAAAACCTCTCTAACCGATACTTTGTTGAGAAATCGTCATTTAAGAAATTGTAAGGAAATAAGTACCGGTTGTTAGTTCTTAAAAAGTGTCGTCCCGGAGGAGAAAGAAAGACGTGTCTAGAATGAAAGGAAGCACCTTCAATTAGGGGGAGAGAATGGAATTTTTAATTTTAAAAAACAAGGGAAACTCAAATCAGGAATGTTTTTATTCATCGATCAAAAAATGTAGAGCAGCCATTATGCAGATTCCAAAAGGTTTGGAGGTTTTTTTGTTTTTTTTTTAAACGTTTTTTTTTATATTAAAAAAAAAAATGCTTGTACCAACATATTTGATGACGAACATGGAATTTAAAAAAAAAAAAAGAATGCAACCACTGAATTAAGAGGAAAGTAAAATAAGAACACTGAATGTGATGATTTTACCATGATACAACGTTAAAATATCTCCACAATTTAACGATAAAATGTAGGGTTAAAAATAATGCGTAAGATACTAGGAGACATGCTCGCCCATGCCAGCCTTTCCCACCGCCATTTAAAACTAACGAGTTAGACGTGCAGACGAAACGTTTACCCTTTGTAGACGGGAGAGAACGGAGGACACCAAAAGGAAAAATATGACTGAACACGTGTTTGAAGATCGCAAGGCTAAAAGACGCAATTGGTAGTAACAGAAAAAATTCACGTCACTAGTTGAGAGAGGGTAAGGAAATGGACAAAAAACGACTTTAGCTCGTGTCAGAAACAGTAATTTCTTGGACTTTTACGATACGTGATTGTTATTTGAATGCCGCGGCAAAACACATGATAGAAGGTTCTCGAACAAATTTCAAAAACTAAACTTGAAAAAAAATATGTTTTTTTCTTAATAATAGAGTTATGAAAATAAAACCTAGCTAGTTTGATAGCCCATCTTGAGCAGAGAAATAATATGCTTTCAATTATACAGACGGATAGATAATAAGGAAGATAATGACAAAAGACTGTATTGTTCATATCAGACGAGCGACTGCACTGTTAACCCAAGTCACTAAAGTTTCAAAAATCTTGGCCTTGAGCATGCAAATGTAAAAATCGAGCTGTAATTAAAGAGAGGGGAAGTGGTGGAGAATTGTAGCTAAAAATAACTTAGGAAGCAGATTCGTGTAGGAAATACATGTAAAACCAAGTGTGTTTTTTATGAAAAAACAAGTAGAGACAGACGGACTAACAGACCGTAATACATACTTGACTGAGATTTGACTGAAGTGACTTTTTGGTTGTAATTTGAAAGTTAGGGGGGAAGTCGGCGATTGGTCAACGCATTTTATAGTAGCGCGATAGAAATGTGAAATTTTGCCATTTGACATAAGTCTGTTCAGAGACGCAGTTTAAATTAAGAGTGGTGTTGATTCCTGAAGAATACAAATATATAGTGGGACGCCATCATACAGCCAGCAGCTCAGCTGAGTTTTGCTAGCAAATTTAACTGTGTTCTCAATTCTGGTAAGAATGAACAATATTTATTTTGCATATTTTAATAATTCGAGTGATTGATACTGCCATATCATAAAAATGATTACGACAAGTAAGTGTTCGCTCTAGATCCCCAGCCCAAGTTCAGGGTCTAGAGACATACATACAAAGAAAATATATAGGAACGCCTAAATGAAACTATGAAAAAAAGATCTAGTGTTGAGATCAGTGGAACATACCACCTATCTTATTCAATAGCAGGAAGCTATTGAACATATCTCAGATGCAATGTAGTCTTGGAGAACTAGTACTATGTGAAAACAACTAGGTAAGATGTGCTGTGTGGTCAGAGAGATCTGACCCATTCTGTGTGGTGTTGTTGTTGTGTGCAGAAGTGGCTCAGAAGGTAGAGTTCTGACACATGACCCAATACTTTTGTTTCAGAATTGTGAGTTTCTGTTTGGCACCAAAGCGGTGTCAAATGCTGTAGTAATATATACAAGTGTGGACCAGTGCAGTCTACCATTGTGTCAGAGCAGCCGTATATTGCCCCCAGCACGGAGAGGTGGGGCCACCAGATTCCAGCACCAGAACTACGCAGTCAAGATACGTGAGCGTCTGGCCTGCTGGACATTCACCAACTAAATTACTAACAAACTCACCAACTATATTACCACCAACTAGAACATACCATTTTGGGAAATAAAATTTGTATTCCTCCCATCAGTAAATGGACAATGTTTTGGTAGTCACAGAGTGGGTGTGATGACACCACCCCAACAGCATATCTAGTAATAAGTTCTCCTGGGACTATCTTAATATAATTAGTATTAACCAGTCATTTGAAATACTTAGGTACACATTTTCCATTTTATTATGTCATATGATTATGCATTCCATTTATAACTCCATAATATTTCTTATGTTCTGACCAACTAAACAATTGGTTCAGAACAAATAAATTTATCAAAAGATTTAATTTTAAAAACTAAAACAGCCTGAGTTAGTTCAGTGTGTTATAAAGTTTATTAATATTATTAGACTTATTAAATATCTGTGTGTGTGTGTGTGTGTGTAATCTACCACAACACATTGCATATCAGTACCCTAGACTTTTAACGTAGCCACATTCATTAGTAAAAAAGATATGTGTGAGGTCGTTAGTGGTAGTACGAAGGGCCTTCTGTAATTCACATCTACATTTATCTCAGGAGCCTTCACAGCTGACCTCATACATCACACTAGGTAACATCAACCATACAATACCATCAAAATCCACTACACTGAAAAAAAAAAAAAAAACTCATTTTCACTGAAATTATTATACCAGCTATTTTCCGGTGCCGTGACAAGGATCGCGAACCTGGTTTGCCTATGAATACGCCAATATTTCTGCTGCAAAATTATTTTTGTATGAATCAGTTGCTTTATGAAGCATCGTGACCAGGGTCGCAAACCTGGTTTGCAGCGGTACCAGAAAGTAATTAGCTTGTCACAACCTGGAGGACACGGGTGCTCAGGTATCTCCTCAGGGATCGATTAGCCGCACTGTAATGCTGCAACCCATTGTTTCTTACTGTATGAAAATGCTGCCCAGTATCATTATTATCATCTGCTGCCATCTCCACAGCAAAGATCGGCTGCAATAGATCTAACCGTATTGTCTCTCTTGTCTTGGTGGTGATCTATAACAGACTCTTTCCTGTCCATCTCTTGATTTATCTTCCCCCTTTTGGCAATGTTGTCTTCAGCAAGATGTTATGTCTTTTTTATACAGCCAAAGTATTATGGCTATCTAATTTTGGTCTCCTTCACTAATTCTCTTGTCACTCCAGGATTTATCCTTCAGCTCTTTCTTCCATTACAGTCTTCAGCAAGGTAGTTTGTTTATAAGGCCAAAATGTTTCAGCTGCCTAATTCTGATCACTATAAATTCTCTTTTCATTCGTAGGTATGCACCCCATTCTTTTATATGGCTCTGCATATCTTGAGAGTCCCCCTCGATGGCGAGGAATGCACAGTATGTTGTCCCTAGCTCTTTTCTACGGCTAGCCTAAAGCCAGATGTGAAGATTCTTTAAATGGAAAGTAAACCAGGATAGAATAACCAGAAAAAAAAACTGAAACTCATTTCTATGATATGCCTTCTCGTTTCTACATTCTGTTCAATACACATAATGTAACCATCACTTGAACACCATTTCAATATTATTCTTCTTTCTTTATGGAGCATGAAACTGATCCCCAATCAGGAAGCATGCACCAAAGCAATTATGTGCTCTTGCAGCAGTGGTTTCTGTTGCAATCTGTTTCACATGGTGAGGTTCCCAATCACATGCACAATCTCATATAGGTGAGGTTCCCAATCACATGCACAATCTCATATAGGTGGCCTCCTACAACATGATGAGAGAGCAGTAGTTCTATTCTTTACCTGTCTCTCAGAGACCCCCTCCCCCGGTTTAATATACAGAATGTAGGGTATTACTTGTACAGCATTTCAATAATTACTGTATATCTCAGGATATGTGGCAGGAAACAGCTAAGGTGAGTTTGGGCATGGGGCAAGCAACCTCATCATTAAAGCAAATGCTACAGAAACCATCATCACTGCTAGAGCCAAGGTCGGCCATAGACTGATTTAACTTATTTTGTCCAATCGGGCCTCGCACCCACTGGGGACCTTATACTTAGATTGCCACCTTCAACTTTGAATAAATAAAGGACCGCTATACAGAGCTGGCTTTCACCCAGGTAAAATTGATGACTATTACATTATTCCTTCCTAGTCCTCAATTACTCTTGTTGGAAAGGGAGACAGAGAAAAATTATTGTTAAAAATGTCAGGACAATGAACTTGTCAAGTCTGTAAAGTTAGCAGATTTAGACAATCATATGCAGGTAAAGGAAACTGAAGTATTGAAGTAAATTCTTCCTTCTTCATAGCTTGGAAAGTCTTTGAAAATCCTTAAATTTCTTGCAAAGAGCCAGAGAGTCACTGGATTTCCTAACTTGTTATTGCTCTATGAATATTTTTGACAATTCTAGTCATAGTGGTGTCAGGGGGAAATGAGATTTTCCAAATTAAAATTGATAAAAAAATACTGTTATTGTTAATCATAATAGGCATTACTGCACTCTGGGCAAACCCACAGGTGATCACTCTCCCTCAACAAATAAATATTGAAGGGTATAAATGCACAGGTTGTATACATGATAGATGCAGCCTCTCATACATCCATCCCTGCTAGCCTTCATTTGAAGCCAAAATCCAGCAATCTTAGCCTTGTTGATTTATTTATTGCAGTGTCATTCTCGTGAATGTAGTGCATACCTAGGAATGCAAGGTGATCATCAATTGTCCTTAGTATCTCTCCCTTATCCATATCCAGTGCCCCCACTATGGGTGCTTTTGAGGCTGTCAGCTCTCTCACTGCTGTGTACCCCTGCATGACCAGGACAGTGGATCCACACCAGCTCCTCAAGACTCAAAGCTTTTATGGATGTTTTCCATTCATTCCTGAGCCATCCACTTTGGACCTTCCAAAGTATGGACTGAGAGTCTGACACAATAACTGCTGATGAAGTTTCAGACAGCCACTGCTATTCCATGCTGGAGGTTCTTGTCATGTAAGCTCCACTCTGTTCAGCGACGACCCTGCCCTTTATTCTCGCACTGAAGCCCCATCCTGACTTATCACCACGAAGTACAGACTCATCAGTGAACAAAATGGCATCATCAAATCTTATCTAAGGTCAAACATGCTCCACGATGAACTCAACAGCCTTGCAATATTATCCACAGAACATGACAAAGCACGAAAACTTAAACTTCGACAAAATTGTAAACAATATGTGAAACAGAAAGCAAGAAATGTTTATATGTAAGTATAGTTTTGTTGTAACACAATTTATGTCAAAATATAGCTCACAAATATAGTAGTTGTTTCAAAAAAAAAAAATTCATTGTAATAGCATAAATTCCTAATGATTAATTTAATATTTAATTAAAAATAATCTTAAGTGGAGGGGGCCCCACCAAAATATCCAAGATGGGCCCTAGCTAGAGCACACCATGAAGTGTTTTGTTATAGGCTTTTGGCAGTGGGTGTGGGGAAGAGAAGGGAGGACAGGAGGTTCAAAACTGCAGCCAGTGTTTGCCCATGCCCCTTAAGCAGATCCGACTTCTGATCCTGGCCATAAAATGTCCACCTATGAGCAAAATTCTGATAAGGAGAAGTATTTCAGATGGTCCCACTGACTTCTACTTACCCGGACTGCACTGTTTATATGTAGGGACAGGAGGCACCAAACTAACTGTTGGCTGAGGCGTTGCTAAACTCAGAGCTGACCCTGCATGATATAGTTAAGCTCTATATGGTTCATGGGGGTTCAAAATATTGTCATAGCTGGGAGCTGTAATGGGGATAAGCTCCCACTGCAGATCAATACTTCTACAGTTCATGGGGTGGAAAGAGTAAACCTGTGCTAGCTGTTGTCTGGTCGTCTTCCATAGCTTCTATTTAAGTTTTCCTATCCACCACTATGCAGGCTCTTGTCCGGTTTTCAATATCTATTCCATAGATTTTTAAAACATTCAAACGCGAAAAAAAAAAAGACATCAAGAAGAGTCTCTTAGTGGATTCAAAAAAGTATATATTTTTTAATGTTTCTAAACTCAGTATTACATTTCCATGGTATGTATACACATACAAAACTCTGAACAACCATACAAAATACCGAATAACGTATTTACAAAATCTGAAAATTATCATTTAAAACCCTTCCAACCTCAACTCTGATGGAATTCATAACAAGGACCTGAAAAGTGCCAGTGGAACAAGGGAAGAGAAGAAAATGCTGGTGATGAATAGGACATACACTAAGGAAACCTGTTGATAGCATTATCAGGCAGTCCTTATTCTAGAATCCCCAGGGTAGGAGATGTAGAGGTAGACCCCCCAAAAAAAAAAACTACTTCTGATGATCAGATTGCCTGCTGTTGAAACGCACTGTTAGAGTTTCCTATTATTACAATTTCAGCTGCTGAATTTTCAGTTTATATCCATGCACTGTCTTGGTCAGAGTAACATGCGCATCATTCGTAGGACCCCAAATACCAATATCTACCCGATAATACATGAAGAAAAATAAAAATCTCAAAATTAGCTCTGATATAGCCATTTATAACACATAAGGAAGGGAAACCCGAGGCCTGTAAACAGTAAATTAATATGAGACAAACATAAAGGTATGTTATCAGGCACTCGTAGGAAATAAAGGAGTAGAACACTAGACAACAGAAAAACAAGACATGAGTGGCTTACCCAGGATTCGAACCCTGGACCTTCCGTGCGACAACCCCACCTAGCTATGCAAGCGAATCACACTATCCTCCCTGCCATCTACACATGCTGAACTGCCCATGGTAAACTTCTGGTGTTATGTCTTGCGGTTCGCACTAATGACCTGTCATCGAAGCATCATTTTTTGGTGATGCGTAGATGGCAGGGAGGATAGTGTGATTTGCTTGCACAGCTAGGCGAGGTTGTCACACGGAAGGTCCAGGGTTCGAATCCTGGGTAAGCCACTCATGTCTGTTGTTTTTCTGTTGTCTAGTGTTCTACTTCTTTATTTCCTACGAGTGCCTGATAACATACCTTTATGTTTGTCTCATATTAATTTCCTGATATAGCCACAATGCCAAGCACTTTGCCATCTGATGAGACAAAAACCTTCTGGCATGTCGTACAACAGCGGCTAACACAATGTTGTGCTTGGGCAGGCAACCTCATAATTTAAGACAAATTGCCACAGAAACCACAGCATGTGAGTGCTTGGTGCAGGCCTCCTGCAAGAGGACCAGCTACAGTGATGTCTCCATGCTCCGTAAGGAGCGCAAAGGAAAATGATGACAATCCAATGTTGCCATAGAAACGATTACCAGTCTGATCACCACTGATAATCTTATCTCCGAGATCAATACTTAATCTGTACACAAGTGTTCACTTTCTAAGCATTAATATAACTGATAGTCAACTAATGGTCATCAACTTACTGATCTCCATAGTCATCATCTGCTGCGCTGCAGCACTTTCCATGATAACGTAATGTATCTTTCAAACTATGTTCTATAAGATGGGGATTTTTAACCTTTGAGCCCTCACACCTCCCCTGAGACTGTCATAAGTGGATGCTTGCTCACAACAGAAGGATTGAAATGATATGACAAAGTCAGCAAGTTGGAATTGATGACAAGAACCAGTGGAACAAGAGATGAGAAGACGCTGGCGATGGATAGGACACACACTGAGGAAACCTGCTGATAGCATTACAAGGTAGTTCTTTTTCTGGAAACCCCAGGTTAAGAGAGGCAAAGGGAGACTAAAATAACATGGAGAAGAGAACTGGAGACAGAAGTTAAAATGATGAGCAAGACATGGAAAGATCTTGAGATGACGGCACATGACAGAAGAACGTGAGATGACGGCACATGACAGAAGAACTTGAGATGACAGCACATGACAGAAGAACTTGAGATGACGGCACATGACAGAAGAACTTGAGATGATGGCACATGACAGAAGAACTTGAGATGACAGCACATGACAGAAGAACTTGAGATGACGGCACATGACAGAAGCACTTGGCATGTGTTCGCTGAAGGCCTATGCTCCCTGGGGAGCTAAAGAGTATTGACTGATTGACCTCCCTTGAGAGTAAACATCTCCTGTCCTACCCCAAATCAGATGAGTGGACCAATCAAGACATAATTAAGATGTTACTATAGGGATTTTATTTCAAGCCAACTCCTCACATACAAAGAGAAAAATAAAAAAAATTAATAAATTACCACAAAGAGATAGTTGTTGCTGCTTTCGGCCAGTAAAGACAGAAATTCTAGGGTCAGTCTTGGACAATGCTGGGTGCAAGTCATCATACATATTAAATAGTGTTATTCGAAACTTGAGATTTTATCCTGTGAGAACACAATTGCAATATATTTTCTGGGAGGCATCTCACACTTCCCCTGTATCCCCTTTGCACCTACCCTGGGGAGGCACACATCACAGGTTTAGAACCCCTGTTGTAAAAACAAGACATGTTCCACATTTCATAAAATTATTTATCTCCTAGAGCCATTATTATTATCTACAGAAGCAAGACCTGCATATTCGCACAATGACAAAAAGCTTCTAAAAATATTTTTTTTACAGAGAACCTGTGACTGCCAATGTAAAAATGTGTGAAACTGTTGAATGTATGCAAGGATGATATATGACCAGTGAAATGGAAGAATAATGGACAAGAACTGGCAAATAGTGAGAGTGAGTCAGGAATGCATATATTAAAAGGTAAGAGGTAATTGATGGATAATGAGACAATATTCAAAAAGTATTGTGTCATCTTCCATGTCTTCCCTCTCTTTTCAAACTGTGCTAGAAGCATGTCTGTGAGGCAGAGTTCTCATTGTCTACAAATAAGAAGCCCTTTCTCAGGACAAAAACCACTCCAGATGTGTAACCTTTGAACATAACCATTGTCAGATCTCCAAACTAGTGTTGTATTTTATGTGCTGTGGCTGATCTCCTGATTTTACTCTAGCTGGTGACCTTGGCCGAGAAGGAGCCTTGCTCGATTTCCGACTTTCTGCAAGTCTTTTCTGTTGGTGCAGTATCTTCCATCTGTTGAATTTCTGAATTTTCTCTGGAACTTGAATATAAAAACGATACAGGTAGTAAGAGGTGGGGATTTTGTTGTTGTTGTTGTTGTTGTTTAACTAGGGCTGCTAAGCTTCTCGCTCTTTAGCAGCCAATACCAAGTTGGTATTATCTACTCTGTATATCTAGGCTTTTCCTGTGGCTTTTCTGCTATTACGAAACATGTTGAGTTGAAGTCATGAGCTCCAGTTTCTCCAGCTTGGCTTGCATCTAAAGAATCGTCACATCTGGTCCCAAGGTAGGAGTAAGAAGTGTGTGGCATACTGTGCATTCCCTGCCATTCAGGGGGGCTCTCCAAATATGCAGAGCTAAAATGCAGTACTCTGGTTCTGGGCTCTCCCAAGGAATTGTCACATCCTGCACAGAGCCACTTCTCAGCTTCCCCTACCTATCACTGGGTCCACAGTTAGATCCTTTTGCATGCAGTCAACCAAGTCAAAGAATTACGCCTGGGGCTCAAGTGACTTCCTCAAGCTTAGTGTGCAATGCTAGGTTCTCAACAAGTTTCACCACTGAGGGAATCCCTGGAAGTGTGTGGATGATTTCAAGATTCAATGAGGATGTTATTAGCCTCACAGACATAGGTTAACTTCCATGTACATATACTGCTGCACTGTGCATAGCTGGTAGTTATATAAGTATGACTCCAGATACGCCTCCATGCATAAGAGGTGGCGAAAAAATAAATTAATCAAATAATTATTACTCCTAGAATGAAATTCAGTGGACTGACAAATTAGCTTGATGCTGTACATTTTGCAGATGACGTGTATCTTCTGTGCTTTAACCAAAACCAGACTAAAAAAAGATACATATGAGAGATCACAGCAAGTAGATCTGAAAATAAACAGGCAAAATACAAAGACAATGGTAATAAATGCAGGAAATGATAACATGAATGCACCTGAAGAAACAACATTTCAAGACGTAGAAATAATGACATATATTGGCAGCAATGTAGAAAAAGTCAGGCAAAGATATAAAAAAAAAAAACAAAAAAAAAAGAGAAACTTTCACTGCATTTGGAAATACAGTATATAGAAATCAAGAGAAATCAAGCTCAACACAAAAATATGAATCTTCAACTCTAATGTCAAGTCAGTCCAACTGTATCGCTCTGAAATGTGAAACACAACAAAAACAAACACGAAGAAGTTACAGTCTTTCCTAATTGGATGCTTGCATAGACCAGAAGGATTGTAATTGTATGACGAGATCACCAATGTGGAGTGGCATGAGTTTGCTAATGGCCTATGCTCCTTGGGGAACTGAGGGGGAATGAATGAATGCTTTGATGCAGGCTTTCTGCAAAGGGGCCAGCTGAAAAGGTGGCTCCATGCTCCATAAGCAGCTAACCCGGAAAACAAGAAGAAAAAACAGAGAGGACTGTGAAAAGAATAACAAACTAAGGCCACAAAAGTTAAAATCATTAATAGTGATCTGCACAAAAAAGAACAGTACGGAAAACATCAGTGGAAGACGAAGACAGGAAAAGGCGGAATGGGACAGGACCCATATTGAGAAGTCGTCTGCCAGCATCACAAAGGAGTCACTGATCTTGAATCAATAAAAGTATTATTTTTTTTTTTTATGACAGCACTGTGCCTTAGTTTACAACTGGGCAGCAATACCTTGCCTTTCAATCTGGCACATCTCGTCTTAGCCAGCTCTGTCTATTCAGATTTGCTGTCATTTGACATGGGCTGCCCCAAGCCTATCTACATGGCAGCAGGTGGTTGAAATCAATTTTATTTCTACTAGACACCTACATCATTCTGCTTTTAGGGCACTGTAGACACTCTCGCCCCTTCCCCTGTTAATTAAAACAGGTCTGCCAAGTGAAGGGCAGGAGCAGGGCTTCCGCTGTCCCATGTATGTGCTGTGCACGCCTCAGGAGCATTTAAACAGAGTTGAGAGCTCATCCTCAGCTTCACTTACAACTATGAAAGCATATGGGACAAAATTACAATTTTTTAATGACAGAAAAGACTTCAGAATACTACAATAGGCAGAAACATTTAAAAGACTCACAAACCACCTAAATTAAAGAATATGAAATCCCTGGTTAAAACTACCTATAATAAAATTCATACTAGCGCATAGCACACTAACAAGAGACACCAACACACCAGTACTAAAGTAAGATACTTTAAAAACTATAGACAGCTATCCAAACACTGCGTTACATGTTTACACAGATGGCTCTGCCTTCATGGATGCCAGAATTGCTGGAATTGGGACTTAGGTAAAGTACCCAAATAGTAACACACTAGAAATACAGCTGTATTTGAACCATGTGGAGAACTCTGTACTAATTCTTCTTCTCTGATCCTTAGCCCCGACTGTCAAAGCAGTCAGTGGCCATCACACCTGGTGGCATCTTGTAGGACAGCAACAAACTGCTTCCACTTTGTTCGGTCGTCGGTTATCCTTTGTACAGTGCCACAGCTCTGGTTCATTCTTTGCATATCGGTCTTCACAGTTCTCCGCCAAGTTGTTTTTGGTCGAACTCTCTTTCGCTTTCCTTCAGAGGTCCATAGCATAGCTGTTCTTGTGATAGATCGGGGTCTCTTCAGAGGACATGGCCAATCCAACTCCAGATTCTGCCAGCTATGATGGTGGACATGTCCTCTTGGTAACTCCTAGTAAGCAGTTCTTGGTTGGTGATGGTATTCGGCCAAAAGATTCAGATAATTTTTCTTAGATAGACTGGAAGGAGAACAATTTCGACATTTCCTTCTGTTAATCTCCAGCATTCCGCACCATAGAGAAGCACTGAAAGTACACAGCTCTCATATAATCTTAATTTAGTGTTTATGCTGTACTGAGAGGACTTCCAGATGTTATTTAGACTAGCAAAAGCTGTTCTCGCTTTATTCATTCTATTGTTGATTATAGAAGAATTCTGCGCATTTGCTATAAAGAGCACAAAACAAATGTCTATGTTAGAGAGAAGATAAACACCTATGCAGGCCACCGACCATTATTTTAAAGGCTACCAGACCTCTCCTGCTGATGATAAAGAAGAAATAGCAATCTCTGCTCCAGATGCACAGCGACCATTATTTTAAAGGCTACCAGACCTCTCCTGCATTTCTGTATGATGTGATCAACATGGTACTTATACGATAGCCCGTGATCGAATGTAATTCCAAGGTATTTCAGCTTTACTTGCCTTTCAATTTTCTGTCCATTGAAATATCTGGAAAATCTGTTTTCACAATGGCATTGTTTAAGGTGCACCATATCACACAAGCCTTGTTGGGACTGACTTTGGAGCCAGTTTCCTCGCACCAGTTAAACACCTCCTGTAGTGTACCATGTATGCTATTTACCATTTCCTGTCGGTCACAGCCAGTTCTCTACATGAGTATGTCATCAGCAAAAGTCAATGTTCGTCCCAACCCAGTTGGCTGAATGGTGGCTACTTTTGCTGTGTAGATATTAAACAGCACCAGTGATAGTGGAGAACCCTGGGGTAGTCCTGGGCAAATGCGCATTGGGTCTGTTGTCCATGTTCCCAAGCGAAATGCCACTGATCTCTCAGTTGAGGCAGCTGCTATCCATCTTGTTAGCCAAGGGTTAACACGGCAAGCCATTACACAGTTCATTAATGTTTCAAAGTTCCCACTGTTATAAGCATCCTCTAGGTCAATTGCTACAGCAACCGTTTCTCGTTTACCTCGGAACTCCTCGTACACATCATAAGCAAAAGTTCCAGCGTTACCACATGTTACTTTCATGGTCCTATAGCTTCCAAGAGTATCAGGTAGGATATGTGCATTTAAAGGTGATTCATACTTTTCTGTGTGTCATGAATTGCCTCCCATGCTTTGCAGTAGTGGTCCAACAGTGACCAAAACTCAAGAGTATTTAATATTGGCTTCCAAGGTATCTACCTGCGCGCAAGATTACTCTTGGCAGAGATGTAGATAGAAGATTAATGACATTTCTACCTGAAGGGAGCCTTCACAAGATATTTCCAGAAATCACGAACATTGTTGCCTTGGGCTGAACAATTGTTAACGCATTATATCTGGTCTGTCGCCTTTTGTGAAGGATTTAAGCAATGGTTTAGCCCGTTCAAACCCCCAGTTGGTGTAATCCAACGAAATCCCTCTTATAAGGTATAGCTCTGTTTAGAGGTAAATATATGTCTAAGTATTTTTATATATATATATTAAATATTCTGGCTCATACGTTTGCTTTCATACATATAACTGAATCAACTATTATTGTTTAGTTTTAAAACAACAGGTAACAAATTTAATAGTGAAATAGTCTTTAACAGGTTAAAATAAATATGGAAAGATTAGTGGAATTTTGATGGATATAAAATTCTCGTCATTGAGACGTAGGTGAAATTTTAACTTTATACTTAAAGTTTAACTGAAATGTCCATTTTGCTGGTGCCTTTTAGTTATCACTTAGCTTGTATGAGTGAGTCCTGCAGCTGTGGTTCATCAATTCTATGATGACGAAAGTCTTCTCCACACTCTCTTCCATTGTAGGCGGTTATGGTGGATGCTTTTCTCTCACACTAGCGGCGTTAGTACCACAAATCGTCTGATGGCTTGTAACCACGAACTTTAGACAAACAGAAAGAAACAAATGCCTGCTGAGTACATTTGTTCGCTGCAAACTAACAGGCCCATTGTCATGCGCTCCACCCACCAATGTTAACCTCTCTGAAGAATTAAATTCCCGAGCACACAGTGTAACTCAGGAAATATGATAAAAATTCACCAATATCCTTCTGGGGGTTAACTAGGAAATTGTGTCTGGAGTGCGTGAATAATGATTTGCCTGAATTACAATTAAAAAAGGTACATACAGTGTGTCCGGCAGAATCACTACCAATAACAAATGTCAATATTTCTTATACTAATAATAGCAGACCGACCGGATTTTGATTTTCTGTTAGGCAAACTCATTAAGTTTCAGTAGCAACTCATCAAGTTTCAGTAGCACAAGCGTCAATTATTCGTTGCCGAAGATTATCCAGTCCCTGCACCGGAGTTTGATAGACAAAGCTTTTTACGTATCCCCATAGAAAGAAATCTAAGGGGGTCAAATCTGGTGACCTTGGTGGCCAATCAATCGGACCTAATCTTCCAATCCATCTGTCTGGAAATTGTTGATGAAGGTAGTTTCTTACTTCATTTGCATAGTGTGGAGGTGCTCCATCTTGCTGGAATATGAATCCTTCTGGTATCCTAGGAACTGCAACATTTTGTAGCATGTTTAGGTATGTTGCTCCTCTGACTGTGGCTTCGGCGAAGAATAATAACCCGATCACATAATTCGAGGTTAAGGCACACGTTAAGTTTAGGGCTGTCTCGCTCATGCTCCATTACGACATGTGGGTTTTCATTTCCCCATATCCTACAATTATGCCGGTGAACTTTGCCACAAGTGTGAAAGGTCGCTTCATCGGAGAATACCACACGATTGAGAAATTCATTGTCATCATCGAGGTGACATAGCATTGCATTTGCGAAATCGGCCCGTCTGGGTTTATCATTTTGCTGTAACTTCTGCACTAGCTGGATCTTGTAGGCTCTAAGCCGCAATCTTTTGTGCACAATGTCGTGAACAGTAGATTTTGGAATACCCAATTCTTCACTTGCCCGTCGAATGGATTTCCGCGGGCTGCGTTGAAAAGCTTCGCTAACTGCTTCAACTCTATCTGGAGACAACGCTTCATTGCCGCTTCCCTTCTTTCTCAACAAAGAACCTGTTTCCAACAGTTGCTTGTGCCATTTCACTATGGTATGTCGCTCTGGAGGTTTCTGTCCATATTCCTGCCTGAATCTCCTTTGCACAACAATGGGAAACTTTAATTCCGCAAGCCAATAACAGCATTGCACTTTCTGCTGCACCGTGAACTCCGCCATTTTCACTACACGCTTCATCACATTCTGCGGCTGCGCATTACGTATGCGTTATCTGCACATTATCGGACAATTTATCAATTATCTCACTGCTTCTAAAAATGTGATGGTTTCTATACGAGGTAACCATAAAAAAATAATTCTAACTTACATGGATGAGGAAATATTGACATTTGTTATTGGTAGTGATTCTGCCGGACATGCTGTAATTCTCACAAGATAATATGTTACACCTTAGGCACATGTGAGGTAATCATCACTCATTACTCATCACTTCTGCCGCCGGAGTCTGGGGTCGCTCTACTGTCAGGTTTCCTGCACGACTAGTCAGAAACAATCACCAGCTCTTGCAGTAGTGGTTCATGCATATACTATTTTCATAAGGTGAGGGTGCCAGCCTCATATATAACCACTAGCAAGAAACCTGTAGAATTTACATTAGTAAATAAATTGTTTACACTTACCCCAAATTTTTGGGAATACACAATCTCCTTGCGCAGATTTCAGATGGTCGCGAGCAATTTCGGTGCATATGCTCTCGAATCAATTTCGTCTGAGAAATTCCTCTTATGACGGTGTTCTGTGATACACTTGGCCTGGGAAACTAGTAATTTCTCTTCGACGGGTGTTCTGTGATACACTTGGTCTGGGATATTATTTCTCTTATGACTGATGATCCAATTCCTAGGTTTCCAGTCTTGTATTTATAAAGTCCTGGTCCCTGAAGTTTTACAGTCTGTGTATTTAAATATGCGGGTTTACTCTTAGGGTTTCAGAGTTGCCCAAATACTGTCGATCTGTCACTTTTGATATAGGAATTCTAGGTCCAATCCGTCTCTTCCTGGCTGTTTGAGAGCTGCTCGTATGAAGTTGCGAAGCTGTCTGTTCTGTGTTTCTGTGTTCGCTAGATTATATCTCTCACTCTCAGTTCAAATCACAGACAGTGTTTCCGCCAAATGTTTCAATAGAATTCACTGTATATTCTGGCTCTCACTTCAAACCAATCAAATCTCTTTAGCACTGTTTGGGTGGGGAAGTTTTTTTCAAAATATCCCCTCGCATGTTTTAATATTAAATTTAAAATTCCACGCATGACCTCTTTATAATAAAACGTAATATTGTTCCGGCTGCACCTATCTGCCTCCCACAATATTGCGACCATGTTTTCCTGGCGTAATGTCTTCCGCCAAGATGTCTACCCCGACAGCTTATCCAATTATTGCCTTTATTTGCGTGCCTCCGTGTGACAACTTGCCCAATCTTCTCTTCATTTTTTTTATTATTTACGTGACATCGTTTTTTCTCATCCTCAATGCATGATCGCAAAGTCCCGGGAATTGTCACTTGCGGAAAATCTCCTAGCGTTCGGTATTTTCTCCTCGCTATTTTTAGATACGACGTCATTGTTGACCAATGACCTCGGTAGCGAGAAATCCGTTTTAATTTAGAACTGCTTGAACTTGGGAGAACCAGTTTAGGCCATTTAGGAAGACATCACGTGACTTTTAACATTATTGATTGGAGCGTCTAAAACGAGGCTAAGGTCACATGATGCACGCTACGGATCACGTGTCCCAGCGGAAATGACCCGCTAAAAGGCGGCAAAGCCAGCATTTTGTCACTTGCCCAGGAACCCTCAAGAAAGCTAGGTCTAAGCCAGATCGGCGAATTCTCGCATTAAAAGCACTGAAGCCACGTGCCTAAATTGCGGGTTAGCGTCCATCTTTGAGTAGTCTATGGTGGAGCCTTGCACGACAGTCCAATCTCAGCGCAGAATACGGAGTCGAGCACAGAGAAGGCAAATCCGAACCATTCAAGACCTACCTGGGGCAACGTCAGGAGACCGGAGAACTAACCTCACTTCACTATCAGCCGGGGGCTGAAAAGCTAAGTCCACGAAAAAGGGAACTCACTACATCAATGCCTAGTTTAGTCATCCATGATGAAAAACACTTGAATTGTGAGACACATAATACATACAGCAGACACTAATTCCATCGACAATACTATCATTCACCATCTATTCATTTTATTGCAATAAACCAATTGGGTGTATATACTGTACCCCACGCTTTGTTCCTTCCATTAGATGTTGAATATTGTCTATGTTTATCTTCCTTTATAAGGGAGGGGGGGGCTCGTAAAATATAATATAAATTAAAGAATAATAATAATAGATAACTGAGAAGGGGACGACGGTAGCGAGAGACCAAATATCTCCTTACAATCTTTTCCAGACCTGTCGAGTTAGGAGAATTTACCCTCTTCGTCACCCTTCGGAAGTGGGAAAACCCAGCAGGGATTCCTTGAGCCAAATCTTCCACATCAGATCTATTATTTCCTCTAAATAATTCTCTTATCCTTTAAACGCTACGTGACACTGGTGTCTCGGTCCGGGATTTGAACTTATGTATTTTATCATACCTCTGGGATAGTATCATCCATTCAGTCATTACAGTATACCATTTTAACACATGTATTTTCACACAGTGAGCTCTAGAAAGACAGAAAACATTTTTTCTAGAATTTCAGGCATTGATTGGTGAATCCCTTTATTTATGTTGTATTTAATTAAGTTAGTTCATGATTTGTATTTCACTGAATTACAGACCTTAAGTCTCCATAACTGTAGTAATTTCATTCTACAGCAGTCTGATAAATAATTAGTATTTACTTGTTGTTAGAAATACTATTGGAAGGTAGCACTAGCTTACTCAGTGTGGACTTTAACTGCAAAAGATGGCTGAAATAGTTAAGCTTAAGGCAGCACTAGGGGAGGCCGGTCGAGATCTAGGTTATAGTGGGGTGGACCTTGCAAATTATGTCAGTGTCGAGACTGATAAGTATTACGCTCGAGAAACAGCGAAAGCTGAAAGAGAAGAGCGAATAAAGTTAGCAGAAATAGATGAGAGGATAAAAGCTGTAGACGCTAGAGAAAGAAGCGAGAGAGATGAACACGAGCATGCATTGAAGATGAAGCAGTTAGAGATGCAGGGACAAGCTCAAAGAGTTGAACCGGTAGCCGGTGCGACAGCATCTACCTCCTCAGGCAACCTATCGCCACGGTCAGATGATATGCCATCCTTGCATGCAGTGGGCACAGGACCTTTGCCATCCTCACCCATGTCAAACTTGGGACCCTTGACGTTTCCATTCGAAGCTTTCTCGGAACGAGTTGACTCGGTCGATGTGTATCTGGACAAATTTGAGAAGTTTGCCACCACGTTTGGTTTGGAGAAGAGCAAATGGAACCTGAAACTGTCGCAAGGGCTTAGAGGAACTGCTTATGACGTGTATAGCAAGCTTCCTCCAGGTTTACAGGATGACTACGACTCTTTGAAAAAGGCACTATTGGTTCGTTATGAGCTACATGCTGACGCCTATAGGAAGAGGTTCCGTAACTCTAGGAGGGAAGTTGGCGAGAGCGTTGCTCAGTTTGCTGCGAGACTGGATTCCTATGTGGAGAAGTGGGGTGCCCTAGGGAATTTTACTCATGATTGGGAAGGCCTGAAGGAAATGGTCATGATCGAACAACTGAAGGACACCATGACTTCCGACATGAGAAGATTCCTGACAGAGAATGGGGCCAGCACTTTAGAATCCATAGTCCAGTTAGCGGAACGATATCAGGCAGCACTATCAGAGAATCCACCACCCAGACGGAAACAACCAGATTACGTACCTAGACAGACAGCTCAGTCACACATGGACCCCCAAGTGAAACCACCGTATACTAACTTCAAAAAGCATGACAAGCCAGACTACAAGACTACTCAGAGATCAGCTTTCCAGCCTCAGAGGCGGGGAGAAAAGTGGTGTAAGACGTGCAAAATGAGCAACCACAATACTGCCGAGTGCAGAAGGAAAAACCCTCCACATCATGTTGCATGTTTGCAGGTGAGGGCTGTTGACAGGAAGGAACTGACAGTGAGTCAGAATAGCCTCCATCACCCACCTATACAGGAGACAGTGACCGTGAATGGCAACCAAGTCATCGGGATGTATGACACAGGTTTGTCTTATGACGCGGTCGTTTCTTCATCTCTGGTGCACCCCGAACAACTCACCACAGAAACAGTGGATATCCAGGGGCCACTCAAGGGAGCATTACCCTTAAATTTGCCCATAGCGAAGATTCAAGTCAGTTGTCGCTATGTGGAAGGGGAGATCAATGCTGCAGTTTTAGAGGATCCTTTCTACCCCCTGATGTTAGGGCGTAGATATGTCTTTTTAGGAGAACCAGTAAAGCCTGTGGTTATGGCTGCCATCCGGACCAGGTCTGACTCCAAACGCATAGAGAGGGACTCTAAGTTAGAAATTCATCCGAATAAGATGAAAAGGGCTCAAGCAGCTGATAGCACGTTGGGGCCTTGCTTTGGCAAATTGAAAAACTCACATAACCCTCGAAGAAAGGGTGACTTTTATATGGAACATGGACTCTTGCACAGGAAAGCTGGCAGAGGGCTAAAAAGTCATGGACAGATTGTGGTGCCATCCATATATAGAAATAAAGTTATGGAATGGGGGCACGGTGCTACTTTGAGTGAACACCTGGGTAATGGTGCCACAAATCAAAGGATAGCCACCCGTTATTATTGGCCCGGCATCATGGAAGACATAGCTCGATATGTGAAGTCCTGTTCAGATTGTAACCAGGTAACCTCAACACATAGGGTAGACCAGTTACAGGACCTAGGGAAGCATTGCTGCAGACGTAGGCATCCAAAGAAAACCAGGAAGAAAACCAGAATACATACCTGGGAAGAACAACGTAGGGGCAGATTTTTTTGAGCAGACATCCGGACGCAACCGAGGAGATATGAGAAACTGAAAAAGAAGAGGAAGACAGGACCAGTGGAGTTGGACGGAACGTCAACTTTGAGGAGGGGCTTGTGTGACAACTTGCCCAATCTTCTCTTCATTTTTTTTATTATTTACGTGACATCGTTTTTTCTCATCCTCAATGCATGATCGCAAAGTCCCGGGAATTGTCACTTGCGGAAAATCTCCTAGCGTTCGGTATTTTCTCCTCGCTATTTTTAGATACGACGTCATTGTTGACCAATGACCTCGGTAGCGAGAAATCCGTTTTAATTTAGAACTGCTTGAACTTGGGAGAACCAGTTTAGGCCATTTAGGAAGACATCACGTGACTTTTAACATTATTGATTGGAGCGTCTAAAACGAGGCTAAGGTCACATGATGCACGCTACGGATCACGTGTCCCAGCGGAAATGACCCGCTAAAAGGCGGCAAAGCCAGCATTTTGTCACTTGCCCAGGAACCCTCAAGAAAGCTAGGTCTAAGCCAGATCGGCGAATTCTCGCATTAAAAGCACTGAAGCCACGTGCCTAAATTGCGGGTTAGCGTCCATCTTTGAGTAGTCTATGGTGGAGCCTTGCACGACAGTCCAATCTCAGCGCAGAATACGGAGTCGAGCACAGAGAAGGCAAATCCGAACCATTCAAGACCTACCTGGGGCAACGTCAGGAGACCGGAGAACTAACCTCACTTCACTATCAGCCGGGGGCTGAAAAGCTAAGTCCACAAAAAAGGGAACTCACTACATCAATGCCTAGTTTAGTCATCCATGATGAAAAACACTTGAATTGTGAGACACATAATACATACAGCAGACACTAATTCCATCGACAATACTATCATTCACCATCTATTCATTTTATTGCAATAAACCAATTGGGTGTATATACTGTACCCCACGCTTTGTTCCTTCCATTAGATGTTGAATATTGTCTATGTTTATCTTCCTTTATAAGGGAGGGGGGGGGGGCTCGTAAAATATAATATAAATTAAAGAATAATAATAATAGATAACTGAGAAGGGGACGACGGTAGCGAGAGACCAAATATCTCCTTACAATCTTTTCCAGACCTGTCGAGTTAGGAGAATTTACCCTCTTCGTCACCCTTCGGAAGTGGGAAAACCCAGCAGGGATTCCTTGAGCCAAATCTTCCACATCAGATCTATTATTTCCTCTAAATAATTCTCTTATCCTTTAAACGCTACGTGACACTCCGCCAGACAGATGTCTGGTCAGACAATGTTGTCTTTTTTCATCGTACGCACAATGCAAGCTGTGTCAACACGGTCATCAGATTTTCACTGGGGTCAAAAGTTGGACCGACATGTTTCCAAAGGTGGTCAGACGCATTCAAAGAGATAAGCGGGTGACCGGTCTGCTGACTGGGTATCGTTACAATAATACCACAGTTCACCTGGCGGAACGTAAATACGTCTGAGGAGTGGTACACAAGATAAAGACAGTCCTATAGCAAATACTTCCGTAGGGGAGTGGAGTGTTAGAGACTTCTCCCTACTAGATTCAGCATACAGAGTAAAATAATGGTGCATAAAATATGCCACATAATAATGACAAGTGAGAGGAAGAGAAAAATGAAGACAAAAAGTGATACTGCCGGAGTGGCTGAAGGTGTGAGAGATCACACAAAATACATGCACAAACCATTTCGTCACACTGTGCTTCTATCTTTTCTAGTAGTTTACCGTAGACATTCTGCATTGTGATAATTCTATAGCTGCTGAGAAGTGTGGGGTCTTTACTAGGTATAGGAAGTGGCCGTAGGTAACTATGTAGCTAGTCTTCCGGCACCTCAGCATTCATTATGCTGGTGTTCAAATAATTCACTGCATTCTTAATGCCCATGTCATCAAGCTGTTTTATGTGGTGATACTGTACACCATCAGGACCCGGGGCAGTGTTTTATTACCGGTTGCTAAACTGCACTCTGGCATGATGCTGACCAAATCACCCCAAGTGTGCCAATGGTCAAGAAAATATGGGCCTAACACCATATTTCCAATATGCCTTAATGGGCATGTAACGGGATCCTTTACCCCCTAAACTGCACTCGACGTCTTCTTCGGATATGAGGTCGAAATATATGTCACCTCTTCTGTCGCTTTCCAGAAAACCGTCTTTAATTTCTTGGTGGGCAGCTTTATCACCTTTACCCGTCTGAGTAATATAACGCTCGAGTAATGTATGTCTCACTGTCCTTCAGACTTATCCCTGTCAAGCTGAAAATATTAGGAAATGGTTAGCTTGTACTTCTTCAGCAATAACAATCTCTTACTAGCAGAACAAATCATGCTATCATAAATCAAATATGCAATGCCTAACCCAGGAAAAAGCAGCTACAAGCCAGACATAACAAATCCCTCATGCACGTCTTTCCTTCAGAGCCAACAGACGTGTCTATTCTTGACCACCCTTTCTATTCAAAAACTTAATGAAACATAATTGCACAGCTTCTAGTCAAATGACTGGCTATATTTAGTTTAGTTTACACCACACATTATGTTCGACATCTGACACACACTTCCTGTGAAGCACGTGTGCCCACAGACAAAAAAAAAATTCTGTGACACACTCCAGAACAACTTCAATGAGAAATGGCTGAAGTGATGGGCAAAAGGGTCTACAGGACATGCCATGTATAAAGAAATGACCCACTCAATTAAAAAACAACAACATCTATAACCTATGACACAAGGAGCAGAACACAAGTTTCCAACTAGGAACAGAACGCACCAGACTAAACAAGCACTTATATTAAAACCTCACATGAGCCTAACTGCTGCAGCTGTACTCATCCATATGAGAGTTTAACATGTACTGCTCACACACCCAGGACTGAGCACATAAAAAAAGCCACTGCCAAGCTACTGAATGATCATAAACACTCTGTACGGCACTGCCCAAAAACTACAGAACACATTTAGAATCTTCAACTTGGCATTAGCTGCAAAAGAGCGATAAACTCAGCAGCCCTAGTTAAACAACTACTAGTTACATTTATTCAAGGTTTTATGTTGAGATTTGTAAGTTAATGCAGAGAACACTAATTTAAAAAAAAAAACAGGAAAACAGGGAGTAAACTACAATGAACATAGACTTCTGGTCTCACCTGTGGCTTTCTCTTCTGTGCAGAAACATATCATCACGAACATGCAGCAGAAAGTTGTGAGAGCTATCAGAATCACCAGTATTGCAAAGGAATGTTGAACTACTTCAATGGGCAGGCGTGACTCAGCATTATCGTGCATTCCATCTGAAATTGACAAAGTATATATATATATAGCGAAGAGAAAGAAAATGAAAAGAAAGAAAAGTGAAGCTAAGTCTCCCAGGTTAAAGGAAATATATAGTGAACAGTACAGTCAGCTGGACAAGGAAGTGTGATGGGGCCTGAAAGACACCCGGCTTCCCCCTTCACGTGGGGCCGGAAAGACACCCGGCTTCCCCCTTCATGTAAAGATGCCCCGGCTTCCCCCTTCACGTAAAGGCATATTTATCGCCCAGATATTTTTGATGTGCGCGCAACCCACGTGACTGTCATCCCACGTGACTGTAATGTTATGATGTATGTATATAATCATTACCTCGTCATCTACACAAGCACACACGTTTCAGAAGGGACTCAGTAAAAGCATGTTCAATTCGTAGCCATGTTTATTTACAGAATATCGTACATGTGAAGATTCGCATATTATTACAATGTGTGGTTCGTATTATTAATGTATCATATTATATTACATCCCCCCTTTTTTGAAAAAAAAAAATGTGTGCAAACATTTCCAACAAAATGTTTCATGTGAGAAAGGATAAGTATGTGTAATGCTCAGTGTGAGTATATATATGTCACTGTCTGTATCGGCTGGGAGGTGTCACTGTACGGCCAGAACGAGTGGTGTAAAGTGCTGGTGGTTCTGCGGAAGTCCCTGGTTTAGCTTGAGTTGGTTGTGATTTCGGCCTTGGCGCTTGTTGGTTTTGTGGGGCACCAAGGTCTGGAGTTACTGCGTTGTCTGTTGAAAGCATGGGAATTCTCTGTTCTGTTGTATTCTGTGGGATTTCTCTTATGTCCACTCTGTTTCGCCTCAGGAGATTGCTGTTGCTGTCTGGTCTTAAAGTATAGCTCCTGGGTTCAGGGTTTCTGGAAATGATTGTTGCTTTTGACCATGTGTCATTGTTGTGGTTGTAGGTAGTCACATGCTGACCAGGATATAATGGTGGTAAGTCTTTAGCACATTTGTCATAGTTGGATTTCTGAAAGTTGATCATATGTGCTGTCTCTATGTTGTGGACGGAAGTGGACCTTAGATGGTAGAAGGTCTTTAATTCTTCTATCAAACATAAGTTCTGCTGGACTGTCGATCTTACTGTCTACCGGTGTTGTTCTCCATCTCAAGAGTGCTAGGTGTACATCCTCTGTTCTTGTTTTCTTCATGATTGACTTGATAGTTTGTATCTGTCTCTCAATGAAACCATTAGATTTAGGGTATCTAGGTGATGATGTTGTGTGTTTGATCTTCCAGTCCTTAGTGAAGTTTCTGTATGCTTGACCTGAGAAATGTGGACCGTTGTCTGATCTAATTTCATCTGGGATGCCAAACATGCTGCAATACTTCTTTGTAATGTCTGCAATACTTCGATTACGGAAACAACAGCAAATGGATTGATTTGCCGTTGCCCTAAAGACGCCAATAGGCGTGATGGGTGCAAAGAAAAAGTTTCTCAAGGCGTAATGGGGACTGCTTTTGCTGTAGGTAATGTCTGCAATAACATGATGGTGAGGGTTGTAGTTTCTCAATGATGGGAAATTTTAGTCGCAATAATAAAATAGTCATTATTGCTGATTGAGAAAATATCAGTTCCTATAATGCTCCAAGGGCTCAATGGTATGTCTGATGGTATGAGAGGTTCTCTGCACTGCCTATTTGCATGTTCTTGGCAAATTGAACAGTTTTTACATAGTGTTTCTATGTCCTTGTTTATCTGTGGCCAGTAAACATCTTTCTTTGCTCTCAGTTGTGTCTTCACAATACCAAGGTGACTATTATGGAGCTGTTTAAGGATGATATCGCGTTGTGTTTCTGGTACAACAATGCGATCTCCTTTAAGGATCAGACCATCTTCGATGCTTAACTCGTCCCTCATCGAGTAGTATGGACGGATGTGTGTTGGAACTTCCCTGATAGAGCTTGGCCATCCATGGTATATCAGTTCTTTGAGAGAGTTAAGGATAGGATCTCTCATTGTGTCTTCTCTGATGTGTTCAAGCCGATTATCGCTAAACTTGACAAAATCAACTTTGATGTTTGGGGTAAGATCTGCTGTCTTGTTGGGGTTTGGTAATCTGCTGAGAGCATCTGCAAGACCTATATCCTCTCCTGGGATATACTGAATATTAAAATCATAACCTTGTGTTTCCAATAACAGAGCTTGTAGTCGTGGTGGTGCTGAAGCTATTGGTTTTTTTTTATGAATCATCTCAAGTGGCTTATGATCTGAGAGAATTGTAAATGGGCGGTTGAAAAGAAATGTGTGGAAGCGTTTGATTCCAAAACGTACAGCTAGCATTTCTCTTTCAATGTTTGCAAGTTTCTTTTCGCCAGAACTTAATGATTTGCTTGCGTAAGCTACAGGACGAAGTTCTTTGGCATAGTGTCCTTCAGGATTTTTGTCTGGTTGCAAAAGTGCTGCTCCTAGGCCTTTCAGACTGGAATCAACCATGAGAAAAGTGGGTGCTTGCATGTCATAGTATTTCAAGCATGCATCAGATGATATGAGGGTCTTCAAGTGGTTGAATATGTGTTGGTAGTCTTCTGACCATTCATACGGAGTTTCATTCTGTAGTAGAGATCGCAAAGGTTCTGCAGCAGCTGACAAATTTGGTATGAATTGTGCTAGGAAATTGACAGCACCTAAGAATTGTTGCAGTTCCTTCTTTGTAGCTGGTGTTGGCATGTCATGAATATCTTCAACCTTTTTAGGGTCTGGTTTTACACCATTCTGGGTGTACAGCAATCCAAAAAATTGTATCTCCGTTGCCTTAATTGTACACTTTTTGCTGTTGAATGTTAGCCCATTGGCCTGTGCTACATGCATCAAGTTAATCAAGTTACGGTCGTGTTCTTGTTCTGACCTGCCGCAGACTACAATGTCATCCGCAATAGCCACTGTACCAGAACATTGCTCAACAATGTTGTCAATCTTCTGTTGGAAGATGTCTTGTGATACATTCAAACCAAATGGGAGTCTCTTGAAACAATATCTGCCGAATGGTGTTCGAAAAGTTGTAAGGAGTTGACTTTCCTCTGCTATCTCAACACTCCAGTATCCGTGTACAGCATCTAGTTTAGAAAAATATTTGGCATTGTGGAATCTGTGAGTTATCTCTTCCACTGTATGCATTTTGTGTGGACAGCGCTTTAGACTGTTGTTTAAGTGTTTTGGGTCAAGGCAAACCCGAAGAGAACCATCCTGCTTCAGAACGGTTGTGATACTACTACACCAATCAGAATGCTCTTCAACCTTTCTAATAACATCATTCTGCACCATCTTTTCTAGTTCTGTGGCAAGTTTCTGTTTAACATGTATAGGATACTTTCTAGGTGGGTCTATCTTTGGCTCAGCGTTGTCTTTTAAAAAGAATCTTGCCTTTCCTGGAAGTTTGCCTATTCTGTCGAACTGTTCTGGGAATCGCTGTTTAAGGTCATCTACTCCAGTGACGTGTAGAGTAAGATGTTCTTTTTTGTCAGCTTTAATGTTGTTAATAGTTACCACACTCAGCTTTTCGCACATTGGTAAACCCAAAATTGCAGGTCCTTCAACATCTACCAAGTAAAATGTTGACGATGTCCATTCAGAGTCTCTGTATAAACATTCAAGTGTTACTGCTCCGAAACAGTCTATACTTGTTCCATTGTAAGCTCTTAGCTTTGTCCTGCCACTCCTACTTTTTACATCCCTTGTGGGAAATCCTTGCTTATCCACCTTGTCAGGCATGATCTGTCTGAATATTCTTAAGGGTAGAGTGTTACCTTGGGCACCTGTGTCTATCTTGAACCGAATATATCTTTCTTTGTGCCTTTTAATTCCTGGTATTCGGAATTGTACCTTGCAGAAAGCCTGCGTTCTCTTTGGTTCATTACTGAAAGTTAGTATCTTCACAGTATCAAAAGTGGAAGGATCACTTTCTTCACTGGAGTCAAGGTCCTCAGTCATCATAGAGTGTGTTTGTTTTGACGACTTTCTGCTGTGAAGTTTGTGTTGAGCACTGTCTTGTTTCCTCTTGAAACATAATTTTATCCAGTGGCCCCTCTTTCTGCAGTAATGACATGTAGAGTCTTTAGCTGGACAGTGGTTTTGTATGTGGTTTAGGCCACAACATTTACACATAGCACCTCTGCTTGTGTTGTGTTTTTCTTGTTGTTTCGAACCAGTTGCTTTGTTGTGTCTAGGTTTATAGCTTTTCACTGCATCCACCTGGGCTGCTAATGTACCTTGCTGAATTTGTTTAATGTTTAGTGCTTGTGCCTCGTGTTTCCTGCCTTCATCCAGAAGTTGTTGTAAAGTTAGCGTATCACTCTGGCTCAGTAGCCATTTCTGGAATTCTGGCATTGGTGTGCTAAGAAGAATCTGTTCAATAATTCGCTCTTTTTCTTCTTCGTTGCTAAATTTACATACTCTTGTTTTCTCCTTAATGCGAGTGAAGAAATCATCTAGGCTTTCACCACGTTTCTGTCGCAGGTGGTGAAGCTCTAATCTTGCCGCTCTAAAGTTTGTGTGCTTTATGATCAGACGCTTTTCAAATTCGTCCAATATGGCTACGGGGTCGGTTGCCGACTCAACCGGCATGGCGGTAGCAAAACTGTTGTAGATTTTCAAACCTTCATCGTCCAATGCTTCTAGGATATATGGAGTTAGGGTTTGTCCTTCCAGACCAGTGGTCTTGGAATATAGATCTATGCGTTGGCGCCATAACAAGAAAGCTTCACTCTTATCGTCTTGACCGGCGAATCTCATTTGCGGTGTGTTGCGATATTGTTTCGCCGCCATGGCTGACTTCGATGACGAAAATTAGCCGAATACTGTACTCACGTGTTATCGTGTAGCTGTTTTGCGTCAGTCCGGTATCGACCGCTGCCACCATGTAATGTTATGATGTATGTATATAATCACACACGTTTCAGAAGGGACTCAGTAAAAGCATGTTCAATTCGTAGCCATGTTTATTTACAGAATATCGTACATGTGAAGATTCGCATATTATTACAATGTGTGGTTCGTATTATTAATGTATCATATTATATTACAGTGACGGTGCGAGCAAGTATTGCTGAGATGTGAAAAGTCTTCAAGAAAATATATTACTTAGGCCATAATAAAGCCTACAAATAGTTGTGGTGTAGAGTTGTGTGTTATAATTGATAGTTATGGGCCATACTTGTGTGGTTTAGTGCCTAATAGAGCAAATATCGCGAGTGTTATTTACATGGCGCAAATTAATGCGCAAAGCGCGCAGTAAGTTGAGTGATTAGCCTAGGGCTTATAAAAGAGATAGCAAGCGGCGAACGGGCCTATTTTGCAAAAGCCGCCCAGACGAGAGAGAAACGAAGTTAGACACCAGAGTGTAGGCTAGATGCCTTGAGCACGTGAGTTAATTTAATTTAGCATTCGTGTTCTATAAGTCTGAAATTATATTCAGCACAAGTCTGTTTTAATGTTTAGTGAGTTAAATAGATAGATAGATGTGAAAGTTTAAGAGCGATTATTTCATTTATCAGAAAGGCAAATATGGTATGAAGCTATTTCACGTGAATTTAGATAATATCAACCTGTTAGCAAAAATATCAAGATGGCAGCCGGGAGGCCACGTGGTGATGAATTTAGTTCTAGTTGTTAAGTCAAGAGTAATTTTATCTTATTCTTTGATATTGTAATTAAGTGTATTTCACGATTATTGATATTTCTACTGTATATCTTTAGTGGGTTACTTTGAGTGAGGTGAGGATATGTACAGTAGAACTCCATTTATCTGAACCCCAATTATCTGAACACCCAATTATCCGAACACTTTTTCCAGGAAAAAAAAATCAGGCGCCACCAGTCACGTTAGACTACATTTCTGAATATTTTGATGCGGCAAGCTTCAAATGTGTGCGAACAATTTGTAGAGGATGGGATAATGGTCGGTCGCTTACGTACAGGAAGGCAGTTAGATCATAAAGTCAGTTAATATCTGGTTTACCAATCCAGTGTACGTGTGCGTTCTAGGCAGAACACTGGCTAAACAGACAGTTCAACTTAAAATAATTGTGTCTGCTACTACAGCAGAATAATTTTGGTGTACAAGTATTTCTCTGTGCGATATGGCATCTTCCAGTAGGCCTAAAGCATATAAAAGGAACCGCAATGTTTTGTCAATTGAAACGAAAACAGAAACTATCAAGAGACTAGGAAAAGGTGAAACTGTGTCTTCACTTGCGAGGATTTTCAATGTTGGGAAAGCTACTGTCTCTGACATCAAAAGTAACAAGGATAAAATTATGAGTTTTGCATCGAAATTGGATAGTGAAAATGGGTCTAAGAAACGTAAAACCATGAGAACTGCGAAAGATTTGAAATTGGAAGAGGCTTTGTATACATGGTTTGTGCAAAGAAGAAGCAAAGGGGAACCTATCTCTGGCTCTCTATTGTGTGAAAAGGCACTTCAGTTCAACAATCAACTTGACGGTCCTCCTGACCTCAAGGCTAGCCAGGGATGGTTAAGAAACTTTAAATCTCGTCATGGCATACGAGAATTGGAGATTCAAGGGGAATCTTTATCTAGCGATGCAACTACCACTGACAATTTTAAAGAAACATTCTTGGCTTTTTTGGAAGAAGAAGGTTATTCACTCGATGATGTGTATAATGCCAATGAGACTGGCTTATACTGGAAATCATTGCCTCAAAAATCACTTGCATCTCAGCGCGAAGCAGCTGCCCCTTGGTTTAAAAAGTGCAAAGAGAGAGTAACAATTTTGGTAGCCGCGAATGCCAGTGGAAGTCATCGTTTACCGGTGCTAATGATCAGCAAAGCCAAAAAAACCACGTTGTTTAAAGAATGTGACATGTCTCCCATTGTGCTACAAAGCACAGATGAGTGCTTGGATGAATAGTGAAATATTTCTTGATTGGTATACAAATCAGTTCATCCCAAATGTAAAGAGGTTGAGAGAACAAGAAAAGAAAACTGGAAAAGTAATTCTTCTACTGGACAATGCACCATCTCATCCAAAGACGGATACATTGAATGCAGTTGATGCAAATTTTAAAGTAATTTTTCTGCCTCCCAATGTAACAGCACTGATTCAACCAATGGATCAGGGTGTTATAGCAAAGCTTAAAAAGATGTACAAGAAGGAAGTCATGCGTTGTTTATTGTTGGCTGAAGATGAAGAAAGTGTGGTGGCGTTTTCCAAAAAGCTTAATCTCAAAGAATGCTGCTATATGTTAGCTGATGCTTGGACACCCTGTCACAAGATAATCTCAACAAGGCTTGGAATAGATTGCTTGGGAAAAAAGGAGGAAATGAAACTACTGCAGTGGACAGAAATGATGATTGTATAAATGAAGTTGTGGAACTGTTTCAAGCAATGCCCGGATTTTCGGACTGTGACAAAGATGATGCACACTTGTGGCTAGAAGATGATAATGATTCTGGTTTTCAGTTTTTGAATGACGAAGAAATGTTGTCTTTTGTGCAAGAAGAAAACCAAATGCATGTAGTGACCGATGATGAAGACTCCTCAGAAGTACATGATGTACTTGTAAATTATGAAGAAAACCCAAAACGTCGACCAAGTCCTGAAGAGGCCTTTATAGCACTAGAAACAGCGATGGCTTGGTACGAGCAAGAAGATGACAGCTGTCCTACACAGCTTCTGCTGTTGAAGAGAATGCGGGACTTAGCAGCCAAAAGGAGACTATCCAGTTTGGTGCAAAAGAGGATTCCTCATTATTTTAAATAGTGGGCTACATCTGTGCAAGTACATGTATACGTAAGTTGCGCCTGGTTTTGAATCGTTTGTAATGTTATTTTGAAAATATTTCTTTAAAAAAAAATAAGAAGATGACAGCTGTCCTACACAGCTTCTGCTGTTGAAGAGAATGCGGGACTTAGCAGCCAAAAGGAGACTATCCAGTTTGGTGCAAAAGAGGATTCCTCATTATTTTAAATAGTGGGCTACATCTGTGCAAGTACATGTATACGTAAGTTGCGCCTGGTTTTGAATCGTTTGTAATGTTATTTTGAAAATATTTCTTTAAAAAAAAAAAAATAAATAATACTGTACAAGTAGTACATGCACTGCAGTGTAATGAAAGATTTTGGTGATACAGTGATCTAATACAGTGTGGGTATTATTGTTACAGTACAAGTAAATATGTTTTATAGTGTATTTTCCTTGTGATGGTTAATTATTTTTAGAAATATGTGTACATGTACTCGATACATTATGTAATCCAATTATCCGAACATTTGATTATCCGAACGATGCTCAGTCTCATGGGGTTCGGATAAATGGAGTTCTACTGTATTTAGATTTCAGGAGAGCGCGAGGCCACTCCTTTGTTGAGACATGTGTTTCTCTGGTTGCTCCCGGCGGAGCATGGAAACACCAATGCAGCTGGTGTCCATTACAGGCCCACAAGAAGCATTTCTATGCTATTACGAGGGTTGTTTCTGTAACAATGTGTTTCATGTGATGAGTTCCCAATCTCATCAGGGGTCATATACGACACGCTTGTTGCCAGGCGCACCAGTCGTCATTTACGACATGTTCAGAATGCAGGAATGAATATTGAGATGGAGCAGTTGCGGGGTGGTGGTTTATTCTCATTATTGAGAGTATTTGTTGTACAGATAGTTGAATATTATTTTATGTCCATTTTATTATTATTTACCTCTACACCTCACGGTAGAAGGGGAATGACTAAGTAAGTAAGTAAGTTATTATTATTTAATTATGGTTATGTGTAGAATGACCAACGGGCTGATCATCCGTTTGCCAGTCACTTCGATTACGGAAACAACAGCAAATGGATTGATTTGCCGTTGCCCTAAAGACGCCAATAGGCGTGATGGGAAACAATGGCAAAGAAAACCTATCTGCTGTTGCCCTAAGACGCCACTAGGCGTAATGGCCACTGACTGCTTTGACGGTCGGTGGCTAAGGACGGAAGAAGAAGAAGAAGAAATGTGTAGAATGGTTTGTGAGAGCACGTGGGCTCACTTGGAGATATATATTTCTCTTCTCCGCTCCTGAGGGAGCATGGGGCCACCAGTGTGGTTTGCCTCTGCATGAAGTATTCATATGCTCGTGCAGTAGTGGTTTCGGTAGCAATCTGTGTTACATGGTGAGATTGCCAGCCTCATGCACAACACCATACTAGTCTCATTGGACGACATGCATGAGTGTGTGTGTGTGTGTGATAGCTGAGTGTGTGCTCTTGCAGTAGTGGTTTTGGTAGCAACCGATGTTACACGGTGAGATTGCCAGCCTCATGCACAACACCTTACTAGTCGCATTGGACGACACGCATGAGTGTGTGCGTGTGTGATAGTTGAGGGTGTCAGGTGGCGTGGAAGGACTGTTTGGCAGGTGAGAGTATCGTTATTCAACTATGATTTTAACTATTCGTTGCTTTGTTTGCTTCTTCAGATTAGCAATCGAGCACTGTTGGGTGTTTTGTTTGTTTAGTGTTTGGTTTGTTTAATGTTTGCTTCAGTGTGCTCTTAGTCACTGAATGGGTTGTAAAAATAAATACAGCCCCTGCCTCAGAATCAAGAGTTTTATTGTTGTTCGGGTCGGTGCGAGTGTGAAAAGAGAGTGATCACACATCACAATATAATCATCATCATCATCTCGCCCACCCTATCACAGAAGTAAAAGTTCAAACCCATGCTAACAAAAGGACATTTCTGGATGACCTTGCAAGACAGGCAGAAGAGGCAGCACTGAGAAATGAACAAAGCACAGTTTATAAAATAACTAAAACTATCAGTGGAAAACGAGGTGCAAACAACATAACGTTAGTAAGAGACTAGCAAGGAAATCTCATCACCACAGCACAGGGGCAGGAAACAAGATGGGCAGAGCACTTCAGAGAAACACTGAATAATGAACCACCAGAGACGCAGCTGAATGTTCCTGAGGATGAAAGTGACCTAGACGTAAATATAGACATTCCACGAAGAGAAGAAATGATCACAGTTATCAAAGGGTTAAAAAATGGAAAAGCGCCTGGTCATGACAATCTAAATGCTGAGTTATTCAAGGCAGACCCTGAACTAGCAGCAGAACTATTAGAACCACTATTTGCACAAGTCTGGGAAACTGAAAAAACACCAACAGAGTGGAGTAAAGGAATAATTGTCAAATTGCCCAAGAAGGGCGACCTTGCAGACTGCAACAACTTGAGAGGAATTACTCTCCTCTCAGTTCCCAGTAAAATACTAGGCAGGATAATCATCCAGAGAAGAATTTCAAAAGCAGTAGACCATAAAATGAGGAAAGAACAAGCGGGTTTTAGAAAGAGCAGAAGATGTGCAGATCATATATTCACCCTCAGGAACATTATTGCTAAGAGTGGCAAAGACAGCTGTACATTAACTTTGTTGATTTTGAAAAGGCTTTTGACAGCATACACAGGGACAGCCTATGGAAAATACTGAGGGCTTATGGAATTCCCAGCTGCATTGTTTCCATTATAAAAAGCCTCTATTCTAACTTTTGTGTGTGTGTATGTATATATATATATATATATATATATATATATATATGTATATATATATATATATATGTATATATATATATATATATATATATATATATATATATATATATATATATATATATATATATATATATATATATATATATATATATATATATATATATATATATATATATATATATGTGTGTGTGTGGTTCCAAAGGTTGTTATAGCCCGGAGTTGTAGTGAGGATAAGCTCTCACTGCAGATAAATGCTTCTATGGCACGCGCCTTAAATAGCCTCTGACAACCAAGCACTGCTTCCAGCCTTCAAGTGTGGCTCAATTTGAGCCCGGCGGAACTGTTTCCACTGACGGGAGAAGGGGCGAAGGTGAGTCACTGGTGCCTTAACACCAGTAGCTTCGGGCAGATAGGGCTCATGATCCTTGGTTGGTAGCCTATCTAAGAGAAGGTAAAACTTTGAATTCAAAGCACTGCTGCCTAGCGGAAATATCCATATATAGGAAAGGCTTCGGGAGTAAACCCTGAGGATAAATCCAGAGTCAGAGCCCCTAAGGCTGTTGATTCGACATTATTCTGGCAACTCCTGCGATGTGGCTGGTACCAAACTGTATCAGCTACTGCTGTGCTTTGGATTTACCGGCTGCGTGGAGAGGGGGAACATGCTGCATGGGCAACAGCTTGATCTCCATATATCTGTGCCCAAGCTCGCGCCCTGGAGAGGACAACCAGCTTCACCTTATAGGTGTCGGCAAAACATGGGAAGTAGCAGTTAGCTGTTATAAGCATTTTGCCCACTTGGTGTAGGGCTTGGCGCCAGGGGCTACTTCCGACAGTGAGAGAGATTTTAGGATCTCATTGGACGGCTACTGCCCGCTTCAAGCTGGGCAGCCGCCTGTCAATTAGGTGTTGTCCCACCACTGTCTGCTTTTCCCATTGGGTGCATGAGGATTAGGGTCAAACCCGAACTGTGGACAGAGAATTTTGTACCAAGCAATTATCACATAACAACATGTAATAGAAATAAACAAACTATCAGATTGGGATGCTGGAACGTCCGGACTATGTTGACTGGACTATCCGAAAACCTACAGGACAAAAAAACAATGTCGGGAAGACAGCCGTAATCAATGATGAACTTATACGATATCAGGTGGATATAGCTGCACTTCAGGAAACTCGCCTAGCAGGCTCAGGAATGGTGAGTGAGAAGGACTACACATTTTACTGGCAAGGGAAAGACCTTAATAAAACTAGAGAACACAGAGTAGGTTTTGCGGTCACAAAATCGCTAACTAAAATGACTGAACCAGGTGAGAATGGATCAGAATGCCTGTTAACGCTCCGCCTGCACACTAGCGCAGGTCCCATTACCCTTGTCAGTGTGTATGCTCCTACTCTGTACTCTGCCTCAGAAGCTAAAGACGAGTTCTACAAGAATCTAGCAGCAGTCATCAAAAGCACACCTAGGCAAGAACAGCTTTTTCTCCTTGGTGACGCTAGAGTGGGTGGTGATAATGTTTCATGTCTGGGCAGGTTTGGTATTGGCATGAGGAATGAAAATGGACAACGGCTCTTGGAGTTGTGTGTCCATCATGACCTCTGCGTGACCAACACCTGCTTTCAGAAAATACACCAGCATAAGTTGTCATGGAGACACAGACGATCCAAGCCCTGGCACTAACTGGATCTGATTCTCGTCAGAAGGCCACTTCTTGGGCCTGTGCTTTCCACGCGCTTGTACCATAGTGTAGACTGTGATACAGATCACTCCTTGGTTTGCTGCAAAATCAGAGCACAACCAAGAAAACTTCATCGCATCAGACATGAAGGGAAACCACGCATCGATACCAGCAAGATGTCAGACCTTGTCATGATCGCTCAATTTACTGCGACCTTCAAGAAAGTGCTCAGTAGCCCACATCATGGTGATACTGCTACAGAGAACTGGCAGCACCTGCGGAACACCATTCAAAGTACTGCACTTGCCGCCTTTGGTAAGAAAACTACAAAGTCAAGTGACTGGTTTGATGCTTCATCAGATGTGATGACACCTGTCATTGAAGCTAAGCAGTGCTGCGACTGAGTAAAAACATTCACTGAGTGCTAGAACCTTACAGATCCTGAAGGCTACGAGAAGCAACGTTCAACAAACTGCTTGACATTGTGTAAATGACTACTGGCTCGAGCTCAGTGAGAGCATCCAAACCGCATCGCAAACAGGCAACACTAGACAAATGTACGACAGTATAAAGAAAGCCCTTGGTCTCCAAAAAAAAGTAAGACGTCACTGCTAAAAACCATCAGTGGAGAGAAGCTAACAGATAAGGGTAAGCAGATCGAGAGGTGGGTCGAGCACTACTCTGAGCTTTACACTAGAGAAAATACCGTATTGCCTGCAGCCCTTGATGCTGTCAAATGTCTGCCAACTATGGAGGAGCTGGATGCTGAACCAACATTGGAAGAACTCAGCAAGGCCAATGATAGCTTGGCCTCTAGCAAAGCACCAGGCAGTGATGGGATTCCTCCCAATTTAATCAAATGCTGTAAGCGCACGCTATTACATCCCCTGCATAGGATGCTGTGCCAGTGCTGGGAGGAGACAACTATTCCTCAAGACATGCAAGATGGCAAGATTGTAACACTGTATAAAAATAAAGGAGACAGAAGTGATTGCAATAACTACAGAGGTATCTTTCGTCTTAGTTTTGTTGGTAAGGTTTTTGCCAGAATCAACTTAATGTGACTGCACAAGTTAGCTGAGTGCATATATCCAGAATCACAGTGTGGATTCCGAGCTCTGGTAGTTATCACAGCGTGCTGGAGGAGAGTAAAGACAACTTATTTACATCATGTCTCTCAATCTTCTCTTTCACTCTCCTGGTCAAACAATTATTTGCCAGTTTTCCAGACTCGCATCTGCGCGATGTTACCAGGTAAGCAAGTTAACAAAATGGTCACACAAAAGAATTAATTTCCTGTCATTCATACACGCGCTAGCAAAGGCCTTCACTCATCTTGCTCTCACTTACCGATTGTGAAAAAATCTTGCACTCCATAGAATAACACAACAGCAGTTACACCTCAACTAAATGTATGAGTGTTTGTTCAAGTTCTAGCCCCAGATTATCGGGTAGGCGGTCAGCACATAAAAGGGTCCCGTAATCGCTGGAACATGAATCTGTAGTTGTGTCTCTTTTCTTAATAACAGTTTCTATGGGAGGGCACGGTCTCCGATACCGGGGTGAGGATGGTGTGGTCTATTTGACTATGCCACGGATAATAAAATTCTTACGCGTGCTGGTACACTTTATCCGTGAGGTATGGTTTAAGTCCAGTGAGAAAACTAGTCACATCACTGTTCAGGAAACTATGAATTATCTCTCTGTGTCAGTAAACTAACAAAGCTCGGGCCAGTGTTCTTCTTCCCGTTACGACTTAAGTTGTTTGATGGTGCGTTAAATTTGTCTTTGGGTGTGCTTTCTTTGCTATAAGTTAGATAGCGGAATTCCAAACATAGAATCGCCTCAAAGATTAAAAATTTACACAGTCTCAACAAGTTCTGCGTCAGGGGAACTCTACACACTGTTTATGCTTTGCTTTGCTTAGATTGATTTCTTTATTGCTTTCTTAATGCTGGGATCGCACAGGTTACGATCACTCGCTTTGCACAGAATTAGAAATCACTGCAAATATATATAAAATCCAGGGGAAAATCTATAACAAGATTTCAATAAAGCTAGTGCTTCTGTAAAGGTCTGGCCAGCGAGTGATAACGTGTCTAGTTCTACATGGTCTATTTAGCTAAAATGAAATGTAAGTTGAGTGGGACATGATAAACTTGACAACTTATTTGATCTCACGAACTTTTGGGGATCTGACCACCAAATCAAGAGAAGAAGCCGCCCCCTGGTCTTCGTATCCGCTCGCTGCTGCCCGTTTCGCTTTCCCCTGTTCGCTCGGTTCCTCGATTGACACCGAGACGCGAAATTAGCGGCAAGCAACTGCGTCTCGTATCAGGGAAAACTACTGTCTTTGATAGCGCCGATAGTCTCCCCTAAGATCCCTCGGTCTGTCTCTTAGATCTCGTGCCGCCTACTAAATGAGTCCCGGTGGAATGAGTTCTGGCAAACGAAAAGTTACAACAAATGTTCAGGGGTTCTAATGTTTTGAAACGCCAAGGGTCCCTTTAAATCATCCATCATATCAGGGAAAATTCACTTGTCAAACTAGACGTACGTCACAATCGTCCCCACTTTTAGACATGAAACCATTTTTCATGTTTTCATTTTTGACAATGGAGGTGACCTGATTGGTGATTTTAGGATGAGTGGTATCTTCAGTTTGCTCTTCTTCCTCTGTAGACCAGTTTCTACTCAGAAAATCAGCCCGACATTCTGTCTTCCCGGAATATATTCCACTTTGAAAGAATAAACGCTTAAAAGAAGCGCCCAACGCATGATCCTTGCGTTAAATTCTTTATTGGCACCAAGAAATGCTAACGGAGCGTGGTCTGTTTGCACCGTGAACGATGTACCATAAAGAAACTCATGATGGCGTCTGATACCGTCAATCAGAGCAAGACATTCCCTTTCAACTACGCTGTAGTTCCGTTCCGCTTTATTTAATTTCCGACTGCCATAGGCAACTGGAAATAGCATGTTCAGGTCACTGTCATCGGCTTGAAGCAGTGTTGACCCGATGCCCTGACCTGACGCGTCGACTCTCAGTACAAAAGGTTTCTTGAGGTCAGGCAACCTCAAAATGGGGTATGCAGACAACTGTCCTTTCAAAGTGCTATACGCGTGTTCGCACTTTTGATCCCATATGACCTTATCAGGACAACCTTTCTTTGTGAGGTCAGTCAGAGGTGCCGTCAGTCCGTTGAAGTTCTGGATGTACTTCTGATAGTATGCACATAGCGATATGAAGGAACGTACGTTTTTCTTCGTTCGGGGTCTTTTTGCTGCCACTATTTTCTCCACGTTCTTCTTAATAGGCCAACTGCATCCGTGAGAAATAGTGTGCCCCAGGAAGTCTAACTGTTCAAACCCGATGAGACATTTGCTAGGTCTGGCTGTGAGACCCGTTTCCTGTAGTCTCCTGAGGAGCATAGCAACCGTAGCAATATGTTCTTCATAGGTTTCCGATGCAATTAAGATGTCATCCATGAAATTATGGATATGGGGACTTTGCAAAGGTTCTAGAAGCTTCCTCATCATCCTGGTGAACACTCCTGGTGCGTTATGCAAACCGAACGGCATCACGTTAAATGTGTAATGTCCTTCACTAGTGCTGAAAGCTAACAAAGGTTTAATTTCCTCCTTGACTGGTATTTGATAATAACCTTTACTGAGGTCAATCTTGGAGAAGATCTTAGCTTTGCTGAGCTTGGTGAACAACTCAGAAACAGTTTGGAGAGGTTCGGGCTGGAATTCCGTTACAGCGTTTAGCAACCTGTAATCAATGCACAGCCGAACTTCCTTATTGGGCTTCTGCAACAGCACTACGCTCGAGCTGTAAGGAGATGTAGACTCACTGATAATTCCTGCCTGACGCAGCTTGTCTATTTCTCCGCGAAGTGCATCAGCTTTAGCGTACGGGATGGGGTAAACTCTGGTTTGAACAGGGGTCTCGTTTGTTAATTTCATATCAAATTCAATGAGATTTGTTCGACCAGGTACATCCGTTAAAACTGCACTGTACTGTTTTAGTAGAGCCCTAGTTTCTGTTTGTTGTTCTGGTGAGAGATTGTCGCCGAACTTGACATCTTTAAAGGATTCTGTGGGTTGCAGTGGATACTCCATGCAACCATCATCATCATCTTCCTCGTCTTCCGTTGCTATGGCGACAGCCAGGAGATGCTCGGAGGATGGCACCGGTCTTTCCAAATATTTCTTTAGCAGATTTACGTGGAAGACCTTCTCCTTTCCTTTGATGGAGATCTTGTAGTTGGTACGTGAGATCTTTTTAAGGACGGTAAACGGTCCTTGCCATCCGATGCGAAGTTTATTGCTTCCGGTTGGAAGTAGCAATAGGACTTTCTCCCCTGGTTGTAGTTCTCTCTCTTTTGCAGCTTTGTTGTATCTTTTAGTAATTTTAGCGCGGGCTTTCTTAAGGTTGGTAGTAGCTAGATCCCATCCTAGCTTTAGCCTTTCCTTAAGCTCAGATACATACTTGCTTGCAGAGACGACTGTCTCGTCAGCCTTCTGGTCTGTCAGGGACCGAAGTAAGGCTTCTAGTGGCCCCTTAATAGGTCTGCCAAATAAAAGTGTAGCTGGCGCAAAACCCGTAGACGCTTGGGGTACCTCTCGGTAGGCGAATAAGGCAGCCGATATATATTGGTCCCAGTCTTCCGGTTTCTCCTGACCCAGCTTACGTAACATCATGGTGAGGGTACCGTTAAAACGTTCCACGAGCCCATTTCCGGCCGGATGGTAGGGACTTGTGTGGATATGTTTGGCCCTCAAGATCTTAAAGATCTCCTCCATTAACAGGCTACGGAATTGGGATCCATTGTCCGTCAAAACTTGTTGAAGGAATCCCAACCGTGTAAAAATTTGCACAAGGGCTTCTGCGACATGCTTGGAATTAGTGCATGGTAGCGGTACGGCTTCGGCCCACATAGTGCAAGTGTCAACTAAGGTCAGGATGAACCTGTTCCTTCTTTTGGTCTTTTCCAGCGGACCAATAATGTCGACAGCAACCCATTCAAATGGAGTCCCTACTATTGGCATTTGCCCCATAGGTACTGGGGGTGTCAAGTGCTTGGGTGCTACCCGTTGGCACTGGGCGCAGGATTTCATGTACCTGACAATGTCAGAGTTCATTCCTGGCCACCAATAGTGGTTTTTTATTCGCTGAATAGTGGCGTTTTGTCCCATGTGTCCGCTAAAGGGAAGAGAGTGCCCCATTTCTAAGATCTGGTTTCTGTACTGCGTCGGTACTAGGAGCTGGTTATTCCCCGTGTCCGGGTTGCCCGTTCTACGATACAATACACCATCCTTAGAAAAGATGTCTCCGTTGTGTCTGGGGTCCTTAGCCATGGGCAGTTTTTTAAAGCAGGGCGCCAGAGTAGGGTCCTTTTGTTGCGCCTCCTTCAGTTCATTCGGCAACAAGTTTGGCGCAGGCTCCCTCTCCTTCTTGGCTTGCCCTCTTGTGGTTACCGCTGCCACAATCGGCTCCTTAGGTCTCCCAATGAACACATATCTACATCCCAGGATAACTGGGTAGATCGGATCATCCATTATGGCCGCTTTAATAACTCCTCTGACAAAGTCAGAGTGTATTTCTACCAGTGCGATAGGAAGCGTCCTGGGTGCATCACTCCTGAAAACTCCACTAAGTTTGACGGTTTCCTCTGTCTCCTGACCGGGTTTGACTAGGTGCCTAGCGACAATACAATCAAAACTTAATCCAGTGTCAAAAAGACAAGCAGTGGAGGTACCGTTCAAAATTACAGTTCCTCGAGTTGAGGGTCGGTCCCCCTCAGGTTGAGAATCACTGACATTGACTCTACCTTTCGAGGCTGTATGCAAACATCCAATGCGGTTTGCACCGGTTTGTTTGCCCTGATCAGACGTTCCTGGTGTAGGGGTCTTCCCTTTTCCTTGATCTTGGTGGCCGCGCTGCCACGTAGGCTTGTTGGGTTGATCAGAATTGTTGTTGGGGGGGGTATCGGGTTTTGTAGAATTTCGATTTTTCCTGGGGAGGTTTCTGGGTATTGTTATCTCGTTGGTTATAATGTTGAGAGGAAGTGGAAGAATAGGATGCCTGCTCTAGATTCTGTTTTCGAGATGGCTCATCGGTGGGTTTACGTTTAGTGCTGGGAAGTTCGGCCATTGCATTGCTATAGCGTTCGGCTTTATTGAGTATGTCTTCAAGCCTGACTGCCCCCTGTTCCGCCAAAAATCTACGTGTTTCATTCGACAAAGTGGATTTTATCTGCTCCACAAGAACAAGTTCGAGGAGTCCCTCATATGAAAGAGGTAGGTCAGATAATTCAATGCACTTTGTCAGATAACCCGTGAGACGTGAAGAGAACTGTGGAAATGTTTCCGTGCTCTCTTTTCGGCTGTTTCTGAACAACTGCAGAAACTTTCGGGCAGTCATCTCAAACTGCTGTAGTAAGGCCTTTTTCAACATGTCGTAATCATGTTGATTCGGTCCCAGCTTTGTGTACACGTCATAAGCATTGCCTTTCAGTGACGTTGAAAGTTTGAGCGCCCAGCGGGTACTCTCTAACCCATAAAGATTCGCGAGTCTCTCGAATTTTTCTAGGTAGCTGTCAATTTTTTCGTTAGGGCTAGGAAAAGATTCTAAAGAAAACGACATAGCAGTTAATTGGGCAGATTGAGTACTGGAGAGGTCCATTGATTGAGACTGGGGCGAAGACGGCTCTCCGTTAGTCGAAGTAGAGGCGCCCCGACTCTCTAGAGCTTAAGCGCCAGTTGATGCTGTCTTTCCTTGTCTCTCTCTCTCTCTCTGCGAGTTTCCATCTCTGCTTCAATTTTCTTCTGTTCCAAAAGACGTTCTTCCGCTTCTTTCTTATCTGCCCTCTCCTGGGCTTCTCTCCTCTCTGTTCTTTCTTTCTCTTCCTTCCTCTCAGCTTCTGCTCTCTGTTGCTTCGCCTTCCTCTCAGCTTCGGCTCTCTGTTGCTCCGCGTCATATATTTCCAATTCCTGGTTAATAAACGCGTTTGCTGCTTCTGCATCTAATCCTGCCTCTTTCGCTTCCAGCCTCAAGATGGACCTCATCTTTATCCTCTCTGCCATTGTTAAAGAATAAGATGAAGTATGCCTAGAGAACTAGTAAGAAGAAACGCGAAAGGGAGGAACTCTGAACCGCTACGAGAAAAAAACACAAGTACAAATTTACCTGTGTTACCTCCTACCTGTACTGTGCAAACTTATCGCTGCTATTATCTGGCAATTAAGGCTCTAAACGCAAGCGACTATGCCACTAAATGGTAAGTTACACTGGAAAAGAATCTACTTTTACTAACAGTAGAGAAAAATTTATATTAAAACAATTTAAAAGGAAAAAAAAATTTCCCCTAAATTTTAAATCTCTGACAACAAACTCCGTCCCTAAAGTCAATTATCGCAATCCCAGCAACTCTTATAAAGAAAGAAATTGAATTATCTCCGCCAGAGGATAATTATAATAGCAAATATATTTGTTTATCTGTACTTTCTACTGCTGTGGAGAGAAAACAACCTGTAAATATGCTGTGTGGACAACCCAAATACTTAAAGAACGTTTGTCTAGGGGTGTAATTATTTATTTATTTCCCTAATTCACAAAGACAAATCATTCACACTCTACCTAGTTAGACCCAAACTAAATCAGACTCAAAATATCTTTATCCCGGCTATGCGATTGCCTCAAATGTAGCTCAAGATCCCAGAACCAGCCCACAAATATGTGTGCATCAAATGTATCTCAAAATTATCCCAGACGAGCCAGCCAAATATTGTCGTAAATTTATTTTGAGAGAAAAGAGTCGTAGAAATAGTGGTCAGGTTTAGAGTGGAAAATGATGATGGAAAGCTCAGTGATAGAAAATGTAGAGATTTAATAGTTACTTCACAGCGTGCTGGAGGAGAGTAAAGACAGACTTATTTACGACAAATCGTGTCTCTCAATCTTCTCTTTCACTCTCCTGGTCAAACAATTATTTGCCAGTTTTCCAGACTCGCATCTGCGCGCACACCGATTCGGTGTTTTCAAACACACACACGACGTTGATACAAACTATAATAAACGAATAGGGGAAAAGTTGGGCTTTGGGTATATCCAACACACAGAACTAAATGAGTTTAGGTGATTTTATTCACTTTCAACATCAATCACTAAAAATATCAGATATTACATAAATTATCATAAGTACACAAATGCAAATAACAAATTTGGGAGGGGTGAAGAAGATTGGTATCGACTAAGCCCTTCCCGCTTATTAGACAAAGACAAACCCAGTCCAGAGATAGATAATATCAGGAACACGGGTACGTTAACCTAACAGTAAAGTTAATTACTCTGAAAGAGGTGTTACCAAGTTAGGTATAAGTGATAGAAAAAAAAACCTGTTCTTCCCAGCTGTTCTTCCCTTTACTAAGAAAATGGAAAGGAGGTGGTTTTAAACAGAGTTAACAAATTATCAACTATCCCACTTAAAGGAACAATGTAGGGTATACAGAAAAGATATATGTTACCAGGTAAGCAAGTTAACAAAATGGTCACACAAAAGAATTAATTTCCTGTCATTCATACACGCGCTAGCAAAGGCCTTCACTCATCTTGCTCTCACTTACCGATTGTGAAAAAATCTTGCACTCCATAGAATAACACAACAGCAGTTACACCTCAACTAAATGTATGAGTGTTTGTTCAAGTTCTAGCCCCAGATTATCGGGTAGGCGGTCAGCACATAAAAGGGTCCCGTAATCGCTGGAACATGAATCTGTAGTTGTGTCTCTTTTCTTAATAACAGTTTCTATGGGAGGGCACGGTCTCCGATACCGGGGTGAGGATGGTGTGGTCTATTTGACTATGCCACGGATAATAAAATTCTTACGCGTGCTGGTACACTTTATCCGTGAGGTATGGTTTAAGTCCAGTGAGAAAACTAGTCACATCACTGTTCAGGAAACTATGAATTATCTCTCTGTGTCAGTAAACTAACAAAGCTCGGGCCAGTGTTCTTCTTCCCGTTACGACTTAAGTTGTTTGATGGTGCGTTAAATTTGTCTTTGGGTGTGCTTTCTTTGCTATAAGTTAGATAGCGGAATTCCAAACATAGAATCGCCTCAAAGATTAAAAATTTACACAGTCTCAACAAGTTCTGCGTCAGGGGAACTCTACACACTGTTTATGCTTTGCTTTGCTTAGATTGATTTCTTTATTGCTTTCTTAATGCTGGGATCGCACAGGTTACGATCACTCGCTTTGCACAGAATTAGAAATCACTGCAAATATATATAAAATCCAGGGGAAAATCTATAATAAGATTTCAATAAAGCTAGTGCTTCTGTAAAGGTCTGGCCAGCGAGTGATAACGTGTCTAGTTCTACATGGTCTATTTAGCTAAAATGAAATGTAAGTTGAGTGGGACATGATAAACTTGACAACTTATTTGATCTCACGAACTTTTGGGGATCTGACCACCAAATCAAGAGAAGAAGCCGCCCCCTGGTCTTCGTATCCGCTCGCTGCTGCCCGTTTCGCTTTCCCCCGTTCGCTCGGTTCCTCGATTGACACCGAGACGCGAAATTAGCGGCAAGCAACTGCGTCTCGTATCAGGGAAAACTACTGTCTTTGATAGCGCCGATAGTCTCCCCTAAGATCCCTCGGTCTGTCTCTTAGATCTCGTGCCGCCTACTAAATGAGTCCCGGTGGAATGAGTTCTGGCAAACGAAAAGTTACAACAAATGTTCAGGGGTTCTAATGTTTTGAAACGCCAAGGGTCCCTTTAAATCATCCATCATATCAGGGAAAATTCACTTGTCAAACTAGACGTACGTCACAATATCACCTTTATAGGTCTCACAAAGGCATTTGACCTGGTTAGTAGGGATGGACTCTTCAAAGTCCTCCTGAACATAGGCTGCCCTGCTAAATTGCTGGAAATGATAAGGTCATTCCATGAAGACATGAAGGGAACAGTCCAATATGCTGGAAGCACATTACAGCCCTTTGACATACGCAGAGGCGTTAAACAAGACTATGTTCTGGCTCCAACCCTCTTCGGGATCTTCTTTGCCTTACTCTTGAAACATGCATTAAGAGATGCAACTGAAGGAATTTGCCTTCACACTAGGTCAGATGTCCGTCTGTTCAATCCTGCAAGGCTGAAGGCAAAAATAAAAATCAGAAGGGTCACTATAAGAGACTTATTATTCGCTGATGTTGCTGCAGTCATCACTCAAAGCCAAAAGGAGATTCACAGCTTGATGAATCGCTTCACCCAAGCATGCAAGGACTTTGGCCTCAAAGTCTAAAGAAAAAGTGACAAATGTCAAGGTGTTGTCACATGCTGGCCTTCAAAGCATGTATACACTGCTTAGACAGCGCAAGATTGGCCATGTCCACTGCATGGAAGATGATCGCATCCCGAAAGATATCTTCTACGGACAACTGGCAGATGGCAAAAGAACAGTTGGGTGACTGCAGCTGAGATTCATGACTGTCCCCTCAACCCCAACAGTTTCAGTAGATCATACACTGAGGCAGGTCTACTGTAGCAGCCAGCTCATTTAGTACTTTGTTGTAGTGCCATGTGTATCGCCCTTGCCCTAATGATACCTTGCAAGCTGAGAGCACATGTTCAAGTGTCTGCCTCTCTTGGCACAGGGGGCACTGAGCATCATCAGACTTTCCCCATCTCACAAGGTTTGCGGATGATGGCAGGTCATACACTGATCTGAAAATGAAGCTGAGTCTAAGAGGTGCTATATGCCATATATCATTCCATGTCAAGGACCTTTGCAGGGCTCCTTCCCATGTAGTCCATTGGCCTTGTTGGGCCCGCTGCACAACTTTTAGCATCCTACATGACAATCAAAGATCATCAGCCTTTCTACATACAAATATAATAAGACTCACACTAGCAGGGACACATTCACTCTTGTCCACAACAAATGCTCAAAAGATCTCCCATAGATCTACAATAGATATATACTTGCGAGCTTCCAATTCATTAACAATTAAACATTCTTTGTCTTCATCAAACATATATCTCAAAACTCATGCTGACGAAATCACATCAGAAAACACCAGCTGAAAAATCCTGTAACTATCCACACATCACAACTTACACACATCATTTCCTTTCACACGTTTGACAAGTGGTACAAAACCACCACTGCAAAATACCCATTGTAGTTTCCTGTACCCCAGAGGAGCTTCTAACACTTGGGATACTCAGTTCAACCCCTTGTGGGTTATAACTGGGGTATATATTGTTCATTATTCTATATAGCATACTACATTGATTGTTTTTCTTGTTTGATTCTTCCAGGCTGCAATTTATTTGCAGCTTGTTGTGGCGTTGCTTAACGTCTATGGTGCTTATGGCGTATCCCCTTTTGGGATTCCTAGATTGATCTCTCTATAACCTGTTGTGGTTTGAATTGGTGTGTAGGTTATGTTTTACTGTGAGAACCCAACATTGCACACGAAGCTTGGAGGAGTCACTTGAGCCCCAGACGTAACTCTGGCTTTTTGCCTGGTTGGCTGCATTTAGTAGGATCTCACTATGGACTCATGATGGGCAGGGGGAGCCAAGAAGTGGCTCTGTGCAGGACATGACAATTCCTTGGGAGAGCCCAGAACCATCATCATCATGTGACGTATTCTCTCCAGAACGTTGTCTCTATTACAGCTGCTCTGAACGCATCACGATTCTGGGCAAGTCGACCTGCATCAACCAAAGACAAGTTCAGACTCTCTGTGATGTCCTGGGTCCACCGTAGTCTAGGTCAACCCCTTCCCCTTTTTCCAGGGACCATGCCTTCCATCACTAATTTTTCCAACTATTATGTGTTTTTATATGACCGAAAAATTTCAGCTTCCTTATTGCGATGGTATTTAGGAGCCAATTTCCCTCTACGTTTAGTGAGTGCAGTACTTCTCTGTTGGTCTTTTTTTCTGTCCAGGGTATTCTCAACATCCTTCTGTAGCAATTCATTTTGAATGATGTAACCTTTTTTGCAACTGTTTTATTGAGTGTGCAAGTCTCGCAGCCGTATGTTGCTGGAATAAACATGCTCTGATCAGTTGTAACTTTGTTTCTTTGCTTGTGCCTTGCCATGAACCTAGCACAGTATTATAGCTCTGTATAGAAGGAAGAACGTTGGGCCTAAATAATGTGCAAGAGCTAAGAGGAGTGGCGTCACAACGAACAACCTGGAGAGCACTGGTTTCTGCCTTATGCGCCGTGTTTGGCGCTTAAAGAATTTATTATTATTATTATTATATTTGGAAAGCCCCCTTGGATGATGGGAAATGCACAGTATGCCACACACTTGTTCCCCCTAGCTTGGGACCAGATGTGATGATCCTTTAAATGCAAACCAAGCTGGAGAAACTGGAGATTTTTTTTTTTTTTTTTTTTTTTTCGTACGCCCGCTAATACTCGAGGCGAAATCTCAGGTTATTATTAATATTTTAACCTGACATTGATTTTACGTGAGTATCCCTTTGTTTCTTGTACATAGACAGGTGTCCCTCGCCATTCAGGCAAATACTCTCCGATTTCGGAGGTACCCATTAGAGCTGGGTCGGCTCAGGAGCCGCCAGTCCCTGGTCGACGACACTCCTTCAAATGTTCTCGCCAGGTCTCGAGTTAATCCAGTCCAAATCCCGGTCAACGAAAAATCCTCAAATGCCGTCGCCCGGGTTTGATCCTGTATCACCCGGTCGCCAGAGCGGTGTTGTAACCACTACGCTAGCGCGGCCCCCACTGGAGCTTATGACTTCAACTCAGAAAAGCCACAGGAAAAGCCTAGATCTACAGTGTAGATAATACCAAGGAGTCTTAAATGTGGTATTGGCTGCAAAAGAGTGAGAAGCTCAGCAGTTGTAATTAAAAAACAAAACTATCTAAACAAAACTGTAACTTTTTTATTGCAACTGACATACTTTTAAATGTATCTACTGGACATTTGTTGGTATTTTGTACTGATAGTTTATTTTTAAGTGTTTGTTGCGCAGTTGCATGACCACCACAGTAGCTGACATGGTACTGAAGGCAGTAGTTCAAAAATTTGTTTTACAGAAATATATGGAAGAAATCAGCAATATGGTTCTTAGCTGTGGCTGAGTGCATTTATTTCTCCAGACTAAATAAATATAACTGCCTATTAAGTCATTTATTTGCTACCCATCTGCCCGCTGAAGAGCAAAGGTCTTCAAAACATGCAAGCTGTCTTGTAAGGATATCAACAGGCCTGGAGATTCCAGAAAAAGGACTGCCTTGTAATGCTATCAACAGGTTTCACACTGCCAGCATCTTCTCATATCTATGGGTTTGGCAAGAGTGCAATGATGTCAATTTTGAACATCAATAACATGGAGAAAGGAACAGAAGACAGGAAAGGAATAAAACAAATACATGAAATGACCTACAAAAGGATGGCACAAAACAGGAAGGCATGACATAAAGTAGCTGATGTTCTAATATGTAATGATAAAAACTATGATGATGAAAGGAGTGCCTATATCAGGGATAGGTTGGGTGAAAGGACACTAAAACTAGAGGAACATCATGTGACTCTTCATATTTCAAGACATCTACAGGCTGGTTCAAGGCTACTACCAGGTTGGTTAAAGGTTATTACAAGGCTGGTTCAAGGCTACTACCAGGTTGGTTAAAGGTTACTACAAGGCTAGTTATAGGCTATTACAAGGTCGGTTAAAGATTATTACCAGGTTGGTTAAAGGTTAATACCAGGTTGGTTAAAGGTTATTACCAGGTTGGTTAAAGGTTATTACCAAATTGGTTAAAGACTATTACCAGGCTAATTTAAAGGGCTATTCAGGACGATTAAATGACTAAAGGCCATATCGTCCGCCCGCTTGATAGGAGTTCACATTTTGACTAAAAATTATAAAATACCTGGCCATAACCTGGTTTAAATCATGTGAACACTTCCTGTGGACCATGTTTTAAGCTAGTTAGAAAAGTATTCTGCTGCTTAATTTTTGGGTATTTTATCAATTTCTTAATGCTGCTCAGTAGTTAATTCATAAAGTGTAGTCACAGAGTATCAAATAATCAACCGCAGCAGATTATGATGATAGCCTATTTTTGATTCAGAGAAGTACTTTTCACAAATTTATTGGCATTATATTTTTAAGTAATAAATTAATTAAATGGAGTGAGAAAGAACTGGGCAGGTGGGGTTCTAGTTCAGCAATATATGACCTTAAAATATAAAAATAAAAATATTGTAATTTTCATTTGTTTGTGATAAAACATCTTCAATCGATGAATTTTTTACGGATAAACATTCATATTCCACAGGTTTTACTGCCTAGGACTCTTTCCAGAACGTTGTCTCTATTACAGCTGCTCTGAACTCTCTGTGATGTCCTGGGTCCACCGTCCTCTAGGTAGATTAGTAATCTAGTAGTCCACCCAGGACTACTAAAGCTGCATCAAATAGGCCCAGCATCACAATTCCTCCTGTGATGCAGCATGCTGAGAACCCAGCATTGCACATTAAGCTTGGGGGAATCACCTGAGCACCAGACTTAATACTGGCTCTTGACTGGCTGGCTTCATGCAAAAGGATTCTACAATGGAAAGATGGCAAGTTACGGGTGCTGTGAAGTGGCTCTGTGCAGGACATGAGGATTCCTTGGGAGAGCCCAGCCTTGTGTAAGCTGTGCATATTTGGAGAGCCCCTGTGGACAATGGGGAATGCACAGTGTGCCACCCTACCTATCCCTCAACTGTTAACTTAAAACCAGATGTGGGGACCCTCTGGATGCATGTCAAGATAAAATGCCTGGGAAAGAGAAAGGAGCTCAGAACTCCCAACTCAATATGTTGCAGAATGTCAGAAAAGCCACAGGAAAGACCTAGGTCTGTTTCGAAGATAAAGCCAAGTACAACAATATTTTCACCATACGAGCTCGGACGTCACCTTGTAAACAAGGTCAGCGCAGAGCAGTGTCACCCCAAGCTGCTTGCAAAATGTCTACTACTGGGAACATAAACATATTACAAATCAACATTGCTGGCATACAAAACAAAAAAGAACTGCTCAAAACATTAAATGACAACAAAATCCATATTGCAGTACTCCAGGAAATCATTCCACCCAGAAAAACCTTGAACATCCCTGGATAACCCAGTATCACTGCACATGCAAGAAATGCCAAGGACTTATGACACTCATAAGAAATGACATTCAAGCAGATGTACGAAACATCCTCAGCAGTGGTGACATAGACATGCAGCAAGTTCACTGCTGGTTCAGAGGAAACAAATACACCATCTATAATGTTTACTGCTCTCCCCCCCCCCCATCTCCCCCATCTGCAGGAAACATCAATTTCCAGTACACCACATATCAAAGAATATATCAACACACATTCACCATCATGGGGAAATAAAATATGCAACAATAGAGGCAGGGAAGTAGAAGAAATCTGCAACACGTTCAACCTGATCCTTCAAAACACAAGGTCAGAACCTACTCTTTTGCACAGAGCTTCAGACACGGCCAGCAGACCTGATCTTACCGTGGTATGGGCTGACATTGCAGACACTTGCACTTACACAGTCCTGGAAGATATTGGAAGTGACCACAGGACAATACTAATTAGTATAGACAGACAGAATAAATACAGACAAGAGAAAAACCTACTGGAATTACAAAAAAGCTAACTGGACAACATACGCAACACTTTCATATAGCAGATTCAGCATCATTGACATATTAAATACATACAACAATATCACAAAGACTATACTTGAAATAGCGAATATAACAATACCAAAAGGCAGCCACAAATGTTTCAGCCATTTCTGGACTCCAGATCTAGAAAAGATTGTTAAAGAGCAACGATAAGCCAGAAGAAAGGTGGAAAAAGAACCCACCAGAGCCAACAAATTAATTTGTAACAAACTCACAGCACATGTAAGATATCACATTAAGAAAGCAAAGAAAGAAACATGGACAAAAACATGTGAAAGCCTGGACTTGAAGAATGTGGGCCACAAAGCATGAAAGCTCCTGCACTGTCTTAATGGACAAGGAAAGAAGAGCAACCCAAAACCACTAAGAACTAGAGGAAACATCTTAACAAACAACAAGAAAAAGGCAGAAACATTTAACAAATACTATGCAAAAGTCAGCAAAACAAATCACAGAAAACATTTAGACAAAACAATTAAGAACATAACAAAAACAGAACAGAGAGCTGCTAAAGCAAATATTGCACTATTTGAAACTGAGTACACTATCCATGAAATGAACAGCATACTATAAAACTTAAAGACCAAGAAAGCTCCAGACCAGACAAGATTACCAGTGAAATGATACTACACCTAGGTCCAGTTGCAAAGTCAGTACTCTTAATCTTCATTAACTGAACATGGAAAGAAAGCACACTCCTTAAAGCTTGGCTGACTGCAAATATCAAACCAATTCTAAAGAAAAACAAGCCAGCTAAAGAACCTGGAAGCTACAGACCAGTCTCAATGACCTCAGCAATTGGAAAACTTGCAGAGAAAATGGTTAATCTAAGGCTCTACTGGTGGCTGGAAAGTAATAAAGTCATTAATGATAGTCAGGCAGGCTTCAGAAAAGGTTGCAGAACAGACGACCAACTTTTTCATTTTGTGAAAAAACACCTTAGATGCATTCTAAGAGGGTAAGCACAGAACAGCTGTATTCATTGATCTGCAGCAAGCATTTGACACAGTATGGAGACAGGGGATCTTTGCCAAAAATGGGCATACATGGATAAATGTATCTCTGGATTAAAGCCTTCCTAAGTAACAGAACAATACAAACAACAGCAGAAGGCACTAAATCATCCCAGAAAACGCTAGAGGAGGGATTGCCGCAAGGGTCAGAACTAAGTTGCACCCTCTCACTTATCTTCATAAATGACCTTCCTTCCTTCTTGAAGGTATCAAAAACACTGTATGCAGATGACCTGCTCATTTAGACAGCAGAAAAATAAAAAAAACTGGCACAAGCAAAACTAAGCAGAGCCCTAACCACAATAGTTGTGTATTGCAGGCTCTGGAAACTAAAAATAAACACCCAGAAAACTGTATACACAATTTTCACCGGGAGCATCAAGGAAAGCAAGAAGGTGACCAACTAAAACTCAAAGAACAACTACTGTTGAGAGAAGAAAATCCAGCTTACTTAGGAGTGGAGCTTGACAGACAGCTACTCCACAAAGCCTTCATGCACAAAATGAAAGATAAGGCCAGTAGACGTCTGAACCCAGTTAAACAACTTGCAAGCACTAGCTGGGGAGCAGAAAGAAGAAATCTCAGACAGTTGTACATGGGATATGTCCGATCAGTCATGGATTGCTGCAGTCGGCAATGAGCAAAACCACTCCAGCAGAGTTGGACAAAGTCCAAAACCAAGCTCTAAGTTTCATATGCGGGGGAATGAGAACCACACCAACTGCTGCTTGTGAAATTGACACAAACGTAGAACCTATGGACTTAGGATGTAAACATGCTGTTCTGGAAGCTACAGAGCACTACAGAAGAATGAGAAAAGACCACCCAAACAGACAACTGGTTGAAAACTGGAAGCCCATCAGCAGACTAAAACAAAAATCACCACTACAAGTAGCAACAACTATACCAGAACAACACCACCTCCCACAGACATGAGAAATAATTGAACAATACCCAGACATTTATCCAGGAAAGGAGTTAAAACTTCCAATATTAAAAACCACACTCATGGATAGCACACTAACAAGATACATGAGCCCAACAATACTTAAAACAGCTACTTTTGAGCCTTTAGACAGCTACCCTAGCACTGCAATACATGCATACACAGATGGCTCAGCCTTCAAGGCCACCATAAATGTTGGACTTGGAGTGTTTGTGAAATACCCAAATGGCAGCTCACTAGAAATATATGAACCATGTGGAGAATTCTGTACTAAGTACCAAGCAGAGATTACAGAAATAAACACCACACTCACAGCAACAGACAACCAATTCAAACAAGAAATCTATATGCCCTCAGATGCCATAATCTTCACTGATTCAAAATCAGCACTTCAGGCTTCAGAAGAATACCTCCACACTGAAAATAAAGAAATAGTACAGCTGGACGAAAATACGACATCAGAATTACCCTCCAGTGGATACCATGGCACACAGACATACCAGGCAACGATAAAGCAGACAGACTAGCAAAACTAGGAGCAAGCATGGTTCAAACAAACACTCCAGCAAACATGCAGACAGTTAATCGAATACTCCAAAACAACTTCAAAGAGGAATGGCTGAACCGAAGGGCAAAAGGGTGTACTGGACGTGCCTTGTATAAAGAAATGGCCCATCACAACAAAAATGACAGCATTAATAACCTACGGCGTGTGCAGCATAGCACAATCTTCCAACTAAGAACAGAACACACCAAACTCAACAAGCACTTAAATTAAACCCCACACATGAGCCTAATTGCCACAACTGTACGCATCCGTATGAGACAGTTCATCATGTGCTGCTCACTTGCCCAGGACTCTCCACAGAAAGATGAAAGTTATTGCCGGGCTCCCCAACAATCACAAACACTCTATACAGCACCACTCAACAGCTGCAGAACACATGCAAATTCTTCAGCTTGGCATTGACTGCTAAAGACTGACAAATTCAGCAACTCTAGTTAATTGACAACAACAACACTTTCATTCTAGTATACATAATTTTTCTTCTTCTTTAAAAAAAAAAAATTTAGATTTAGAATACAACATTTACTATTTCCTTTTATTTCATTAACATGATTCAGTGTTTAATTACTTGAAATATCATCCTCTTCTTCGATCCTTAACCACCGACCGTCAAAGCAGTCAGTGGCCATCACGCCTAGTGGCGTCTTGTAGGGCAACAACAAATTGATTCCACTTTGCACGGTCGGTGGCCATCCTTCGAACAGTGCCCCAACTCTGGTTCATTCTTTGCATCTCAGCCTCCACAGTCCTCCGCCAAGTTGTTTTTGGTCGGCCTCTCTTTCGCTTTCCTTCAGGGGTCCAAAGCATAGCTGTTCTTGTGATGGCATCGGGGTCTCTTCTGAGGACATGACCAACCCAGCTCCAGCGTCTGCCAGCTATGATGGTATGCATGTCCTCTTGCTTGCTACGAGTAAGCAGATCTTGGTTGGTGATGGTATTCGGCCAAAAGATTCGGTGAATTTTCTTAGGCATGTTGTGTGAAAAGAGGACAATTTTGACATTTCCTTCTCTGTGACTCTCCAGCATTCCGCACCATAGAGAAGCACAGAAAGCACGCAACTCTGGTATAATCTTAATTTTGTGCTTGTGCTGTATTGGGAGGACTTCCAGATGTTATTTAGGCTAAAGAAGGCTGTTCTTGCTTTATTCATTCTGATGTTGATGTCTTTGCCTGTCCCACCGTCTGGTGTTACTATGCTTCCTAGGTATGTGAAGGTATCTGTCTGTACCAGTTGCTGATTCCTTACTGATATGGGCTCAGGGTTGCTCACATTGAGCGTCATGACCTCAGACTTCTTTAAATTGATGTTCAAGCCCACCTGCTGGCTAAATTTATTAAGTCTATCCGTTTTTTCCTGGATGTGTTGATGTGAATGTGCCAGCAGTGCGATGTCATCTGCATATTCCAGATCTTCCAATGTTGAAAATGTAGTCCATCTTATTCCTCTTGGACTGCCCTCTGTTGTCTGGCGCATCACCCAGTCTATGACTGTTAAAAATAGAGTGGTTGATAAGGGGCATCCCTGTCGTACTCCTGTCTTCACCTCGAAGGTTAGGTTGCTCTGCCCAACACTACACGTAAAGTTGGCATAGAGGCTTTTTATGATTGACACTATGCAGCTTGGAATTCCATAAGCCCTCAGTATTTTCCATAAACTGTCCCTATGTATGCTGTCAAAAGCCTTTCCAAAATCAACAAAATTTATGTAAAGCTGTCTTTGCCATTCTGAGCACTGCTCTATAATGTTCCTGAGAGTGAATATATGGTCTACACATCTTCTGTTCTTTCTAAATCCTGCTTGTTCTTTCCTCAGTTTGTAGTCTACTGCCTTTGAAATTCTCTGTATAATTATCCTGCCTAGTATTTTGCTGGGAACTGAGAGAAGAGTGATTCCTCTCCAATTATTGCAGTCTGAAAGATCTCCCTTCTTGGGCAATTTGACAATTATTCCTTTGTTCCACTCTGATGGTGTTGTCCCCGTTTTCCACACTTGTGCAAATATGGGTTCTAATAGTTCTGCTGCTAGCTCAGGGTCTGTCTTAAATAGCTCTGCATTTAAGTTATCATGGCCCGGAGCTTTACCGTTCTTTAACCCTTTGATTGCTGTGATGATTTCTTCTTTTCGTGGAATGTCTGTATTTACATCTAGATCGTTTTCAGCCTCAGGAACATTCAATTGTGTCTCTGGTATTTCCTTGTTCAGAGTTTCTCTGAAGTGCTCTGCCCATCTTGTTTCCTGTCCCTCTGCTGTCTTGATGAGATTTCCTTGCTTATCTCTTACTAATGTAATATTGTTTGCACCTTGTTTTCCGCTGATGAATTTAGTTATTTTGTATACTGTGCTTTGTTCATTTCTCAGTGCTGCCTCTTCTGCCTGTTTTGCAAGATCGTCTAGGAAATTCCTTTTGTTGGCTCGGGTTTGGCGTTTAACTTCCCTGTCCAGTTGACTGTACTGTTCGCTATATAGTTGCTTTAACCTGGGGGACTTCGCTTCTGTTTTCTTTCTTTTCATTTCCTTTCTCATCTTTATGGTGTTTAGTGTTTCTGGTGTTATCCAGTCTTGCTTCTTCCTTTCCTGGAATCCTAAGCATGATTTGCTACTTTCCTTATATATTGTTGAAATGGTGTTAAAATTCTGGTCTATATCATCAGTCAATGTCTTTTCCTGGCTTTTGGCAAATTGATATCGTTTCTTAATGTCGGCCGCAAAAGCTTTTCTGGTAAGGGGGTCCTTCAATTTGCTGATGTCAAACCTTTTCTGTGTAGTTACAGTTGGTCCAGCCCTTCTTAGTTTCACTTTCAGTTTTGCAACTACTAAATGGTGATCGCTTCCCACATCTGCACCTCTTCTTACCTTCACATCTTGTAATGCATGTCTCCATCTACCGTTAACCATGATGTGGTCTATCTGGTTTCTGTCCCGACCATTTGGGGATTCCCATGTTAACTTGTGAATTTCCTTATGTGGGAAAAGTGTTCCTCCAATGACCAGGTTGTTAATGCTACAGAAACTTATTAGCTTATCCCCATTTTCGTTTGCTATTCCGCTGCCGCATTTCCCCATTGTTCTTTCATTATATGTATTGTGTGTACCAACTTTCGCATTGAGGTCTCCCATTACTATAACAAGATCATATCTAGGTGTGTCCTCCATTTCTTTCTGCAGTTGTTGATAGAATTCATCCTTGACCTCCTCATCGCTATCATTCGTTGGTGCGTAGCATTGTATTATTGTAGTGTTGGTGAATCTCCCTCTCAATCTCAATCGTATCAGTCTGTTGTTGATGGGTTTCCATTCCAGTAATGTCCTTTCTATCCCTTTCTGTAGAATAATGGCTACGCCTTCACTGTGCTGTCCATCCTCTCTTCCAGAGTAAAGTACTGTTTCTCCTGTTGCTGTTTTAACTTTTCCTGCCCCTCTCCATCTGCTCTCGCTTATTCCCAGGATGTGTAACCTATAGTTTCTCATTTCTGCCGTGACCTGTCTTAGTTTACCTGTCTCGTACATTGTCCTGACATTCCAAAATCCTATTCTTGTATCCTGTTTTGCGGTCAGGACATCCGTTTTCATGTCAGTGGCTTCCTTTCGGCTTTCACCGCTGACAGTCATACGAGCCACAGACTCCGAATGTCCATCCCGCAGCAAAGTTTGTTCATTTGATGTTGTTTCCGTAACTTCATTGTTTTTTTACATAGACAGGGGTGTCAGCCCTATGCTAAAACCCCCAACCTGGAGGACCAGGGTACCAGCTTTTGTCTGACCCCTACCCACACAGACCAGTCCAGCTTGGTTGAACCTACCAGGAGTAAAACTCCCACTGGCATAGCTCTGGGGATTGTCAGGGTACGCAAGCTGCCATACCGCTACAAGGTATAGGTACCATTGATGGCAGTTGAAATATCATACTGTAGACATTTTTAATCAAAGAAAAAACTTCAACAAACATGGATAGGTCAACTAAAGCAAATAACTCATTACAGCCATCCAACACAGCATGTGGTCCTCAGTTAAAGATGCTTAAGGGACTGCGGAAGACATGTAAGGACCTTGAGCTGATGGCAAGGAGACCTAGCATTAGTTTGGTGAAGGGAGCTGAAGGGGGTGATGATAATGATGTAAATATCATACTTTAATTACACACAAGAAAATAATCAAATAATCTGTTTAATCAAGTTACAGAGTAGATATCTACAATGTTACCTTCTACTCATCGATGCATCTGCTCTAACCTTAATCCACCATTTATTCATCACTATCATCATGACATGTGCCCGTGGAACAAGAGATCAGAAGAAGACCTGGTATGGATAGGACACACATTGTGGAAACCTGCTGATAGGACAACCTGCTGATAGGACATACATTGTGGAAACCTGCTGATAGGACACACATTGTGCAAACCTGCTGAAAGCATTACCAGTCAGTCCTTCTTCTGGAATCCCCAGGGAAAGAGGCAGAGGTACAGCAAAAAAACACATACAGAAGAGAACTGGAGACATTGATGAGGAAGACTTGGAAAGAACATGAGCTGATGGTATGTGACAGGAGGACTTGGCATGTATTTGTTGAAGGCCTGATGGTATGTGACAGGAGGACTTGGCATGCATTTGTTGAAGGCCTGATTGTATGTGACAGGAGGACTTGGCATGTATTTGTTGAAGGCCTGTGCTCCTTGGGGAGCTAAAGGGTATTGACTGATTGATCATCATGATTGCCCAGTGTAGTCACTGGGCATCTCTGAGAAGGCACATAAAGAATAGGACTACTGCTACCTCAGGCATGTCCTAACAGGCAACTAATATAAGGCTGAGCATGAGGCTGGAAACTTCATCATGTCAAACAAACAGCTAAAGGAACCAATGTTGTGGGCGCAAAAATGCTTTGATGCAGGCTTCCTTCCAGCGGACCAGCTGCAGTGATGGCTCCGTGCTCCACAAGGAGCAAAAAAAGGAAAAGAAAAATAATTATCTGACTGCCCTGAGAGAGCGTATCTCAATCATTCAATCTTACTTGTGACAGTCAACATCGTTGTAATATTCATTATCTGACTGCCCTGAGAGAACACATCTCAATCATTCAGTTAGGACAGCTTAATATATAGTACACAGCATATTTAGCAAATGGTATACAGTATATTCAATGTGAAACTGATGGGAAGAACCAGATGCCGGTAGAACAGAAGAAAAAAAAGATGCTGGTAATGGATTAGACACACACTAAAAAAACATGCTCATAGCCTTACAAGGCAGTCATTGTTCTGAAATTCCCTGGGTAAGAGGTAGAGATTGAGTATGTGTGGGATGCTAGAGTCTGGAGAGGGTCAGAGATTGGAAATGATTCCTCTGACAAATAAAAGAACAACTGAAAGAGTTGCTCAGCACTGCCCACCATCATGCAAGAAAATAAATAAACAAGCAGGACAGATCAGGATTAAGGCTTAAAAGCTAAGATAGCCAGAAGTTAAGACAAGGGGCTTATTGTGACAGCAGTGAGAAACCTAGAAGAATGATCAGAAGATCTAGAAACTCTCTGGTTTAAATTTAAGGACATCATAAAAACATCGGCAGCAGAAGTATGTGGTGTAGTTTGTCTTGGGAAGAAGGAAAAGACGACACCTTGGTGGACAGAAGAAGTTAAAGAGAAAATAAAAAGGCATGGAAACAATATTTAGAAGCTAAAAACACAGCAGGAAAAACAGAGAAATATAGAGAATATGTGATACTCAGAACAGAAGCAAAGAACAAGGTGCTAGCAGCAAAACAGAAATCCTGGGAAGAATTTGGATAAAAGCTAGAAAAGGGTGCTCAAGAAAACCAGAAATTGTTCGACAAGCACTGGAGAAAATCAAGATGGGCAAAGCAGCAGAACATCATGGTATAACACCAGAAATGGTTAAGCACATGGGAGCAACAAGTGACCTATTACTCCTAAGGGTCCTACAGGCAGCCTGGCTCCCTGAGACCATCCCAAAGGATTGGGAGATATCCATTATAACCCCATGTTCAAAATAGCACTCAACCGACAATGTGGAAATCATACAGGCATATATCTGCTTAGTGTCCCAGGTAAAATTTACTCTAGAATCCTGGAGCAGAGACTCAGATGCCTGGCTTAGTCACAAATGGATGAGGTCCATTGTGGCTTCCAAGCAAACCAAAGTACTCAGGACCTTATCTTCACACTCAGGCAGCTGAGTGAAAAGGCCCTTGAGTATAAAGGTGAGATTTTTCTTGGATCTGGAGAAGGCATTTAAAAGGTTCCCTGGAGTAAACTTTGGGACTGCTTGGAAAGGAAGAACATTCCAGCCCCTGTGATCCATGCTATACAGAGCTTCTACAAGACTTGCAGAAATTATGTGAGGATGGCAAACCATAAGTCGGGAGAGTTCAGGACCACCACTGGTGTAAGACAGGGTGATATTCTGTCACCTTATCTTTTCATACTACTCATGGACCAAAAAGGAAAGGGTCAAAAAGTACTCGGTGGGGTACTGGACGATCAGACAGGTCTGTATTTCAGAGCTGGTATTTGCCAACAATGTTGCCCTGATTGCTAAATCAGAGGCACATCTTCAATCCAACCTACAAGTCTGGAAGAAAGAGCTGCAGAATAGAGGGATGGTCATCAGCAGCTCCAAAACAAAAACCATGGTGATCTCAAGAGAAGGAAAAAGGCACAATGGTTTAGCCATGTAGTACACAGAATGGAAGAAGATCGGCTACCACAACAAATATGGGAAACCAAGAGCCAGGGATCCAGACCTCAAGGACAACCAAGAGTTTGTCGCTGGGAGGACATCATTAGACAATCCCTGAAGGACTAAGGACTAGATTGGAGCCAGGCCAGGAGGAAGATTGCCAATAGGACAGTATGGCATTCTCTCTGGCAAACCTCTACACCCCAGGGACTAAGTAGTAGTATATATACACACATATACATGTCCGTAACCTTTCATCCGATAATCTAAGTACTTTGAAAATGTTGGTTTGCCACACTTTTTCACAGCGCCACATTATATTTGTAGTATAGTGAAGTATCTAACACTTAGCTCCCCTACGGCAGTATCTTTAAGCGTCCGCTTGGCAATGTGGTTAGAGCGTTAGCCTCTCATGGCAAATGTACTGGGTTCAAAACATGGTGGTGTCAAGCTCGTCTACCCAGCTGTAAATGTTCTTACAATGCATATGACTTTTAACAGATGAAAGTCAATTAAATATCTGTTAAAGTCAGTTATATAAGTGGAACCACCAGGCCTTTACACCCCTCCACTTTAATATTATTCTTGTTCAGAGTTTCTTTTTGATTTATTTAACGTATAGGCCTAAGCATAATTGTGATTGTCCCTATTTACAATGATTTTACAAATGTGATGCCACTTTTTCATATCGGCAATTGTTCATATTATTTGGAATTGAAAACAATATATATATATCCTAATTATAACCCATCACAGGTTGAACGGGATATTTTTCTTCATTAATAAAAAAAAAAAAATTCTCTAGATACTAACCATGTTTGTGCACAAGAACACAGTCAAAAAGAAGCACAAATAAGATGTCTCCAGTTGAAGTACGTCTCCACATTCAGCAGTCAATGATAAGTTTACGGTTACAAAATGTTCGACTTAAATGAGTTGACATGGACAAATTGCATTACCGTGGACACAGCATAAATGGCCTAGCGATGCATTACCACTGCTTGCCTTCGTTACTTTCTGTTTTTGCTTGTGGGTAATGGACAATACGAGCTTAATCAGCTCGGCTGTTATTATTGAGTGGCACTCCCCAACCTTAAAAACGATTAAATAACGCCTTACTGTTTATTACTGCAGACGTATGCTAACATCGCCTTTGCTTACGATATAACTGGGCACGCTTTGGGATGACTTAGCTTGTAGCATTCCTGTATGCAAGCCTCCACTTTTAAAGTCTGCTGTCACTTTCCCTTTTTTATTGCTGTGGTAAACTTAAGCGTTCATTAAACGCGCGCCGGAAATGGGCCAAGTTGTCTTGGTACTCAAAATTCAAGCGTAAATTCTAAATGAAATAAATAGTTCATGACTGCAGTTTTATTTCTACGCTTTGGATTGTGTGTTTGTCGCATTCTAATAAACAGTATTTAACTAGAACACAGCCAATAAATATATACAACAAATATCAAAAGACAGCATTACTGTGTACACAGATGGATCCAAGGGAGAGGATGGCAAATTGGGGATAGGAATATATATTCCAATATGGAAAATGGCAAAAGAATATAGCATCACGAAAAATACATCCATTTTCACTGCAGAGATGGTGGCAATACTAAAAGCACTAGAAATATTCTCTAATAACCCTCCCAAAAAATTAACAGTTTTAACTGACTCTCTTTCAACAATTAAAGCACTTAGAAACTTACGAGAATGTAGTAGACCTGATATAGCAGAGGAGATTTTTCTGGCTACTACATACTTATATTCCAGAGGATGTTCAGTATTAATTGCTTGGATACCTTCACATGTTGGCATAGAAGGAAATGAAAAGGCAGATAAAGAAGCCAAGAAAGGTAGATCTGATAAAAATCTAATAAATGTAGGGATGAGTAAATCAGAAATTAAGAGCTTAATTAAAGATTTAATAACAGATGAATGGAAAGCAGAGTGGGATACAAATCTGAAAGGAAGACATGCATATAAGATGTTCAGGGCTCCAACAAGAAAATGTCAGATATCTAGGGAATTGAAAATTCCCAGTAATAAGAAACTTCTCAGACTACAGCTGGGAAAAGGCTATTTCAGAATAGAAGAACCTTACTGTGCAGGATGTCTTCAAGACAATAATATAGAACATTTCTTGTTAAAGTGTAAGAGGTATGACCAAATGAGAATACAAATATTGGATTATTTGCAGGCATCCAACTTACCTATAAATATAGAGGAGGTGTTGAGAATAGACAGACCTAGGGAACTGCATAATATAGTCAAACAATATTTAACACGAACACATGTTAATATATAGTGGCTGGGAATGTGAAGGTCTGATGCTGTTCTTACAATGCATGTGACTTTAAACAGATGAAAGTCAATTAAATATCTGGTAAAGTCCGTTATATAACTAGAACCACCAGGCCTATACACCCCTCCACTTTAATATTATTCTTGTTCGTAGTTTCTTCTTGATTTTGTTTGTTTGTTTGTTTGTTTTTTATTTTATTATTTAACGTATAGGCCTAAGCACAATTGTGAGTATCCCTATTTTCAAATGTGATGCCACTTTCTCATGTCGGCAGTTGTTCATATTATTTGGAATTGAAAACAATATATATCCTAATTATAACCCATCAGAGGTTGAACGGGATTTCTGTTTATCTTCATTAATTTAAAAAAAAAAAAAAAAAAACTAGAACAAAAGTTAATATATTAGTAATTGGGAAGGTGAAGGTCTGATGATGTTCTTACAATACATATGACTTATAGCAAGTGAAAGTCAGTTAAATATCTAACTGGAAACACCCAGCCTTTATACCCCTCCCTTACTTACTTACATAGTCGTTCCTCATCTACCGTGAGGTGTAGAGGTTTGGAAGAGAGAGCGCCATACTATCATATCGACTGTCTTCCTCCTGGCCTGGTTCCATTTTAGTTCTCGGTCCTTCAAAGATTGTCTAATGTTGTCCTCACAGCGGACTCTGGGTCGTCCTACAGGTCTGAATCCGTGGCTCTTAGCCTCCCATACCTGCCGTGGCAGCCGATCTCTCATTCTGCAGACATGGCCAAACCATCTTAGTTGGGACTGTTCTACTTGGGTCTGCAGGGGTTGGGCTTTTTAGGCCTTGATGTATCGTCTGGTTACGGACCATGTCTCTTCTTGTTAATTCAACCATCTTTCTTAGATACCTTCTTTCTGCGGCTTGGATCTGACTTTTGCGGGTTGCAGTAATTGCCCATGACTCGCATTCATACGCCAAGACTGGGACATAGGTGGAGCGGTGGTTCTCTTACCAACCTCTTTTTGCTGAGGAATCCTCGATTGATGACCTGAAAAAGTCTCACAGCTGCTGCTCTTCGGGTAGCCAAATCTTCTTTGATATCTCCCTTCCAGTCTAAGACAGCTCCGAGGTATTTAAAGTGGTTGACCTGTTCCAGCACCTGTTCTCCCAGCTTAATCTGATGCCTTCTTTCCTCTCGTGACATCGCCATGGTTTTTTTTGTTTTGAAGCTGCTGATGACTATCCCTCTCTTCTCCAGCTCTTCCTTCCAGACTTGCAGGTTGGATTGAAAATGTGCCTCTGATTTAGCAATCAGGGCAACATCATGGGCAAATGCCAGCTCTGAAGTACAAACTTGTCTCATCTTCCAGTACCCCACTGAATATTTTATTGTCCTCTCCTTACATGTTTTGATGATATCATCCATGAGGAGTATGAACAGATAAAGTGACAGGATATCACATTGTCTTACGCCAGTAATGGATCTGAACTGTCCTGATTTATGGTTTGCCGCCCTCACATAATTTCTGCACAATTTGTAGAAGCTCTGTATATCACGTTTCAGAGGTGCAGGAATGTTATTTTTGTTTGGTGTTTTTGTTTTGTTTTGTTTTATCTAGTTTTTGTTTGTTTGGTTTGGTTTATTTTAGTTATTGTTTTTTTTTTTAAACACACACGCAAAATTGGTAATTTTGATTTGTCATATTTACAATGATTTGACAGATGTGATGCCACTTTCCCTTATCGGCATTTATTCATTATACTTACTTAGTCGTTCCCCTTCTACCGTGAGGTGTAGAGGTTTGGAAGAGAGAGCGCCAGACCATTCTATCAGCTGTCTTCTTCCTGGCCTGGTTCCATTCTAGTCCTCGGTCCTTCAAAGATTGTCTAATGTTGTCCTCCCAGCGGACTCTGGGTCGTCCTGGAGGTCTGGATCCCTGGCTCTTTGTTTCCCATGCTTGTCGTGGTAGCCGATCTTCTCCCATTTTATTAATTATAAAAAAAAAACAAATTAAAAAAAAAGTATCCCGTTCAACCCTTGATTAGGACATATGGTGTAATAAATTCAAGAAAATATAGTACCTTCTTCTCTCTCCCCCCCCCCCCCCCCCTCCCCCCCCCCCCCCCCCCAGTCCGTCCAAATAGAGTAAATCAAAACTAAATTTGTGTGAATGTTTTTTTGTGTGTGACCTACCATTTTCAAGAGACAAACAATAATAAAAAATATTTTAAAAAACCCATTAAAAAAAACCCCATTAAAAAAAATAAAATTGAAGTCTCTCATAGCTGCACTGTTGTTAACAAGATGAAAAGGGGCGAGAAAGCCAAATGGTGATCGAGATTACATAAAATCCACCAATTATCTGACATCAGCCATACAAGCACCCCATCAGACTACCCCTTTTCCTCACACCATCATTGATCCTTATACATTAATTTTAATTCTTGTTATATACTGTTTTTTAAGAGTTCAGGACCACCACTGGTGTAAGACAAGGTGATATCCTGTCACCTTATCTTTTCATACTCCTCATGGACGATGTTATCAAGTCATGTAAGGAGAGAACAAGAAAGTATTCAGTGGGGTACTGGAAGATGAGACAGGTCTGTATTTCAGAGCTGGCATTTGCTGATGATGTTGCCCTGATTGCTAAATCAGAGGCACATCTCCAATCCAACCTGCAAGTCTGGAAGGAAGAGCTGGAGAAGAGAGGGATGGTCATAAGTAGCTCTAAAACAAAATCCATGGTGATATCACGAGAAGAAAGAAGACATCAGATTAAGCTGGGAGAACAGGTCTTGAGGTTGCTAAGAAAACGAAGATGGCTGTATACCGCTCCACCTATGTCCCAGTCTTGACATATGGATGCGAGTCATGGGCAATTACTACAACCCATAAAAGCCAGATCCAAACCTCAGAAATTAGGTATCTGAGGAAGGTGGTTGAAGTAACAAGAAGAGACATGGTCCGCAACCAGACGATACGTCAAGGCCTAAAATCCCACCCCCTGCAGACCCAAGTAGAACAGTCCCAACTAAGATGGTTTGGCCATGTCTGCTGAATGGGAGAAGATCGGCTATCACGACAAGCATGGGAAACAAAGAGCCAGGGATTCAGACCTGTAGGACGACCCAGAGTCCGCTGGGAGGACAACATTAGACAATCTTTGAAGGACTGAGGAATGGAACCAGGCCAGGAGGAAGACAGCCGATAGGATAGTCTGGCGCTCTCTCTTCCAAACCTCTACACCTCACGGTAGAAGGGGAACGACTAAGTAAGTAAGTTATATACTGTTTTACTATATTGTGCAATTCTCTAGGTCTGTCTATTCTCAACACCTGTTCCACAGTTATGGATGAATTGCATGCCTGTAAATAATCTAATATTGGTTTTCTCTGTTGTTCATACTTTCTACATTTTAATAGGAAAGGCTCTATATTATTGTTTTCTAGACACTCTGCACAGTAAGGTTCTTCTATTCTAAAATAGCCCATTCCCAGTTGCAGTCTAAGAAGTTTCTTCTTGCTAGGAATTTTTAGTTCTCTAGATACCTGACATGTTCTTGTTGGAGCCTTGAACAATTTATAGGCATGTCTGCCCTTCAGACTTTCATCCCACTTTACTGTCCTTTCCTCAGTTATTATTCTTTTAATCAAGCTTTTGATCTCTGTTTTACTTATCCCCTCATTTATTTGGTTTCTATTAGTTCTACTGTTCTTAGCTTCTTTATCTGCCTTTTCATTTCCTTCTATGCCAACATGTGAAGGTATCCAAGCTGTTAGAATGGAACATCCTCTGGAGCATAGGTAAGTATTTGCCAGTAATATCTTTTCTGCTATATCAGGTCTACAGCATTCTCGTAAGTTTCTTATAGCTTGCATAGCAGAAAGTAAGTCTGTTAATACTGTCAATTTATGAGGAGGGTTGCTAGAGAAGATTTCCTGTAATCTGAGTGGTTAATTGATACCTAGCAAATGCTGGAAAAGCTGGATCATTGGTTTGGTTTTTGAACCCTACACTTGAAAACTGGTGTTTGTCATGTGCAGCAGTGGCGGATCTACATTTTGGGGGCCCTGAAGCTTGAACTCTTGGAGGGGCCCCTTTTATTTAAAAAAAAACCACACAAAGAAAGAAATGTGTTATAGACCCACAATTTTTAAGCAATGTGGACTAAAGTCGCTTTTGGGGCCCCTTCGGCATTAGGGGCCCTGAAGCTTAAGCTTCATTAGTTTCATAGTAGATCCGCCACTGTGTGCAAGGGATACCCAGTTCAACCCCATATGAGTTATAATTAGGGTATATAGTGTTCATCATTTTACATAGCATATTACATTGTTGTTTTTCTTGTGTGTTGGCTCTTACAGGCTGTACTTTATCTCCCCAACATAATTTTGGTCATGTAATTTAGTCGTAGTTCCTTCCTACGAAGTTCCAAAGTGAGGACTTCTAAAGCCACCTCCAGAGCACCCCTCGATGTTGATTTGATTGTACCCGCAACTGTACATAATGCTTGATGCTGAATTCTATCTAATTTAATCTTGTAACAATGTGCTGCAGAGTCATGTGCTATGCTTCCATAATCAATTTTGCCTCTAATGAAAGATTTATAGAACATGATCAAAGTCTTAGGGCTTGCGCCCCCATCAATGACCTTTCAAATATCTTAGCATGCTAGTTAGTCCACTGCAAGACTCAACCAGTCTATCTATGTGTTTGTTCCAGTTCAGTTGTTGGTCTAGTGCAGGGGTCGGCAACCTTCAGCTCTTTGAGCCATCTCGTGCGGCTCTTGGCCCTCGGCTACTTAACACTTAGTGTCCATGCACTAAAACCATCTTTTGACATACACTTTTCGTGGACTAAACTTTTGGGTGTGGGGGGAGGGGGTTCTTTAAAGATTTTGTCATATTTTTATTATTTTAAAGACAAGAGAAATGCTTTTCCTTATTTCTATTTTTGGGTTCATAACCGATTACAGAATTGTCGATTACGAAATAAACAAGTTTTTTCACGAGATGTCTGTCGCGCACCCAAGCGACGCAGGCTGTAACCGCCATTTTTGCAGTTGAAACTTTCCTGACGTACTTGCTTGCCTGAAAAAATTTCTTCTGATAACGAATTACCGTGAAAATTAGATTTTTTGCAAAAAGGTAAGTTTTCAACACATTTTTCTCCTTTAATTATGCTATCGATGTGGTTTTTAATATCGACGCATATCTTCATCCAATTTCCTATTTAAATTATATAAATTGACCAAATCTAGGTCAGGTCAAATTTATATATCAATACCCTTTAGCTCCCCGAGGAGCATAGATCGTTAACAATCACATGCCAAGTCTTCCTGTCCGGTGCTATCTGCTCAAGTTCTTTCCATGTTTTCCTCATCATTTTCACCTCTGTATCCAGTTCTCTTCTCCATGTGTTTTTTGGTCTACCTCTGCCTCTCTTTCCCTGTGGATTCCAGAACAAGGACTGCCTTGTAATGCTATCAACAGGTCTCCTCAACTGTGTGTCCTATCCATCACCAGCATCTTCTTCTCAACTCTTGTTCCACTGGCACTTGTCATCAATTCCACATTTGTGACTTTGTCATACCATTTCAGTCCTTCTATTCTACGCAAGCACCCGTTTATAAAGTCTGTAGCTGTTTGATTGTTGTTTTTGTTGCTCTCTATGCACACCTGTCAACCTCCTGAGACAAAAATCTGTACGCCGGACCAAAAAAATCCTTACAAACACCCAAAAATCCTTACGCAAAAAATATATTAATAAATTATACACAATACAGTTTTTAAAACGAGAAATGACATATACAAATCTATTAGCCTTTGAATTAGTGTGATATAAAACATGCTAATAGTCTCATTCTGTTCTTTACATATAAAAAAACTTAGTGATCGTGAGGTACTATATTCTTTCGATGCAGTGTTTTGTATTATAATTAAAAATCCAGACCTATAGGTCTTTTATATTTGGACATGCGCCCTAATATAACCGGCTAGGTTGAACGGGACGCGCCTCACCAAAACGAGGCAAAATGTTATTTAAAAATTTTTTTTTATTATAATCAACACATGCACTTTTAGCACTTTGCAGAATTGCATTTGTGGGCTTAAAGCCTGCACAGCATGTATCAATGTTAATCTTACACTGTAAAAAAGAAGTAAGTCTGTCCGCATTCATGGACCTCCTGCAGTCTGTGTGGATTTTTTTTAAATTGAAAAATAAAGCAGCGAATCTCGCCCGCTAGAATAAAGCCTACTCAACGCAAATAAACTTTTTTTTTCTACTTTTGTAGGGCCTACACAGAATTTTATGATTTAATTTATTGGAAATATTTAAATGGTCAAAATATAACTGGACAGATTAAGAGAACGACAAAAATAAAATACAACGAAGCAAAGCAAAAATAAAACAGTCACCAAATTATGAACAGAATATCAAATCTAGGAAGAAAAAACGTACTACCAAAAATTTACAAAATTATTATTTAAAAGTTGGTGGCCTAGACCAGTGATAATAGATCACCACTTTATTAAAAAATAAAGCAGCGAATCTCGAGCGCTGGAATAAAGTAGGCCTACTCAACGCAAACAAACTTTTTTTTTTTTCTAGTTATGTAGGGCCTACACAGAATATTATGACAATTTATCGGAAATATATTGAAGGGCAAGATATAACTGGAAAGAGTAAGACAGCGATTAAATTGCAACAAAGCGAAACAACAGCAATATTTAACCAAGTTATAAGTACTTAGCTTTTTTTAAACAAAATGGCGTTGAAGTGTGGTGGAAAGCAAGCGTGGTCGTTGATAACAGGTAACTTTAAAAATACGTCATGTCACGCTGAAAACCGAAAGTGTTTGCGGCCGAATTCAAAGTTTTTGCCGAATTGTTGGGTATAAAAGGATTTGATTGGTTGCTGGGAGAGACCTCAGTTTAAAAACAGATGCCGAGATTCCCGGAATAAAAAATATAAAAAATTGGTTTAAAAAAAACCTGGGCTAGAAAATATTTTCTGATTTAAAATTCTAAAAAAAACTTGGGTTCGAAAATATATTTAGAATTTTTTTTTTTAATAAAAAAAAAAAATTAAAAACATTTTTTTTTTCTATTTTTTTTAGGAGGGGGAGAAAAATCCGTACAACGAGTCTGTAAGGCCGTACACTGCTAAATGTATCAAAAATATGTACATTGTACGAAAAATTCGTACAGGTTGACAGGTATGTCTATGTCTCAGAGCCATACAATAGGACTGACTTGACATTTGAGTTGAAGATTCTTATTTTCGTGTTGGACTTGATTTCTCTTGTTCTCCATATGTTTCCCAATGCAACGAAAGCTCCTATTGCTTTTTGTATTCTTATTTTGATATCATTGTCTGTCCCTCCAACTCTGTTTACCCGACAGCTATGTTCAGCTGAAGAAATTCGCATTTGGGCTTCTTTCAATTTTTGGATCAATATATTTATGTGAACAATTATTTTCCAACATAAATTATATCAAAAGCAAATTAAGAAGCCAATTGAATGACGTGAGTCTCCAGTCATGCTTGAAAATGAAAACAACAGATTATTCACCAAATATTGACCAACAAGGAAATCCAACAGCCTCATTAAATTTCCTTAATTTTCATTTGTATATTTTATTTTATTATTATGTTACATTTTTCTGAGTTACTGAAAAAATTGTATTACTTATTGTGTAGTAAAATGGCATTTGAAAAATTATGTTTATTATTTCAATTATATATATATAAAATTGAAGAGATTTTTTTTCATGCGGCTCTTCAGTTTTTTTAAATGGAGACAAAATTAAATATTTGGCTCTTTGTCATGGAAAGGTTGCCGACCCCTGGTCTAGTGTCATTCCTAGGTATCTTGTAGTTTGGACTGTACTAATTTGTTGTCCCTGTAAGTTTATGTCAGTTATCTTATTTTTAACAATCCTACCTTTACTGAAGATCATTCTTACTGTTTTATTTGCATTTAAATGAAATCTCCATTTATTCATCCATTTATATACTTTATTTATTTGTTTTTGAAGATTATTATATAATGTTGTTAGATTTTTCCCAGATCTCCATATAGCAACATCATCTGTGAACTGTGTCAAATTATTTTTGATATCTTCAAATTCATCACTCAAATCATTTACCATTATTGTAAAAATGGAAGGGGATTAAACTGATCCTTGAGGAATGCTATTCTGTTGTTCATACAGTTCTGACCTGTCATTGTTAATTTGTACTGTGAAATATCTATCTTGAAGGAAGTTCTCTAAGTATATATACATTATACCTCTAATTCCTCTTTTTTATTTTAAAGAGGATACCTTCTCTCCAGCATTCATCATAGACCCTAGCTATCTGAAGAATGCAGTTTAATATGGGATATCAATCAAACATAGCTATGAAAGGGACATTTACTGCCCCAGTGTTTAATTAGTATCATGTGCTTCAGCAACGGAAAGATGAAGCCAATGACGAAGTCCACTGGCAATAGATAAAAGACGTCTGGAATGAAGAAAGTCTTTCTAAAAAAAAAAAAAAAAAAAACATGTGCCAAATCACAGCACGTATCACCAATAGTAACTATAAAAAAGACTAAAGAAAAGAAAAGGAAGCAGATTTAAAAAACAAAAGCAAAAAAAAAAAAAAAAAAAATTCCGGAGCTCAATGGCATGAGATATACAGTCTCTTCTGTTACAACGCATGTTTGTGATGCGCAAATTTGTTCATACACGGTTGATAAATCCATCATCATGTGACGTATTCTTTCCAGAACGTTGTCTCCATTACAGCTGCTCTGAACGCATCACGATTCTGGGCATGTCGACCTGCATCAGCCAAAGACAAGTTCAGACTCTCTGTGATGTCCTGGGTCCACCGTCGTCTAGGTCGACCCCTTCCCCTTTTTCCAGGGACCATGCCTTCCATCACTGTTTTTTCCAGACTATTATGTCTTTTTATATGACCGAAAAATTTCAGCTTCCTTGTTGCGATGGTATTTAGTAGCCAATGTTCCTGTACGTTTAGTGAGTGCAGTACTTCTCTGTTGGTTTTTTTTTCTGTCCAGGGTATTCTCAACATCCTTCTGTAGCATTTCATTTCGAATGATGTAATCTTTTTTGCAACTGTTTTATTGAGTGTCCAAGTCTCGCAGCCGTATGTTGCTACTGGGAATATTCAGATTAGCCATTATGGATTTCTTGGCATTGTACATCCAGTAGTTTGCCAGATAAATAGGGGAATCAAATCACTAAAACACGAAACCGTTTTAGCTCATACACGATTTTTCACAAGGTGACTATACTTTGTGCTACCGAGTAACGCAAGGTGAATGCAAAAAAGTCACATAAAATGGGTCCAACAGTTGGCTGTCCCTGGAGCAGTGATAGGCTCCACTTGCCTGTAGTATTATTTTGAGATAACGAATTAGAAAATGTAAAGCTGACACTAATGGAATGAATAGCTGAAGGCAAACATGCAAGAGGAAGACAGCACAATAAGTACACAGGTAACCTCAAGAGATGGACAGGAAAGAAACCATTAGAGTGCACCATCAAGACAAGAGGCAGAAGATGTTGGAGACCTATTACAGCTGACCTTTGTTGTAAAGATGGCAGTTGCTCATGATGAAAGCTGACACTGTCTGTTTGCTTTACGACCCACTGCTGGCCCCTTGGAGTGAAGCTTCTGCCAAAACATTTTGCATGTTTCTGCCAAAATATTTTGCACACTTCTGCAGTGATGATTACTGTACTACTGTTTTACACAAAACTGAACTGCTTTGGTTTAGAATACTTACAAGAAAGAGATACAGCTGTGTAATCCAGAATCCAAAATGCTCAGGGACAGCCATGTTTGGGAAATAGGATTTTTTTGCCCAAAAATCGGTTCATAAATCACCCAAAAGTCAGCCAAAAAAAAGCTTTCAGATTCTGGGTTATGGACCTGTATCTACAGACATAATGAAAATTTCTAACAGCCATATGACATGAAAAAAAAAAAAACAACAAACAAAAGATGTGAACGTGAGGCTTTATTTGTTAAGTATTTTTCAGAAGAAAAATGTATAATCTATTTTATCACAGTGAAATAGGACTTCTAGGAAATAAGTTATAGACAGCATCAAAAGTAAATAAAGGATAAACTACAATTTTTACAATAACCATTTGATAACACTTCACATTAACAAACTGTGACTGAACATAAAATATAAACTTCATTTCATACATTAATATTAATTACATATCACATCCACATATGTATAGATATAAACATGCAAAGTGAATATTGTCACACTGTTTTATAAATTCTATACACAATCTCTAATACAAAGTTATGTGGACAGTTAAATGTGATACATAATCATCATCTGCATCAACATGAATAAAACCTGAAAACAGCATATTATTCAACAGAAAGAGCAATAATAAAAACTGGATAATTTACCAAACTATTTAACACATGGATTCTTCCTCTGAAGTTTATAAGACAACAATAGAACTATTGACAGTATAGCTTATATTCACTTCACATTCAATGTAAGTGCTAAAGAAACATCTGGTTACAAAATTTCGATCATCAACCTTAGATAAACTTCCGCAGTTAATAATATCTCCACATTTTTGTCTAATGACTTTATGATTACGTCCTTTATTACGCTTCTTCATTTTACCTCTGATGTATTTACTACTTCAAAAGTTGACAAGTTCTGGGCGATTAAAATTTATAAGTTACATGTCTGAAAAAGAGTTTCATTTAAAAAGATAATGTCTGAAACAGAGAGTTGCAATTAACATTTACTTTTCAGGCTACATTCTTCTGATGTATAGAATGTAGGGGTGGTTCCTAGATTTTGAGAAAATCTGAGACCCTTGTAATTTTCCATATTATTTATTTCAGAGAGATATGCATGAGAAACATGTAAAACGTTGGATATTCTTCTACCTTCCTGTTAAAAATAACAAAGACTGAACCATTGTCAGCAGCAGCAGTAACATTTTTCTAAATTCATAGTCAATCAAATATCGGAGCACTTCATGCCATATTCACAAGTAACTGGTACACAAAAATCAACCTACATTCAGCATTAAACTAAAAAATTATTTGAAATACATGGATTCATATTGTTTCAAAAATGAAATAAAAATACAAAATACAATACAACTCTGCGTTTCTGACAGGCAAAGCTAAAATTATTGTATGAATGCTAAGATAAATCAACTGGAGAATTTATATTAATAATACTGTTTAAAAAAAAAAAAAAATAAGAAGGTATACATCGCTGGTATATTTCATTCATTCATAACCCTCCACTCCCAAAGGAGCATAGGCCTTCAACAAACACATGCCAAGTCCTCTTGTCATCGCTGGTATATAAGATAAAGGTAAGGGTAGTCCCATTGCAGATACTGCCATAGGGGAGTGAAGAGTGAGATTTCCCTATACTTGGTCCAGTTTCACGAGGTGGGGTGACCAGTTCTATTCCTTGCAGCATTTGCTTTCCCTAACTTAAGAGCAGAGTCATGGTGCCCATTTATAGCTAGGTAGGCTAGAGCTTGAGGCGATCATATTTTGATCCCAGAACCCAGTAACTGTCCCATGAGAGGCCAATGATGTAACCTGTCTGCCAATCAGACGCTTCAGGTATGTTTTACAGTTTATTTATTTCATGTTCTATTATACACTCATTCAGGTCCAGTTTAATCATTAAGCAAACCAGGTGGTTGCATAGGGTGGCAAAATTGGTGAGGGGAGGGGGGTACGTTGGGGGCAAAAGGGTGTCAATTAAAAAGTTGGTATGATGAAAATAAAGAATAAAGTTGTAAAGGCCACCCCCCCCCCCCCCCAAAAAAAAAAAAATTTAATATTTTTGTGACCCCTCTAAACCATTGTAAATAAGCATGTATACATATACACATTTATGTTCATGTATCATGAGCTTGAGTACATGTGGTGTGTATTAAGTATATAATATATATACCCTGTCACATACCCCTGGTTGTCTAGAACACCTAATACCCTAGAACTAGTTCTATATTCATTACTTTCTCCCTCTGTAACATATGAAATATGCAGGGGTGCCAAATTTAGATGACTATGCTTAAGACAGGCAGCATAAGTGAGAGCCTACACAATCTGGGGGGGGGGGGGGGGGGGGAGGGAGAAAGGGCTTAGATGAACAACAATATAAAGAAATTAGAAAGGTTTCAGTTTACAGCAATTAACCTCAGTGGCTCATAATGCACAAAAAAAGAGGAGTTATCCTTTAATGGTACCACAGTAGTACACTTATAACTTTGTTTGTACCATTTAGAACAGTGTTACAATTAATTATATTTTACTTTTTGTACGACAAAGTAAGCTCAGCTTAAAATGAAACATGAAAGATTTATAAGCAGTTATATATTTTAAAAATTATATGTTTTTATAGTTGTTTTATTTTAAAAAATGTATTATATATTTTAATAGTTGTTTGGGAGCCGCGCTAGCGTAGTGGTTACAACACCGCTCTGGCGACCGGGTGATTCAGGATCAAACCCGGGCGACGGCATTTGAGGATTTTTCGTCGACCGGGAATAGGACTGGATTAACTCGAGACCTGGCGAGAACATTTGAAGGAGTGTCGTCGACCAGGGATTGGCGGCTCCTGAGCCGACCCAGCTCTAATGGGTACCTCCGAAATCGGCGAGTATCTGCCTGAATGGCGAGGGACATCTGTCTCTGTACAAGAAAAGGGATACTCACGTAAAATCAATGTCAGGTTAGACATTAATAATAACCTGAGATTTCGCCTCGAGTATTAGCGGGCGTACGAAAAAAAAAAAAAAAAAAAATAGTTGTTTTATTTTAAAAGATGTATGTCTGTGTATGCATGAGAGCGTTAAAGATTTGTGAACTTAAAATCTCAGATTTTCCTAAATTTGCTTTCTAAAATATTAGTGGATCCTCTGGTCCAAAAATATGGAACTGTTATGGTAATGTGATAGTACTAATTAAGTATAAACATTCTGGGGAAAACCTGTGATTTATACAATTAGATAAACAACATTATAAGAACATCACAGTGTCAAAAAAATGTCAATAACAAATATAAACTGCATCCACAAATTATATAACAATAACATCTATACTGGAAGTGTTTGATTATGTATGGACACACATGCAAAGAAGTTAACAGCCTAGTCATCTTTCTGGCAAAGGCACGCACAGCCTCGTTTAATCCAGTGCTGGACAGGTTTCTTGGTGGGCAGAAGGATAGCTAAAACAAAGTTGGTTGAGTGTCCAGTTGTGGACAGCACACCCTTACGTTCACTGGTCTTGTAGACTGGACATTTGTAACGTAGTCTGGACTCATCAATCTCATCCAGCCGTTTAGGCAACAGCCAGATAATTGGCACAGGCTCATTCAGTACTTTAGGTTTTTGCTCTTCAAGACATCCCCTTGAGTAAAAAAATAATAAAATAAATGAAGTATTTGCATATAATAAAGTGAAAACAATTCAGAAATAAAAAAATATATAGGAAGATTAAAAAAAACTTCATCTATTTCCTTGTAGTTTATTTGCAGTATTTCTTTCTAAATTAATTCCAGACCTCATTTCAGAGTTTAGTTCTCTCCATTTCTTCCCTGCCAAACCATGATCTCCTTTAGCTTCCCCACTCCTTGTATCTAGAATCTTTCCTTGTAGCAAAGGGTTCATCTAAGCATCTCTATCTTGGAATTAGGAGATAAGGAATGATGCTGTGTCATTTGATTTCTACCTAATGCCAAGACCTGGAGTGTATTGGTTCAAGTCTTTAGGAAACTCTTTCGGTTTCTCTTCTTCTTTGTGTTTGTGCTTTTTTTGTCTCCAGAGCTATTATAATCTACAAGTGCAATGAACTGGAACAGCTGTCAGTGTGTTCAACTGCAGTATACAGGTATAACTCGGAGATATTGCGGGTTCGGTTCCAGACCACTGCAATAAAGCCGGTCATACCCATTTTTTTGGCTTCCCAGTGCATATAAAAGCCTAACATCATGTTTACACTATGTCTATTAGTGCGCAATAGCGCTAGCTCTAAAAAAAAATGTACTGTAAAAAATACTTTGCTGCTAAAAAAATGCTAATCTTCATCATCTGAGCCAAAATCTATCAGAAGAAGAAGGCACGTTCTAATAAATAAACACAAATAATTTGGAAAAAAGTGCAGTATCTGTGAAGCGCAATAAAGCGAGGTATACCTAAGATAATAAATATACAAAAATGGTTCTCCATCAATTCTTGATAAATAAAGCCAGATGTGCTTTTAATGCCCTTCAACCAATATGTAACTCCTCAGCGATATCCTGAGGGAACAAAATTAGAATCTTTAACTCAAACGTGAAGTCAGTCTTGCTGTATGGCTCAGAGACATGTCATGTCTCAAAGAGTATCACCTCCAAGCTACAGATATTTGTAAATAGATGTCTCCGATGGAATCCTTCGTATAAGGTGGCCAGATGTAATAACAAATATAGAGCTAAGGAAAAGATGCGGACAACAGCCAATACAGACAGAAATTAAGGTAAGAAAGTGGGGATGGATAGGACATACACTCAGAAGAGAAAAAGCCAGAGTTTCCCTTGACTGGAACCCACAAGGGAAAAGAAGAGTCGGGAGGCCAAAGAGAACTTGGAGAAGAACTGTTGAAGAGGAGGCTAGGGAAATTGGAATGACTTGGGCACAGATGAAAAAGACAGCCCAGAATAGAAATCGATGGAGAGCATGTCGTACATGGTGACTTATTTAAGGTCGAGCAGGAGGCTGGCAACCTCATCACATAAAACAAATTGTTACAGAAACCACTACTACAATAGCATGTGAATGCTCTGTGCAGGCTTTCTGTAAGAGGGCCAGCTACAGTGGTGGCTACATAGGGAGCCGAAAAGAAAATGATGATAAGGCAGGATGCACTGGTACAAAAGTGAAACCACCAACAGTGAAACCACCAACAGTGATATCACCAACAGTGAAACCACCAACAGTGATACCACCAACAGTGATGATATCCCCAACAGTGAAACCACAAACACTGAAACCACCAACAGTGATATCACCAACAGTTTCCTTCAGTGGCAATCTTGGCAACAAGACAAATAAATAAGACAAAACATAAACAACAACAACAACAGGAAAACCTGTCATCATAATCTCAGCAACTTACTTATCCTTATCCCAGCGTGCACCATCCAAAAAGAGGCCATATATATAAGCACCATCAGCTGGAGCCTTCTCCATACGGTCATGGATTAGAACCTAATAAATCAGGAAAACACTGTTAAATGAAGCAAGATGTGCCATTGACTAATTTAAGTTTTAAAATTCACATTCTACAGCCGATAAGATAGTATGGCGCACTCTCTCTGGCAAACATCTACACCCCAGGTAGAAAAGGAAAGACTAAGTAAGTAAGTAAATTCTCATTCATGTTACTGAAATTATGAAGTGTGTATAGCAATGTCTATGCCAGCAACCATTCCTAACAAGAGATGTTTATGAAGCTGCACTTTAACTCTTAGTATACGAGCAGCCTCTTAGAAAGGCCGCTCGTATACTAAGAGTTAAGGCATGTCAGACAGTGTGACTAATATGAGTTTGTGCATGAGGCTGGCAATCTCATCATGTAAACAACTTGCTGTAAAAGTAATTAAGCGTTAATATTAAAAATGCAGAGTTAATTTAGGTATTCGGGAGATACCAGTATTGTGGCTATTTATTGAAGGCAAATATATGGCGTATATAAGATAGCATGAGATGCCAAACAATGGAGTAATATATTAAGATGAAACTTTGAAAATGAACAGTGAACATTAGCCTTATTAAGTGGCTTAAGAATAGTACAGAGGTATTGACACTGTAGGAACATTTTAATATGATAGTATTCATGGAATAAGAAGGAACATTCCAGCCTTTACTTTTAATGGTTATGCCAAGAGCATTAACACATTAACTACCGCAAGCCGCTGTCAGCGGCTCACAAAATAAACACATTTGGACTGCAAGTTGCTCAGAGCGCCAATTTAATTTTAGTAATAAAACGAATGAAAAATGTACTGAAACACTTTCTGATCTGGTTCGAGATTTTGAGTTGCCACCGGAAAACAAATTCCCAAAACATGGTTGTTGTAGAACACTGGAAAATTGATATTATGTTCATATTTTTCAGCATTTTGGGTTAGTTACCAAATCGTGTGAAACTGTTTACTGTGGCTACTAGTGATAGGACTACAAAAAAATGCGTATACATCTCGTCTAACGGCTGAATAGGATAGAAACGTGTTTCAACAACTGACGGATAGATCTAGCGACGAGGACAAGAGTGAAAACGGTGTGCACATTGATTGAAATTGTGATTTTGATAGAGATGGGGCGCAAGCAGTTATAATTGCAAGTCCTCGGCCATCGGAGGGCCGTTAAATAGCAACAACCTCTATTAGAGTTACAAGCAGTGCTTATTGTAATAGTACATTCATTTATCTTTAAAATGACGTGTAATTCATAAAAATCTGTTAACAGTTACGAAAACTACAGCTTACTTTGCGCAAACACCTACAGGATGAAAATGGGAAAAAATTTAATTCGGCCACAGTGTGTTTTTCAATTCGGTAGTTAATGTGTTAAGGTCATGTATAAGACAAGGTGAGCTGCGCTGGTGTAGCGGTTACCACACTGCGCTGGCAATCGGGTGATCCAGGTTCAAGCCCTGGCGAGTACATTTGAATGAGTGTCGTCGACTGGGACTTGGACTGGATTAATTCGAGCCCTGGCGAAGACATTTGAAGAAGTGTCATCGACCAGGTACTGGTGGCTCCTGAGCCGACCCAGCTCTAATGGGTACCCTCCAAAAACAGCGAGTATCTGCCTGAATGGCGAGTGAACACCTGTCAGTGTACAGGGAAAAAAGGGATACTCACGTAATAATCAGTCTCAAGTTAGATATACTGACCGGAGATTCTTGCCTCGAGTAATAGCGGGCGTACGTAAAAAAAAAAATGTATAAGACAAACGTGATGGTTAACTTATCTTTCAATGTGAAATAATATAAAATGCGTTCTTCACATTCATTATACGTTATTGGAATAAATTATATGGAGTCGTCTTCAACAGACTTATTCACTGAAGAATTCTTTGAATTTATATTAAAAACCAGTTCACTTATTCGTGTTACTGTGTGTCAGAACATGACTGTATAGACAATGTCCTCAGTTGTTAGCTACCTATTTACCAAGATAGCACCACTGTGCTGTGGACTTATAATAATAATAGGCTCGCTCCCCTAGGAGTACGGCCACACCACAATGGCTGACTTAAGAAAATCAACACCTTCTACAGGTACTTCCCTTTAATACTAATGCACACACAATAAGGCCTCACACGGCCAACAAACGTATGAAATACAATATAACAATGAAATGCCTTAACAGCTTAGACTGTCAGTATCATACACGACAGTATTACTTATGCTGATAAACTGCAGTGAATAACACTCACCATGAGCGGCAAAAAAATACTCAAATCTTCGGCAACTTATAACGGCCTGTAACAAATCCAATCCAGACACTACACTGTCCTAGAATCACTACTTAATAATCCAATGGAACTGGAAAATGGCATGAACTTTATTGAAGAACATTCACGCTCAAATCACAAGTCATCTAATACGAACCCTGTAGTTTGCAGAAGATAATAGAGTCAATATGAATCAAGAAAAGAACATTATTATAATAATAGTACTTATAGAAAAGTTTAAAAAAATGAAACAAAATTCGGCCAACTCATTATCTTTTTATTATCATCCAAACTCAACACAGACAATGTGACTAATATGAGATTGTGCATGAGTCTGGCAATCTCATCATGTAAACAAATTGCCACATAAACCAGCACTACAAGAGCATTTGAATGCTTGGTGCAGGCTTCCTGCAAGGTGACCAGCTGCAGCAGTGGCTTCATTTTTTTTTATTAAGGTGTTTGCTACTTTTCTTTGTAGCACACCCCTTTCAACTATCTACCATATACATGGAGCTGTTGGTTATATCAGGATGCGTTTCATTTATTGTAATGTTTTTGTTTGTATTTATTTTATGCTTAATACTATATTATCTGGAGCCTCGGTAGCACAGTGGTTAGTGCACTGGCTTCCTAGCTCAGTGGTCCATGGTTCGATCCCCAGATGAGGTGGGATTTTTTTAGGCCGCAAACGGCTCCTGGGTCGACCCAGCCCCAAATGGGTACCAGAGCAACTCTGGGAAGGTTAAGGCGGCTGGCGTGATGCTGACCACATCACCCCTAGTGTGCCGACGGTCAAGAAAATATGGGCCTAACACCATATTCCCAATATGCCTCAATGGGCGTGGCGTGTAACTGGATCCTTTACCCTTTTTTTTTTACTATATTATCTCTAGTAGGTATTTTTCTTTTTGTAGTTATAGTTCAGTATGGTTTTATTTAAAAAAAAAATGATATGGTCTAAACTGTTATGCATTTAATATTCATTGGAGGATTATTTAGTCAATCTGTATTTATCTGGGGGGGAATCTTCCACTACTGTAGACTGGCTCGCGTCCTTATTTATTTATTTGTTTTTTATATGTTAGCTTTTGTTTTTGTAATATAGTGTTTTATTAGCTTTTGTACTTCTGATGGGGTCTTAGTGCCTATGAGATTTTCTACTCGTTTCTACCTTGTGATTACTACAGTATGTCTTAATGTTTTGCCTCTGCTGGTCATATTTTTTGCAGTCCACGAAAAAAGTGTCTAATTGTAGTTGTTCTTGACACTCTTCGCATGTGAGGTTCCTCTATCATGAAAGTGGCTTCATGCTCCCTAAGGAGGACAAAGGAAAATGATGATTTATACAAGCCTGTCCTCCTGTTAGGCATGTCAACCAGGTGGTTGATGGTTGAATGGCCTGTAGATCTAGAGGTTAGCTGTGAGTATTGAATAAGCAGTCATGAACCAAAACAGGTGGGTGCCACTGAGAATGAGACTGGGCATCTGTGAAGGAGCAACTATTTGTATACAACACCTATTGAGAATGAGACTGGGCATCTGTGAAGGAGCAACTATTTGTATAGAACACCTATTGAGAATGAGACTGGGCATCTGTGAAGGAGCAACTATTTGTATAGAACACCTACTGAGAATGAGACTGGGCATCTGTGAAGGAGCAACTATTTGTATAGAACACCTATTGAGAATGAGACTGGGCATCTGTGAAGGAGCAACTATTTGTATAGAACACCTATTGAGAATGAGACTGGGCATCTGTGAAGGAGCAACTATTTGTATAGAACACCTATTGAGAATGAGACTGGGCATCTGTGAAGGAGCAACTATTTGTATAGAACACCTATTGAGAATGAGACTGGGCATCTGTGAAGGAGCAACTATTTGTATAGAACACCTATTGAGCATCAGGACATGACAGCTTGTGAGATGCAGATGCCTTAACATCTCCCCTTCCCACTGCTTTGTAGGTTAGACATTTTTAGTCAAAAGCTAGCACAGACTCCCTGAAACAGTGATGGAAACAGGCAAAGGGAAATTCCCATTGTATTGTCCTTTGTATAGTCTTCAATAAAGACAGCTTTCGTTGAAAAGACAGCAACATTAATGGGGGTTCCAGAGGAACCACTTCATCTGGTCAGAAGTGTTGTGTGCTACAGGTGATAAATGCTACTGCAAGCTAAACAATTTAATTAAAGACACCTTGACCATAGGAACTTGGAACATCAAGACACACATACAGGATGAAAAAAATCAAGACACATATGGGATGAAAAATGAGAAAACATCAAAAATATAAACAATGAATGTAAATTTATTAGGTTTATGTGAAATGCTATAAATTGTAGGAAGTGAAAAATACATTCTGACAAAATACAGGAAATAAATGTGAAAGAGGAGTTGCATTGTTTTAGATGCAAAAGAGCAAGAATAGTAAAGGTAATATTGGCAAAATCAAATGGAGTACTAATAGTAACACTTAATGGCTACCTTGTAATGCTATCAGCAGGTTTCCTCACTGTGTACAACATTCAACACCAATGTCCTTTTGTTTACTTCTCGTTTCACTAGTATTTGTTTACTTCTCGCTACCAGTTTCATGCTGGTGATCTTGTCAAATCATTTTAATTCGTCTATTTTGCGCAAACACCCACTGATTAACAAAAATATTGACAACAATAATGTCCATAAGTTAGTGATAACATTTTGTCATGTATATACTGTATAGAAATCACACATTCTATAAATGTTTTTTTGTGGTGGGTAGGAGTGGCCTTACGGCTTATATTAGGTTAATTACACATAAGACACAACTATTCATATTATTTTTCAGCCAATGTTCAAGTTTTTGTTTATCTTATGAGATATTTTCTTATAAATGTGTATATCTACTGCTTGTTTTAAAATATTACCCATGGGAGAAAATGGCATCTATTTTGTCAATCAACTAATACCTTTAGCTCCTCAAGGAGCATAGGACTTCAACAAACACATGCCAAGTCCTCCTGTCATGTACCATCAGCTCAAGTTCTTTCCATGTTTTCCTCATCATTTTCACTTCTGTACCTAGTTCTCTTTTCCACATGTTTTTTGGTTACCTTTGCTTCTTTTTTCCTGGGGATTCCAGAACAAGGACTGCCTTGTAATGCTATCAACAGGTTTATCTCAATGTGTGTCCTATCCATCGCCTTCTTATTATTTCTTGTTTCACTGGCATTTGTTTGGTTCTTGTGATCAGTTCCACATTTGTGACTTTCTCATACCATTTCAGTCCTTCTATTCTACACAAGCACCCATTTATGAATATCTGTAACTCTTTGGTTCTTGATTTTGTTGTTCTCCATGTTTCAGAGCCATACAATAGGATTGACTTGACATCTGAGTTGAAGATTCTTATTTTCGTGTTGGACATAATTTCTCTTGATTGTCATATGTTTCCCAATGCAATAAAAACTCCTCTTGCTTTTTGTATTCTTATTTTGATATTACTGTCTGTCCTTCCAACTTAGTCTATATTGCGGCCCAGATATGTGTACGATTCTACATCTTGTAGTGGCATTTCTTAAAAGTTTAAACTGGTTATCATTTCTTGCATCATTTTGGGATTGGTGCTGGTTACCCCATCCTGTATAAATCTATTTATCATAATAACTTCAACAAGCACTATGTCATTTCTTTTCTTACTAGCAATAAACTGGGTTATAAAAACATCGACATCACAAAACAGAAATAGAATCCTGTGGAATGTGGCTAAACAACTTGATGATCTAGATTTTGCAGGTGACTTGGCTCTTCAGTCCCATAATCAGATGCAAGACAAAATGATAATAAACGATGAGATGTCACAACAAGTGGGTCTGAAAATACACGGAAAAGACAAAGATAATGAGAATAAATGCAATGCATCCTTTTTGTGGCGTGGGTAAAACTAAAAGCTGCCAGGGATAAAAAGAGTTAACAAACCTCAAAATCAAATGCCAAAGTGTCAATTGGTATAGTGTACTTCCTGGCAAAGTTCTGCATCACCCCTGTCAGGAAAGCTTGAGTAAAGAAAAATCCAGACACCCAAAAGTCTTCTGGTTTGCCATTTTCATACCACAGCTACAAAAAAAAAAAAAACTTTAATCTCAAATATACATTATAAATAATTAAATATTTCAGGAGAATATTAATCAGATTCCTCTTAAAAAAAAAGAAACAAAACAAAACAAACCAAATGTGCATACGTAAAAAAGCAAATATGGGGGGGACCCATCCCAAGTGAAAAGAAGACTAACAAGGCTGAAACATTTGTCCAATGGGAGGGTGGGTGTTCAATTCTGATGATCAGATTGCCTCCTGTTCTAACAATCTCAATAGATTTTCCTATCATCTGGATCTTTCTCCCTCTCTCTCACACACAAGCTAATTTCTTCAAATCTGTTTGGAAATTCACAAAAACCCATCAATTCTCAAACCTGCAAAAACTTAAGCCTGTCCAAAAAGTCATTGATGTAACTGCCCAACGGCTTGAGTGATGGGTACGATCGCTTGATCCACATGGCTGGTTGTTTGCCAATAAGAAGGTTGCCGGCCAAGGCCTCTAGCTCAGCTGACATTACCACGAGACCCTTGATGGCCTTCTGAATATTTTGAAGGCTGGACCGGATTATGTCCAGAAGTCTGTTTAAAAAAAATGAAAATAAAATTATAAAGTGCTCTAAAAATTTAAAAAAACGGAAAGCACTGTAGAAAGAGTATTGCTTCATTCCTTTCCTATTTAGTTAGTTATGGGGCCCACATGCAGGAAGCACACACCAAAGCACTCACGTACTTTTGCAGTGATGGTTTCTGAAACAATGTTTTCTACATGATGGCATTGCCTTACCTTAGCTGTTCTTACAGCATTCTTCATGGAAGCAGTTGTCCTATCATGTTAATACAGACACCTGGGAACCACACGGTGAAAAGTATATTAGAGAAAAGACAAAAAAACAAAAAGTGCCAAATAAAGACTGAGAAGAAACAAAAGGGTAATGGAACAACAAGCAGATGGGCAGATTTGGAGAAACTGAGAAAAAATATAATACAATCGCATGACATCAGAATTTGGTAGGTTGTCCAATTTTAAGAAAACTATGATTGGGATAATCAATTTAGAAACTTTGATATTAAAAAAACAAGTGTGAGTCATTGCTATTAACTGCCATCTATATATGTGTGCCCATCAGCAACCAAGAACTACTTATTCGGAGTAACCAGGAGGACATGCACACCATCATAGCTGGCAGACGCTGGAGTTGGGTTGGCCATGTCCTCAGAAGGGACCCTGATACCATCACAAGAACAGCTATGCTATGGACCCCCGAGGGAAAGCGAAAGAGAGGCCGACCAAAGACAACTTGGCGGAGAACTGTGGAAGCTGAGATGCAAAGAATGAACCACAGTTGGGGCACTGTACAAAGGATGGCCGCCGACCGAGCAAAGTGGAATCAATTTGTTACTGCCCTACAAGACGCCACCAGGCGTGATGGCCGCTGACTGCTTTGACGGTTGGCGGTTATGGATCAAAGAAGAAGAAGATATATGTGTGCAAAAAAAAAAAAAAAATCTTGAATATATATTTATCAGTATAGTCCTTGTATCTCAGAATAGGTCCAGTGCACCATTAGCCATGTCGTACAAGGTGACATGAGGTTATGTGTGGAGCTGACAATGTCATCATGTATAACAAACTGCCAGAGATACCACCGCTGTTGGAGCATGTGTATGCTTTCTGCAAGGGGACCATCTGCAGTGGTGGCTCCATGCTTTGTAAGGAGCTCAAAGGATAAAGTTATGATGATATATTTATCAGTGACATGTTCTGAAACATGCATGACCTGACATATTAATGGCCTTGTACGTTATTGCCTGAGGGAGCATTAGTCCTTTTCTTTCTTCGTCTTGTAACAGACTCTGGAGAACTATATGGGGCATTGTCAAACATATACCTACTTGTTAAATCTCTCCATTTCCTGCACCAGAACTGTGTTCATACTCTCAGCATAGATCACTGGATACTTGAGGACTGCAGCCTCAATATCATAATCTTGGGGCAACTGGGTAAAGAAAATACAATATAAAAACAAAGCAAAAAAATTGAGAAAAGTTATAATACATATCCGGTCCCAAAAAAAAACAAACACAGAACACAACTATAACTTGAAATGTCCTCTACAGAAAGTCCTATTTCAACTAAGAATAGCTTCATTTTGTACTATCAATTTTTATGTTTGTATGGGCCTGGCAACTTCATCATGTAACACAAATTGTTACAGAAACTATAACCTGAGATGTCCTTGTCAGGAACTCCTATTTCAACTTAGTATAACTTCATTTTGAACTGTAAGTTTTTATTTATTAATTTTATTTTATTTTTATGTGTGTGCATGAGGTTGGCAACCTCATCATGTAAACACATTGCTACAGAAACTATCACTACAAGACCACGTGAATGCTTTAGTGCAGGTTTCCTACAAGGTCACCACTGCAGTGGTGGATCCACGCTCTAGAGGAAAATGAATTTTTATTTTTATATATATAACAAAAAACACCAAACAAATGCAAAGATGTCTGAACGATCTTTTCATCTGAAACTATTAAACAGTGCATGACTGTAAACACGCTTTTCCTACTTCTGAAATTGTTTTCACTAGACCCTCAGCTTATGTTTTGAGAATATGTGAGAGAGGAAGAATTAATTTCATGTCAACTACGAAACCTGGTTAATTTCTACAGCTATATCTTGTATGCATGAATACCCACAGCTAAAGAAATATCTTTTTAAATGCCACAACAGTTTACCGTATTTCCTTGTCACGGCAATGCAGGGGGTACCACATGGAGTTGCCGGGGTTTGCAAACGTGTTAGTAGTGTTACTACCTTGTCGCTATTGTTTCTTGTTTTCTGTCTTCCCATTTTAAGTGTGCTAAGTGTTTTATGTCTCCAGAGTTCTGATATACGAGCAGCATATCCACCAACATATTGTGGGGCATACTTCTGCTGCATGACCTGTTGACGGCACTAATCTGTGGTCATTTACTTGGATGCATTGCTTATGAGCTATGGAGTAACGCGTACAAAAAATGGCATGGGGAGAAGTGAAACAAAAGAAAAGGACTGAAATTTTATTAATCAATTAACAGCTGCTTTATCAGCACAAGTTTTGTAAATGTACAGATATTTTTTTAAAAATCTTGCCTTTGCACATATTAAAAAAAACTTTCTATTACTCCGTCTCCAAATCATTATTTAAGGGTGTTTTGACATTAGCGATTAAAATGGCCCAGTTACTCAAATGTAACACAACTCCATTCTTTATTTACACTCACCTGAATTAACAATGTAAAAATATTCAAGAAATTGTGTCAAGAATCAAACAAATGCCATTATTAAGGATGGAAACAACAGGTTTAATTCCCTGCATGAAGAAAAAAGTGCCATGAAAATGATTGCAACTTTGGTGGGAAAAAGATGGAATTAATTGTGATACGCATGTAAACGGAAAAATTTGATGCACTGTGCAAAGGCCACAAACGCAAAACTTTTACATAATTTCCACACTGCAACTATGGTGAGAAAAAGATGAGAAAAGTTCTGGGATGTAAGGACGCCTAAGGAAATTCTTATATGTAATATGTCCACATATTTGTGTTCAGATCTGACCTCTTCTATCACAGTATGTCAAAAACTTTTTATTCATTCACCACCCTTCAACTTCCCAAGTAGTCTAGGTCTTCAACAAACTGATGCCAGGTACTACTGTCCTTTGCTATCAGCTCGTCATCGCTTTCAGTTCTGTCTCTAGTTATCTTCTCTATGGGCTGTGTGGTCTCCCTCTACTTCTTCCACCCTGAGGATTCCACAAAATGGACTGCCTTGTAATGCTATCAACAGGTTTCCTCAAAAACTTTCTTCTTCTTCTTTGATCCTTAGCCTCCGACCAAGCAGCCAGTGGCCATTAGAGATGGCTACTGTGTGTGTGTGTCAAAACAATGCTTCGAAACAGCATTGAGTCCGAAAGATTCGACACACAGCCTGCTTGTTGTTTCGAAACAGTTTCAGTTCCTGTCTGCCTCGCTGTTTTGCAGAGACACACTGTCTCACCTTCCGTGGGCCTTTGTAAAATTTGAGTCAACCGTTCGGAACATTAGTATGGAATATCAAAGGGATGTGTTATGATGACTTGATTTTACAAGTGATATTATTTTTGCTGAGAAGTTATAGACACTGGAAATTGTGTCAGTGCTGCAGTTGTCAATGTTTTAGGCACTATGTTAAAGTTGAAAGTGTCCGTGTGTTCATATAAATGTAATGGACACTTTATTAGCTCTGCTGATATCTGTGTACTCGGTGTGGATTTGAATCATTGTCTACCAAAACTAGCTTACTCTAGTTTGATATCATGTTATTATTATTATTGTTGTTTTTTATTATTTTCACATATACTGCAGCTATCATCATATCTCCGTTTTATTTCATCATAATGAAGACTTGTGTAAAAATATTGAATTGTGGTCACACGAAATACCATAGATTTTCACACATGCTAGTAGTGCGCATGAAAAAACAGAGGAGATTGTCTCACACAGTTCATGTATAGTAATGTATACTGTCTATTAGAGACTTCTTTCTCCCCGATACGGGCAATAGTGCCGTTGTGTTGAAACAGTGTGTCGACACAGTTTAAATCACTGAGCCGACTGTCTCAAAACAGCTGAGTGTGTCGATTTGCCCACCTCTAGTGGCCATCACCCCTAGTGGCGTCTTGTAGGGCAACAACAAATTGATTTCACTTTGCTCGGTCGGTGGCCATCCTTCGTACAGTGCCCCAGCTCTGGTTCATTCTTTGCATCTCAGCCTCCACAGTCCTCCGCCAAGTTGTTTTTGGTCGGCCTCTCTTTCATGTTCCTTCAGGGGTCCATAGCATAGCTGTTCTTGTGATGGCATCGGGGTCTCTTCTGAGGACATGGCTAACCCAGCTCCAGCGTCTGCCAGCTATGATGGTGTGCATGTCCTCTTGCTTGCTCCGAGTAAGCAGATCTTGGTTGGTGATGGTATTCGGCCAAAAGATTCTGTGAATTTTTCTTAGGCATGTTGTGTGAAAACCAAGCTGTACCAAGCTGGACAGGTTTGCGCAGGCAGGGGTCAGACTAAAGCAGACACCCTGGTCCTCCGGGTTGGGGGTTTTAGCATAGGGCTGACACCCCTGTCTATGTAAAAAGAAATGAAGTTACGGAAACGACAACAAATGTCAAAAACTTTACAACCATATTATTCTGCCGCACAGTTTCACATTTTCCCATGATTACTAGCTCACCTTAGAGAGTATATCTGCAGCAATATCACCCAGAGCCTCATCAGTGCTACCCCCACTGCCTGCTTGTCCTCCCTGAGTGAGTAACACAGAGTCAAAGAGGAGCTGAACGTCCTGCAGCTCCCGTGAGATTTCAACGTTCTCATGCATACCAAATATCTCTGGGTGCTGGGTCACAGGAAGACTCTACATCAGAAAGGATCATCAAAGACATATATGATATATAATATTCATGGTACAATTTTAGTGCAAACAATAAGTTCAACATTCTTCTTCTTTCACAATTCAGCCCCAAGGAGCACAGGCCTTCAACAAACTTATGCCAGGTCTTCTTCCCCCGTGCCGTCTGCTCAAGGTCTTTCCTTGTCATCCTCATCCCTTTCATGTCTGTCTCCAGTTCTCTTCTCCATGTGTTCTTTGGTCTTCCTCTACCTCTCCTATCCTGGAGATTTCAGAACAAGGATAGACTGGTAGTATTATCAACATGTTTTCTTAATGTGTGTCCTATCCATTTCCAGCATCTTCTTCTCATCTCTTGCGCGCTTGTCTAGTTCTTGTCATCAGCTCCACATTAGTAATCTTAAGATAAAACATCAATCAATACCCTTTAGTTCCCCGAGGAGCATAGGCCTTCAACAAACACATGCCAAGTCTTCCTGTCCTGTGCCGTCCATTCAAGTTCTTTCCATGTTTTCCTCATCATTTTCACCTCTGTATCCAGTTCTCGTCTCCATGTGTTTTTTGGTCTACCTCTGCCTCTCTTTCCCTGTGGATTCCAGAACAAGGACTGCCTTGTAATGCTATCAACAGGTTTCCTCAATGTGTACCTATCCATCGCCAGCGTCTTCTTCTCAACTCTTGTTCCACTGGCACTTGTCTGGTTCTTGTCATCAATTCCACATTTCTGACTTTGTCATACCATTTCAGTCCTTCTATTCTACGCAAGCACCCATTTATAAAAGTCTGTAGCTTTTTGGTTGTTGTTTTTGTTGCTCTCCATGTCTCTTTTTCTTCTTCTTTGATCCTTAGCCGTCGACCGTCAAAGCAGTCAGTGGCCATCACGCCTGGTGGCGTCTTGTAGGGCAACAACAAATTGATTCCACTTTGCCCCAACTCTGGCTCATTCTTTGCATCTCAACCTCCACAGTCCTCCGCCAAGTTGTTTTTGGTCGGCCTCTCTTTCATTTTCCTTCAGGGGTCCATAGCATAGCTGTTCTTGTGATGGCATCAAGGTCTCTTCTGAGAACATTGCCAACCCAGCTGCAGCGTCTGCCAGCTATGATGGTGTGCATGTCCTCTTGCTTGCTCCGAGTAAGCAGATCTTGGTTGGTGATGGTATTCCGCCATATGATTTGGAGAATTTTTCTTAGGCATGTTGTGTGAAAAGAGGACAATTTCGACATTTCCTTCTCTGTAACTCTCCAGCATTCCGCACCATAGAGCTCTGATATAATCTCAATTTTATGCTTGTGCTGTACTGAGAGGACTTCCAAATGTTGTTTAGACTAAAAAAGGCTGTTCTTGCTTTGTTCATTCTGTTGTTGATGTCTTTGCTTGCTCTGCCTCTGGTGTTACTATGCATCCTAGGTAGGTGAAGGTGTCTGTCTGTTCCAGTTGCTGATTCCTTACTGATATGAGCTCAGAGTTGCTCACATTGAGCGCCATGACCTCTGTCTTCTTTAGATTGATGTTCAAGCCCACCTGCTGGCTATACTTATTAAGTCTATCCGTTTTTTCCTGGATGTGTTGATGTGAATGTGCTAGTAGTGCTATGTCATCTGCATATTGCAGATCTTCCAATGTAGTCCATCTTTTTCCTCTGTTGTCTGGTGCATCACCCAGTCTGTGACTTAAAAATAGAGTGGTTGATAAGGTAGGGTGGCCATATTGTTCAACACAAAAAGGAGGACAAATGCCATTTTTCGGTCATAAAAAGGAGGACAAGGAAGGACAATATTTTTAAAAATTAGGATGAAAAGTAGGACACCTTTAGTCAATAACTACAAGACGCTGAAACATATATTTTTTTAACATTCAAACAGTAAGCTAATAAAATCACATTGATTTTGTGTCTACTTATATTTTTCTGATGATAAAATCTTCTTCAACAAAGTTGGGCTACGTTTTAAATATGAATAGAAATCAGAGCATGAAAACTCCTTGAAATTGTACTGCACAAGTAGAGTGCCTTTAATGGAATCTTCCCTTCAGTGCTTCCAAAGCTGCTTCAGTAGAATGCTGTGCAATCACAGAAATGATCATAGCAGCTGTTTTGGTTTTGGCACATGAGAATTTGCTGGCAATTTCTGAATCGTGGAAAGCATTCTTGAGTAACACTGAAGTACAATCCATTGATCTGTAAGAGTTGTGATGTTTTACAGTATGAAAAGTAAAAGTATCCTCGGCCGCGGCAACTTCTAACCTTTCCTCGCTTATTTTTTTAGTAAAAAATGTCAGTTTTGATTGCAAACATTCAGACGCAAGTGCTTTGTTGTGCTTTTCTGTTTCTATATGTTTTTTTTTAAATCAGCTGCACCTTTATTTGCTACTGATACACATTTGCCGCCTCTGCATACTGTAATATAATACATTAATAATACGAACCACACATTGTAATAATATGCGAATCTTCACATGTACGACATTCTGTAAATAAACATGGCTACGAACTGAACATGCTTTTACTGAGTCCCTTCTGAAACGTGTGTGCTTGTGTAGATGACGAGGTAATGATTATATACATACATCATAACATTACATGGTGGCAGCGGTCGATACCGGACTGACGCAAAACAGCTACACGATAACACGTGAGTACAGTATTCGGCTAATTTTCGTCATCGAAGTCAGCCATGGCGGCGAAACAATATCGCAACGCACCGCAAATGAGATTCGCCGGTCAAGACGATAAGAGTGAAGCTTTCTTGTTATGGCGCCAACGCATAGATCTATATTCCAAGACCACTGGTCTGGAAGGACAAACCCTAACTCCATATATTCTAGAAGCATTGGACGATGAAGGTTTGAAAATCTACAACAGTTTTGCTACCGCCATGCCGGTTGAGTCGGCAACCGACCCCGTAGCCATATTGGACGAATTTGAAAAGCGTCTGATCATAAAGCACACAAACTTTAGAGCGGCAAGATTAGAGCTTCACCACCTGCGACAGAAACGTGGTGAAAGCCTAGATGATTTCTTCACTCGCATTAAGGAGAAAACAAGAGTATGTAAATTTAGCAGCGAAGAAGAAAAAGAGCGAATTATTGAACAGATTCTTCTTAGCACACCAATGCCAGAGTTCCAGAAATGGCTACTGAGCCAGAGTGATACGCTAACTTTACAACAACTTCTGGATGAAGGCAGGAAACACGAGGCACAAGCACTAAACATTAAACAAATTCAGCAAGGTACATTAGCAGCCCAGGTGGATGCAGTGAAAAGCTATAAACCTAGACACAACAAAGCAACTGGTTCGAAACAACAAGAAAAACACAACACAAGCAGAGGTGCTATGTGTAAATGTTGTGGCCTAAACCACATACAAAATCACTGTCCAGCTAAAGACTCTACATGTCATTACTGCAGAAAGAGGGGCCACTGGATAAAATTATGTTTCAAGAGGAAACAAGACAGTGCTCAACACAAACTTCACAGCAGAAAGTCGTCAAAACAAACACACTCTATGATGACTGAGGACCTTGACTCCAGTGAAGAAAGTGATCCTTCCACTTTTGATACTGTGAAGATACTAACTTTCAGTAATGAACCAAAGAGAACGCAGGCTTTCTGCAAGGTACAATTCCGAATACCAGGAATTAAAAGGCACAAAGAAAGATATATTCGGTTCAAGATGACACAGGTGCCCAAGGTAACACTCTACCCTTAAGAATATTCAGACAGATCATGCCTGACAAGGTGGATGAGCAAGGATTTCCCACAAGGGATGTAAAAAGTAGGAGTGGCAGGACAAAGCTAAGAGCTTACAATGGAACAAGTATAGACTGTTTCGGAGCAGTAACACTTGAATGTTTATACAGAGACTCTGAATGGACATCGTCAACATTTTACTTGGTAGATGTTGAAGGACCTGCAATTTTGGGTTTACCAATGTGCGAAAAGCTGAGTGTGGTAACTATTAACAACATTAAAGCTGACAAAAAAGAACATCTTACTCTACACGTCACTGGAGTAGATGACCTTAAACAGTGATTCCCAGAACAGTTCGACAGAATAGGCAAACTTCCAGGAAAGGCAAGATTCTTTTTAAAAGACAACGCTGAGCCAAAGATAGACCCACCTAGAAAGTATCCTATACATGTTAAACAGAAACTTGCCACAGAACTAGAAAAGATGGTGCAGAATGATGTTATTAGAAAGGTTGAAGAGCATTCTGATTGGTGTAGTAGTATCACAACCGTTCTGAAGCAGGATGGTTCTCTTCGGGTTTGCCTTGACCCAAAACACTTAAACAACAGTCTAAAGCGCTGTCCACACAAAATGCATACAGTGGAAGAGATAACTCACAGATTCCACAATGCCAAATATTTTTCTAAACTAGATGCTGTACACGGATACTGGAGTATTGAGATAGCAGAGGAAAGTCAACTCCTTACAACTTTTCGAACACCATTCGGCAGATATTGTTTCAAGAGACTCCCATTTGGTTTGAATGTATCACAAGACATCTTCCAACAAAAGATTGACAACATTGTTGAGCAATGTTCTGGTACAGTGGCTATTGCGGATGACATTGTAGTCTGCGGCAGGTCAGAACAAGAACACGACCGTAACTTGATTAACTTGATGCATGTAGCACAGGCCAATGGCTAACATTCAACAGCAAAAAGTGTACAATTAAGGCAACGGAGATACAATTTTTTGGATTGCTGTACACCCAGAATGGTGTAAAACCAGACCCCAAAAAGGTTGAAGATATTCATGACATGCCAACACCAGCTACAAAGAAGGAACTGCAACAATTCTTAGGTGCTGTCAATTTCCTAGCACAATTCATACCAAATTTGTCAGCTGCTGCAGAACCTTTGCGATCTCTACTACAGAATGAAACTCCGTATGAATGGTCAGAAGACTACCAACACATATTCAACCACTTGAAGACCCTCATATCATCTGATGCATGCTTGAAATACTATGACATGCAAGCACCCACTTTTCTCATGGTTGATTCCAGTCTGAAAGGCCTAGGAGCAGCACTTTTGCAACCAGACAAAAATCCTGAAGGACACTATGCCAAAGAACTTTGTCCTGTAGCTTACGCAAGCAAATCATTAAGTTCTGGCGAAAAGAAACTTGCAAACATTGAAAGAGAAATGCTAGCTGTACGTTTTGGAATCAAACGCTTCCACACATTTCTTTTCAACCGCCCATTTACAATTCTCTCAGATCATAAGCCACTTGAGATGATTCATAAAAAACCAATAGCTTCAGCACCACCACGACTACAAGCTCTGTTATTGGAAACACAAGGTTATGATTTTAATATTCAGTATATCCCAGGAGAGGATATAGGTCTTGCAGATGCTCTCAGCAGATTACCAAACACCAACAAGACAGCAGATCTTACCCCAAACATCAAAGTTGATTTTGTCAAGTTTAGCGATAATCGGCTTGAACACATCAGAGAACACACAATGAGAGATCCTATCCTTAACTCTCTCAAAGAACTGATATACCATGGATGGCCAAGCTCCATAATAGTCACCTTGGTATTGTGAAGACACAACTGAGAGCAAAGAAAGATGTTTACTGGCCACAGATAAACAAGGACATAGAAACACTATGTAAAAACTGTTCAATTTGCCAAGAACATGCAAATAGGCAGTGCAGAGAACCTCTCATACCATCAGACATACCATTGAGCCCTTGGAGCATTATAGGAACTGATATTTTCTCAATCGACAATAATGACTATCTTATTATTGCTGATTACTACAGCAAATTTCCCATCATTGAGAAACTTCCACAACCCTCACCATCAGCTGTTATTGCAGACATTACAAAGAAGTATTGCAGCATGTTTGGCATCCCAGATGAAATTAGATCAGACAACGGTCCACATTTCTCAGGTCAAGCATACAGAAACTTCACTAAGGACTGGAAGATCAAACACACAACATCATCACCTAGATACCCTAAATCTAATGGTTTCATTGAGAGACAGATACAAACTATCAAGTCAATCATGAAGAAAAAGAAAACAAGAACAGAGGATGTACACCTAGCACTCTTGAGATGGAGAACAACACCGGTAGACAGTAAGATCGACAGTCCAGCAGAACTTATGTTTGATAGAAGAATTAAAGACCTCCTACCATCTAAGGTCCACTTCCGTCCACAACATAGAGACAGCACATATGATCAACTTCAGCATCGTCAGCAAGTTCAGAAATCCAACTATGACAAATGTGCTAAAGACTTACCACCATTATATCCTGGTCAGCATGTGACTACCTACAACCACAACAATGACACATGGTCAAAAGCAACAATCATTTCCAGAAACCCTGAACCCAGGAGCTATACTTTAAGACCAGACAGCAGCAGCAACCTCCTGAGGCGAAACAGAGTGGACATAAGAGAAATCCCACAGAATACAACAGAACAGAGAATTCCCATGCTTTCAACAGACAATGCAGTAACTCCAGACCTTGGTACCCCACAAAACCAACAAGCGCCAAGGCCAAAATCACAACCAACTCAAGCTAAACCAGGGACTTCCGCAGAACCACCAGCACTTTACACCACTCGTTCTGGCCGTACAGTGACACCTCCCAGCCGATACAGACAGTGACATATATATATACTCACACTGAGCATTACACATACTTATCCTTTCTCACATGAAACATTTCGTTGGAAATGTTTGCACACATTTTTTTTTTTCAAAAAAGGGGGGATGTAATATAATACATTAATAATACGAACCACACATTGTAATAATATGCGAATCTTCACATGTACGACATTCTGTAAATAAACATGGCTACGAACTGAACATGCTTTTACTGAGTCCCTTCTGAAACGTGTGTGCTTGTGTAGATGACGAGGTAATGATTATATACATACATCATAACATTACACATACAAGACATTCTGCTTCATACTCTTGACGACCACTAGAAAAACACTGAAATTTTTGTTTCAATTCATCCGTGAACACACACTTCCATTTTGGCATTTTGAGCGCGTATTTGTAACATAAATAAAAAATAATGCCATTAATCAATGGTACATTCGATGTTAAAGTTAAAATTATTTGTAAAATGCAACAGACGAGGTTTTAATTTTAACAAACCCATTACTATACTAGTAATTACTCGTGTATTTTTTTATAATAAACAAATTGCAATAAATATAAAAGCAGTACGAACTAAGGTTAATATTTGTAATTTGCAATAGACAACGAAGTTATAAGTGACTAAATGCAGCCCCAAGTTCTTATTCATGCCGTTTTGTCTGTTAAATTTTCCCTTAACCTACGCCAATAAACCTAAACATCATTTAACCTGGGTTAAAATATGATAATAATCTATTATAAACTATCAAACAACATGACAACTTACGGTAGTGTTGTTGGCAATTTGCGCAATCCGTCGATTATGCGGAATAAAAATTCTTAATTCTGACAGAATTTCTGTACTCAGAAATCGGATTCCAGGAAAGATTTTTCAAAATGGTGTCTTTCACGTTAGTAATTTAGCCAATCACATAAAAGCCGGATATTTCAACATTTACAAAAATCCGGCTGGACGCTCAGTTTTGTCGCAAAAAGCCGGGCAAATCTGGACGTCTGGCCACCCTATGATAAGGGGCATCCCTGTCGTACTTCTGTCTTCACCTCAAAGGTTAGGTGGCTCTGCCCAACGCTACACATAAAATAGGCATAGAGGCTTTTTATGATTGACACTATGCAGCTTGGCATTCCATAAGCACTCAGTATTTTCCATAAACTGTCCCTATGTATACTGTCAAAAGCCTTTTCAAAATCAACTAAATTAATGTACAGCTGTCTTTGCCATTCTGAGCACTGCTCTATAATGTTCCTGAGGGTAAATATATGATCTACACATCTTCTGTTCTTTCTAAATCCTGCTTGTTCTTTCCACAGTTTGTGGTCTATTGCTTTTGAAATTCTCTGTATAATTATCCTGCCTAGTATTTTGCTGGGAACTGAGAGAAGAGTTATTCTTCTCCAATTATTGCAGTCTGCAAGATCTCCCTTCTTGGGCAATTTGACAATTATTCCTTTGTTCCACTCTGTTGGTGTTGTCCCTGTTTTCCAGACTTGTGCAGATAGTGGTTCTAATAGTTCTGCTGCTAGCTCTTGGTCTGTCTTAAATAGCTCTGCATTTAAGTTATCATGGCCAGGAGCTTTTCCTTCTTTAACCCTTTGATTGCTGTGATGATTTCTTCTTTTCGTGGAATGTCTGTATTAACATCTAGATCATTTTCAGCCTCAGGAACATTCAATTGTGTCTCTGGTGGTTCCTTGTTCAGAGTTTCTCTGAAATGCTCTGCCCATCTTGTTTCCTGTCCCTCTGCTGTCGTGATGAGATTTCCTTGCTTATCTCTTACTAATGTAATATTGTTTGCACCTCGTTTTCCGCTGATGATTTTAGTTATTTTGTATACTGTGCTTTGTTCATTTCTCAGTGCTGCCTCTTCTGCCTGTCTTGCAAGATCGTCTAGGAAATTCCTTTTGTTGGCTTGGGTTTGGCATTTAACTTCCTTGTCCAGCTGACTGTACTGTTTGCTATATAGTTGCTTTAACCTGGGGGACTTCGCTTCTGTTTTCTTTCTTTTCATTTACTTTCTCATCGTTATGGTGTTTAATGTTTCTAGTGTTATCCAGTCTTGCTTCTTCCTTTCCTGGAATCCCAAGCATGATTTGCTGTTTTCCTTATATATTGTTGAAATGGTGTTGAATTTCTGGTCTATATCATTAGTCAATGTCTTTTCCTGACTTTTGGCAAATTGATATCGCTTCTTTATATCAGCCGCCAAAGCTTTTCTGGTAAGGGGGTCCTTCAATTTGCTGATGTCAAACCTTATCTGTGTAGTTACAGTTGGTCCAGCTGTTCTTAGTTTTACTTTCAGTTTTGCTACTACTAAATGGTGATCACTTCCCACATCTGCACCTCTTCTTACCTTCACATCTTGTAATGCATGTCTCCATCTACCGTTAATCATAATGTGGTCTATCTGGTTTCTGTCCCGACCATTTGGTGATTCCCATGTTAATTTGTGAATTTCTTTGTGTGGGAAAAGTGTTCCTCCAATGACCAGGTTGTTAATGCTACAGAAACTTTTTTATTTATCCCCATTTTCGTTTGCTGTTCTGCTGCCGCATTTCCCCATTACTCTTTCATTATATGTATTGTGTGTTCCAACTTTCGCATTGAGGTCTCACATTACTACAATAAGATCATATCTAGGTGTGTCTTCCATTTCTTTCTGCAGTTGTTGATAGAATTCATCATTGACCTCATCATCGCTGTCATTTGTTGGTGCGTAGCATTGTATTATTGTAGTGTTGGTGAATCTCCCTCTCAATCTTATTCTTATCAGTCTGTTGTTGATGGGTTTCCATTCCAGTAATGTCCTTTCTGTAGAATAATGGCTACACCTTCATTGTGCTGTCCATCCTCTCTTCCAGAGTAAAGTACTGTTTCTCCTGTTGCTGTTTTAACTTTTCCTGCCCCTGTCCATCTGCTCTCGCTTATCCCTAGAATGTGTAATCTATAGTTTCTCATTTCTGCTGTGATCTGTATTAGTTTACCCGTCTCGTTCATTGTCCTGACATTCCAAAATCCTATTCTTGTTTCATATTTTGCGGTCAGGACGTCCGTTTTCGTGTCAGTGGCTTCCTTTCGGCTTTCACCACTGAGTCATACGAGCCTCAGACTCCGGATGTCCGTTCCGCATCAAAGTTTGTTCATTTGTTGTTGTTTCCGTAACTTCATTTCTTTTTACATAGACAGGGGTTCTCCATGTCTCAGAGCCATACAATAGGACTGACTTGACATTTGAGTTGAAGATTCTTATTTTCGTGTTGGACTTGATTTCTCTTGATCTCCATATGTTTCCCAATGCAATGAAAGCTCCTCTTGCTTTTTGTATTCTTATTTTTACATCATTGTTCCTCCAACTTTGTCTATATTAATGCCAAGATATGTATACGATTCTACATCCTTTCGTGGTGTTTCTTCAAGCTCAACCTTGTTATCATTTCTTGCATTTATTCTCAAAATCTTTGTCTTTTCCCTATATATTTTCAGGCCCAATGGTTGTGACCTCTCATCGAGAATTTTCATTTTCTCTTGCATCTGATTATGGTTATGGGACAGAAGAGCCAAGTCATTTGCAAAATCCAGATCATCAAGCTGTTTAGTCTAATTATCCATCTCACCACATATGTCATGGCTCTCAAGAATCATTCTCCTGTTTTTTGGGTTATGACTTTCAAGAGTCATTCTCCTGTTTAAAAAAAATATATTTTACTTGATAAAGTAGTTGAAATCTGGAAGAAAATAGCTTTACGAGCATCCAGGTCATGCGGTTTGTTAAAATATACAACTGGATCAAGTAATGATCCTCACTAGCATTAGAGGTTAAGAAAAGAAGGAAAAGGTTTTATTGGAACAGAATGAAAGATGTATGTCATCATTAAATGTTGTTGTGGCTTGCACTTAAAGGATCATCATATCTGGTCCTAAGCTAGGAGGAAGAAGTGCATGGCATACTGTGCATTCCCCATCATCCAAGGGGGTTTTCCAAATATGCAGAGCTAAAATACTGTGCCCTGATTCTGGGCTCCTGTTGTGTCTTACACAGAGCCACCTCAGCTCCCCATGCCTATCATGGATCCACAGTGAGATCCTCCTGCATGCAGCCAACCAGGTTGACACCAGAGTTATGCCTGGGACTCAAGTGGCTCCTCCAAGCTTAGTGTGCAATGCTGGGTTCTCAACATGTTTCACCACAGCGGGAATCCCTGGAAGTGTGTGGATGATTTCAAGAGTCATCGAGAGTGTAATTAGCCTCACAGACAGAGGTTCCCTTCCACATCTGTATACTATAACATTGTGCTTAGCTGGTTGTTACGTGCAGTTTTCATAACTGATAATGTAGTCTGTCTGTATACTTGTTATGTTTGAAAATATTTTGAATAATACTTTGAAAAATATTTAGAACCCTAATCTAAGGGCGAATACTCATTTTTTGCTTTGAGGGAAAGTAAATATGTAGTTACTCCCCTAAAAGGTTATACCAGCTGACTGCATAGGTCAGAGGTGGATGCGAACAGCGCATGTCCAAACTAGAGAGAGTTTGAAGAAGATTTCCGGCGGGAGGCCGTTTTTGTTGAACTGGGTCTGTCAGACGAAATGTCTGATTAAGTCTCTGCATTGCCTCTGGGGATGGAAACTCTTCCACTGTTATTGAAAGTCCCCTGTGTTATTTCTGTTTGTCAGGAAGACGGCAGTTGCTTCTAAGTTGTGTTAGGAATTCGTAGCAAGGTAAAAAAACGAAACTTTCACACTTCCTTTGTAAGGATCATATTTTGAGTCAACCGGTGACGAGAGCTCACGAATGGTTGAAAGGCAGAGTATTCTACTTGTTACCCTCGTTGGAGCCATCTAAGACCATTAGGTCTAGATTTACACACAGAGACCCATGAGAATAGATGTTATTCTAAAACCCGCATGATTAGCGGTATATATTTTGAACTTAGACACTTATGTCTACAGATGAGGAATCCACAGTGTTTACTGTTTTATAGAGGCCTAATATATAACTATCTGGAGTGGAAGACCAGATGAGTTGCCAGTTATTGCTATTATAACTTTGAAAGTGAAAACTCGCCTGATGTACGAGGGAATTATATAAGACTATCTTCGAAAGGACAGCCTATCTTTGATACGTCCGATTAGAGGGATGGACTATGCTATTTTCGTCGCCCGCCATGTTTGGGGTTGACTTAAGGAGAGCGACTTAAGAAAAGTCAGAGTGAAACTGTTGGATATTTATACAGTTATTTACCCGTTCTGTAATGCGGGGTTTTCTTCTGCTAGTTGTGGGAGGAGAGTTAAATTGGAGTCTGCAACACTTTGATAATCATATATTTATTGGAACTTATATACATGCACTTGTAGTGAATTGTCTTCATATCTGCCATGTTCCTGTGTCATGCTTACATGGATTTGTCTACGTCTTGTTGCTGTGACTTTAATAAATGGTGAGAAAAACGTACACAGCTGTTCATCTATATTTTGACTCCATACCTGTAACATGTACAACATATGGTTCCATCAACTCCACATCTGCACCTTTCAATGTGATGAATGCCACACACACTCTTGTATGTTACATGGTGTGATACAAGTCTGCACTGCTACACAGATGTCCACCTTGGCGAACCTTCATGTCACGCATTCGCGATAAATCATATTACAGCACGATATACCAGTCAGTATCCAATGACAGTACACATCAGGTATATAATCAATCAGCCAGTGATGTTACAGCTTATACCCACCAGTCGGTATCACTGGCATACTGCATCAATCAACATTGTTTGCATCAGTGGTGGCTCAAATACGTGGGTTCACGAGGTGAGACTCTACACAGACGTTACCTTCATCAAATTGCAAAGTACCCGGCGTTGCCTGTGAGACTCTGATTTTCTACGCAGACGTTATTTTACAGAATGCAAAGTACCCGGTGTTGATTGTCAAAACTGCTGTTTAGAAGGCCAAGTTTCATGAACTTTAGTCATTGCTGTTATTTTGAAGAACAGAAATCCGATTCTACCATCGCCACAGTTTCTGAAGCAGAATCAATAGTATATTTTTTCATCGTTGGAACGTCATTCCTAGAAAATTGACTGTTCTTGACTATTGAACAATATAATTATTTAAAAAATGGCCCATTTCATGTTATAAACTATACTTTATATGTTATAACTAAGCCTTCTTTACAACACTCTTCATTCATACTATATGTATTTGTATTTACATGTTACATGTCATTTGTTTATGTATTATATTAGTATATATATTTTCATCGGGATTCAGGTTGGGCGGTGACTCCTTTAGAAAATACCACGTGACAGAGGTTTTCTACTGAGAGTGTTCTGTAGGGTTTATGCAAATTTCCTATAGTGAAATTTGCTAAGCGACAACTGTTGCTATTTTGTGTTAGTTGTGACGAGGTGTGCTTTTTTTCGTTGTTTTTGTAACATTTTTCTATTCTTTAGTTTTGATTAAATTTGTTTGTATTTGTAGGTCTACTCTTTCCTGTCATTCAGTTCTATACACCTTTATGTTATACACTGTGACGTCATTTGTTCTGTTTACATTTTCGCAGTTATCACCACATCTTCTTCTTCTTCCGTCCTTAGCCAAAGACCGACAAAGCAGTCAGAGGCCATCACGCCTTGTGGCGTCTTAAGGGCAACAGCAGATTGATTTTCTCTGTTGTAGTTTCCCATCACGCCTAGCGGCGTCTTTAGGGCAACAACAAATAGATCCATCTGCCGTTGTTTCCGTAATCGGTGTATCACCACATCCTTTGTGAGATTTCCTTCAGTTTAGTTTTTTTTAGTTGACTTCTGCGAATGTTTTCGTAGTGTTTTGAATATTTGTCTTCGTATTATTGTTTTGTTTGCTATTGGTACACATACTTAGACATACACTATTAACATTTTGATTGAACTTATGATATAAATGTCTCATGATATTGTTATTATAGAATAACCATACAAGTTCTTACAAAAGACTTGTCTTCCAAAGAGATTGAGATTAACGGAGCTGATTATACAAGTTTTTGTTAAAAACTTGCTCCTGTTTACTTTGAAATAAATTATATTATTATTTCAGGTTACTGATCTCAGATTATCAGACATAATGTCTAGTTTGTATTTTTGGGTCGAAAAGGAATACTTTCGTATGACTACTAAGGAAATAGAAGAATTCTTAGATTCCTACATTAAACAGGGAAAATCCTTTGGAATGACTAATGAGGAAGTAAACGAATTCTTGGATTACTACATTGAACAGGCGTGTTCCTCGCATATGCCTGCTGAGGAATTACGAGAATACATAAAAGGTAAAATGGAAATTGAAAAACAAATAAGAGAAGCTGAACAAAAGAGATTACAAAAAGAAGCTGAGGAGAAAAGATTAGAAAAACAGGCTGAGGAGAAAAGATTAGACAGAGAAGCTGAAAAAAAATTACAAAGAGAATCTGAAGAAAAAAAAAGGCAAATGCAGCTAGACAGGGAAGCCGAAAAGAGAAAAGCGAAGATGGAACATGAAGTAAAACTCTTAGCTTTGGAGTTGAATGCATTAAAGGAAACAATAAATGAGCTTCAAAGTGATAAGAAAGCTCTTACTGATAAGTTATCAGCAATGAACTCTGAAAATACAATATTAAAGGATAAAATGATGATGTTGATAGAAGATAATAAGAAAGTCTATGACTCTTCTCTTAGTCAGAAGAAAGAGTTAGAGAATGAAGTGACCTCATTAAAAGAGATGTTGGGTAATCAGGTAAATAAGGTAAACTCTTCCACGCTTGATTTGAAACTACTGTGGAAGATTATAGAAACATTAGCTCTTCCTAGTGAGAATAAATTGAGACAATATCAACGGGAAAAGGAGAAAAAAGAGTTAGAAGTTGAAGTGAGCTTAATGAAAAACAATCTTGGTAAAGAACAGTCTCTTAATAATGAGCTAGACCAAGTCAAACTGGACTATGAGAAATTAAAAGCTCAGGCCAGTCAAGACAAGAAGTCTTATGAAGAAACAATTCTTGAGTTAAGAAGTGAGGTGAATCTTGTGCGAGATATTGCAATGAGGAGGAAGATGGAATCTCTGGAGGAGATTAAGGTGTTTAAGAATAAAAAGGGTAGTGAGATGCAGTCACTACAACTGGAGTTGACGCAGTTGAGAGCGAATAAGGTAAAGGATGAGAAAGTTGATGAACTTATTACTACTCATCATAGTGCTATGGAAGCACTCAAACTTGAACTTGTTCAAGAGAAAGCTAAGGTCTTAGAAAATACGTCTCAGACGACAAAGTTGAGAAAAGAGCTTAAAGATAGTATGGCTAAAGAGAAGACTCTTATTTCTCAGTTACAAGACATAAGGTTGGATTATGACAGAAAAATTAAAACCAACGAAAGAATATACAAAGCTGTTACTAGAGAGAAAGCTATGGCAGAGGTGGAAGTTACAAAACTTCGTAAGAGAGTTGACAGTTTATTAGATATTGTTTTGTACAATAACATGTTATCTACTACTAAGGTGGATAGATTGAAACATAAACATGAGGGTCAACATGTTACGAATGCAAAGAGCCAGCGACAGACACTCGATGCTAATAGTAACATTAAGCAATATGTGAACAAATCTTTTCGTGGAAAATATGGTTTCCCACGAAATAACGATACTGCCTCTAATGGGAGTTGGCGTCAGGCCAACAAAGGTAAATCAAGTTTAGATCACGGTGAGGACTTTGATAAGTGTCATGATAAGATTCCTCAGGGAAACCGTGCATCGAATTTTCAGACTCCTGATAAGTTGGTAAAAGAAAACAAAACTGTTAGTACCCATCGTACTCAGCTCAGACAGTACGATGTACCTATTAAGCACAGTGACACAGGGAAAAATAAAAGCAATTTTGCTAAGAGAGATTATCGTGATTGTGAACATTACCAAACGCGTCCATATGATAATAGTTCTTCTTCAAAGAACTGGAGGCAATTTTAATTGTCCTCAACATTTTGGTCCTAGTAACTATAAAAACTTTCATAAAGTTTATCAACATTGTAATGATTGTTCTCCAGGACAACAAAAACCATCAAATAGATATTTTGTTCAGAAGAAAAATAACAATCATAACTATGTTAACTGGAGTTCAAATAAGAGCAATGGGCTCAACAGAGATAAGAATTTTGATAGATCTCGTTGTGATTGTAGATCTCCACAGGATTCCACCTAACTTTTATGTCTTGGACTTCCTAATATGTCGAAGTCTATAATAGTTTCTTTCTATATCAATATAGGTACATATTTGTAATTTGTAATATAGTGATTGTATCACTACTTAGCGGTTCATTGATGTATATTCACCGCTATTCTTTGATAATTCTTCTTCTTTGTTAATCATGAACTTAAGATACCTAATATGAAATTATTGTATGAAATTATTGTATGCATTGTGTCATTGCCAGTATTGTAGTATAAGTTGGTGACACCTCTCTGGAAACATTTATACTTAGAGAAACGCTTTCTCTCAGATTATGAGATATTTTCTCACCAGTCGCTCCATATGTCGACTTAGCCTCACATTTGGCATTATATTTATTTATACTTTTCATCTGCGCATTATTCATGCGTTGTGAGCCTATTGTATGTTGCTCCTAGATGTATTTCCCAAAAAAAAAAAAGTTTCATTTTTTTTCCCGGGAGGTGTGGTAAGACTGTTACGTGCAGTTTTCATAACTGATAATGTAGTCTGTCTGTATACTTGTTATGTTTGAAAATATTTTGAATAATACTTTGAAAAATATTTAGAACCCTAATCTAAGGGCGAATACTCATTTTTTGCTTTGAGGGAAAGTAAATATGTAGTTACTCCCCTAAAAGGTTATACCAGCTGACTGCATAGGTCAGAGGTGGATGCGAACAGCACATGTCCAAACTAGAGAGAGTTTGAAGAAGATTTCCGGCGGGAGGCCGTTTTTGTTGAACTGGGTCTGTCAGACGAAATGTCTGATTAAGTCTCTGCATTGCCTCTGGGGATGGAAACTCTTCCACTGTTATTGAAAGTCCCCTGTGTTATTTCTGTTCATCAGGAAGACGGCAGTTGCTTCTAAGTTGTGTTAGGAATTCGTAGCAAGGTAAAAAAACGAAACTTTCACACTTCCTTTGTAAGGATCATATTTTGAGTCAACCGGTGACGAGAGCTCACAAATGGTTGAAAGGCAGAGTATTCTACTTGTTATGCTCGTTGGAGCCATCTAAGACCATTAGGTCTAGATTTACACACAGAGACCCATGAGAATAGATGTTATTCTAAAACCCGCATGATTAGCGGTATATATTTTGAACTTAGACACTTATGTCTACAGATGAGGAATCCACAGTGTTTACTGTTTTATAGAGACCTAATATATAACTATCTGGAGTGGAAGACCAGATGAGTTGCCAGTTATTGCTATTATAACTTTGAAAGTGAAAACTCGCCTGATGTACGAGGGAGTTATATAAGACTATCTTCGAAAGGACAGCCTATCTTTGATACGTCTGATTAGAGGGATGGACTATGCTATTTTCGTCACCCGCCATGTTTGGGGTTGACTTAAGGAGAGCGACTTAAGAAAAGTCAGAGTGAAACTGTTGGATATTTATACAGTTATTTACCCGTTCTGTAATGCGGGGTTTTCTTCTGCTAGTTGTGGGATGAGAGTTAAATTGGAGTCTGCAACACTTTGATAATCATATATTTATTGGAACTTATATACATGCACTTGTAGTGAATTGTCTTCATATCTGCCATGTTCCTGTGTCATGCTTACATGGATTTGCCTACATCTTGTTGCTGTGACTTTAATAAATGGTGAGAAAAACGTACACAGCTGTTCATCTATATTTTGACTCCATACCTGTAACACGTACAACATATGGTTCCATCAACTCCACATCTGCACCTTTCAATGTGATGAATGCCACACACACTCTTGTATGTTGCGTGTTGTGATACAAGTCTGCACTGCTACACAGATGTCCACCTTGACGAACTTTCCAACACGCATTCGCGATAAATCATATTACTGCATCAGTTGAACATATGATTGCATCACTGGTGGTCATATAAGGATGACTCCAGATATGCCTCCAATGAATGTCATCATCACATGAGTAATGCCTAGTGACACTGGTAACCACTTCCTTCCAAAAACTACATTTCAGTTTCCACTACTGCTGTGTTCCTAACCATCTACCGTCCGAGATCTTTCTTCTTTGACTCCTTCTTTATCTTATTACCTCCATTTCTCATGCCATTAACAATTTTCTAGTTTCTCTTTTGTAAACTTACTTCCTTACTTAGTCATTCCTCTTCTACCATGGGTGTAGAGTTTGCCAGAGAGAGTGCCATACTATCCTACTGACTGTCTTCTTCCCGTTCTGATTCTAATCTAGTCCCTGGTTTTTCAGAGACTGTCTAATGTTGTCCTCCCAGCAAACCCTGGGTCATCCTGGAGGTCTGGATCCTAGGCTTTTGGTTTCCTATATATGTCCTGATAGCAGATCTTCTCCTGTTCTGCAGACATGGCCAATCCATTGTAATTGGGACTGTTCCACTCAGATCTGAAGGGGCTGGGTTTTGAGACCATGATGTATCATCTGGTTGTGGACCATGTCTTTTCTTGTCACTTCAACCAACCTCAGATACCTCATTTCTAAAGTATGGAGTTGGCATTTATGGGATGTGGTCATTGCCCATAAGTCGCATCCAGAAGTCAAGATTGGAACATAGGTGGAGCGGCATACAGCCATCTTCTTCTTGACAATTTCTCTTTTCTAAGCACATGGCTATTTAATTTGGCCAAACTTTGATGCACATCTACTAACATCATAAAACAAAATGTATGGATACGCTTAGGGAACAGCTTGATGTCCTAATGGTATTCAGAAAATTACTAAAATTTGTGCAGCAGAAATAGCAAAGAGATTTCATAAAATTAACAGAGGACAGATTAAAACAATAAAAATAAGAAAAACTACCTTGATGAATTCTAATGCTTCATGGTATCCAGTTTTACTTGGGCAGTGGTAGTTGCCACTAGATGAAAATTTGTACTTTGGATCAGTGATGATAGATGCATTGAAGAAATCAGCCAAAATTGTCAGCAGACATCGTCTGTCCCAGTCATCCGTCACACGGCCACCATAGTTACACTCTCCGGTCATATAAGTGATAGCGCCAAATGGAATCTCATCATATTCATTGATAAACATCTAGAGAGGGAAAAGAACAGTTTAACATCAGTTAAAAAATAGAATATGAAATGGAATACAAATAAGAGTGCAGAGCTAAAAGTAACTTTAAAAAAAATCAACTGTGAGTTTAATGAATAGATATTTTCATGCTGATTCAAAGATGACTCATACCTGAAGTTGTCTGACTGAGATTCTGAGATCCGACTCATTGAACCCATATGGAATGTTCCAGCCCAAAGGTCCAAATTTTCTCCTTTCTTGTACCAGGGCATGGAAGAAGCACAAGCCAAACAGAAGCTTCTCAAAATTCTGAATAAAATGGAACAAGAAAATAATATTCTATTTTTTTTAAAAAGTCTCCTTACCTACTAATTATCAATTTAATTATAAAAAGAGCAACATAGAACCACTTTCCTGTCATATCAGAAATAAAATTCAGATTATTTTCTTTGCTGTGACTACATGGGACATGAGCTAACAAATTTTGGTACTTAAAATATTCTTGTTTCACTTGTAATTCACCAGCTGGTATGAATTCTTGGGCAGTAATGTAATAAGGCTAATAATAAGGCTAAAATGCCTATTTCTTCATCTTGACAGAAAAATCATTTTCATTCATTTGTTGGCATTGTAAAAACACAACTGAAATGATTTTATACCCATTGTTCCTTATCCTGGTGTGTTACAAGGGCCTAAAAGGGGAACAGTTTGGCCACATATCCTTCTGTACATAATACTGGTATTTCTTCTCTCAGCCAGACTTACGAAGTAATTTGTATATCCCTTTAGAGGTGTTAAGTTTTGGCTTTGGTTGGTCTCTGCTGGAATGCCACCTGGGCCAGCAATTATCATTTTTTTTTAGAAGCTTTACATCCGTCCTTACTTCTTCTTGCTTGTAGCTCCTCTTCTTCCTGCTGAATGTCTGGGTGATTTTGTGGAGCTGATCTACTGAGATGTTCCTCAAAGATGCTTTATTCATCTCTTCATTTGTTCTTTTATATTACAACACAATTTTCCATTCTTGTCTTTGATGCATACATGCAAGTAGTACTGGTTACCCATATTCTATACAAGTAATTCTCGTTTTCAGATTTGTATGGCCCGCAGATAATTTCTGTACAGTTATTTCCACCTAATTATTAAATATATGTGAGTGTGTGTGTGTGTATATATATATATATATATATCTCGATTTTCTTGTGCCACACCTTAGCAGATATTTGCATTGTTAGATTCGATGAGATGACAGGCCGCTTGAATAAAAAAATCAGTCAATGAAAATAAGCTGCCTTTTTTTCCGATTTGCAAGAGTCAGCGTGACTCATAGTTCATTCATCATTCTGCGCTAATGCTGACTGCAGGTTACTGATTATTTTAATGATGACATCATTTTAAGCTAATTTATTATTTATGGCTGCTTATAAGCAACAACAACAAAAGTGGATACCACTACATATTACTTGATTTTACTAAATCTGGTAGAATCTGTGTAAGAAATGTACATCTGAATAATAAAAGCAAGGCAAAATTGCATCTTAACTCAATCAGAGCCCCAGGAAAAGTTTATTTGGAGTTACTTCTCTTCTAAGTTTTAATTTTATCTCTTTAAAAACATTGTCTAAGATTTTCCTTTGTTAGATATATCATTATTATGATTATGCAGTGAGTAATTTTTATTAAATAATTAATTACTATCAATGTTTGTTATATTCATGATCGACACTGAAAGTCATATGGGTATTTAAAACTGCCAATTTGGCTAAAATGGCTATTTTAATTTTTGAAGTTCGGTTGAGAATAAACTACGCTAACGTCAGTTTATATTTTTATTGCAAATTATGAGCTAAAAAAAAAAAAAACCTAATATGATCACTTGATTTTATTATTAACTCCACCTTCTTCTTTGATCCTTAACCGCCGACCGTCAAAGCAGTCAGTGGCCATCACGCCTAGTGGCGTCTTGTAGGGCAACAACAAATTGATTCCACTTTGCTCGGTCGGTGGCCATCCTTCGTACAGTGCCCCAACTCTGGTTCATTCTTTGCATCTCAGCCTCCACAGTCCTCCGCCAGGTTGTTTTTGGTCGGCCTCTCTTTCGTTTTCCTTCAGGGGTCCAAAGCATAGCTGTTCTTGTGATGGCATCAGGGTCTCTTCTGAGGACATGGCCAACCCAGCTCCAGCGTCTGCCAGCTATGATGGTGTGCATGTCCTCTTGCTTGCTACAAGTAAGCAGATCTTGGTTAGTGATGGTATTCGGCCAAAAGATTCGGTGAATTTTTCTTAGGCATGTTGTGTGAAAAGAGGACAATTTTGACATTTCCTTCTCTGTAACTCTCCAGCATTCCGCACCATAGAGAAGCACAGAAAGCACACAGCTCTGATACAATCTTAATTTTGTGCTTGTGCTGTATTGGGAGGACTTCCAGATGTTGTTTAGGCTAAAGAAGGCTGTTCTTGCCTTATTCATTCTGATGTTGATGTCTTTGCCTGCCCCGCCGTCTGGTGTTACTATGCTTCCTAGGTATGTGAAGGTATCTGTCTGTACCAGTTGCTGATTCCTTACTGATATGGGCTCAGGGTTGCTCACATTGAGCATCATGACCTCTGACTTCTTTAAATTGATGTTCAAGCCCACCTGCTGGCTAAACTTATTAAGTCTATCCGTTTTTTCCTGGATGTGTTGATGTGAATGTGCTAGTAGTGCAATGTCATCTGCATATTCCAGATCTTCCAATGTAGAAAATGTTGTCCATCTTATTCCTCTTGGACTGCTCTCTGTTGTCTGGCGCATCACCCAGTCTATGACTTTTAAAAATAGAGTGGTTGATAAGGGGCATCCCTGTCATACTCCTGTCTTCACCTCAAAGGTTAGGTTGCTCTGCCCAACACTACACGTAAAGTTGGCATGGAGGCTTTTTATGATTGACACTATGCAGCTTGGAATTCCATAAGCCCTCAGTATTTTCCATAAACTGTCCCTATGTATGCTGTCAAAAGCCTTTTCAAAATCAACGAAATTAATTAACTCCACCTAGGCCGGTTCTAAGCTCGGCTGAAAAACAAGGAAGGCAGCATACATGGAGGCCGTAAGGAGGCAGCCCCTCCACCTTGCAAAACCACAACAGGCCAATCATCAATTTGCCTTAAAACACGATTACAAGAACCAACGGAGAGAAAAACTGGACTGATCTTAACTCTCTTCATTTCTATCCTTAAAAAACCAGACATGTAAAGCAAGTCATTTCAAAGTCGCACAAAGTTCTATAAAAACATTTTTTTCAACTTAATATTGTTGTTTTATAATAAAATACTTCATAAAATTTTTTTAAAACGTAAAAAGTTTCTTTTAAAACACCTTTTATAAGAAAATAATCAACGCTGAAGTCACTACTGAGCACCGTAAACACTCGCTGCCATTTTGAGTTTTTTGATAGTCAGATTTCACTGCCGTGGAAAAAAATAAAAATAATGAACTTCAGCGATGATTTCAGTGATGAATTCATCCCTGATTCTGCAGATAATGATGTCTGGGAGACTGAAACATTGCATTCAGACATAGATATTGACTATAATGTATCTGCTGATCCAATTTATAAAGTAGACCCGGCAAGGTAATTTCCGAGAACGAAAGTCTAAATCTAGTGCTAGGGATTTTAATGGAATGTTACAGCCTAGTTACCTAGTTTTTTTTTTTAAAATTACCATTTAAATAGATACTACAACCTATTCTCTATTAAAATCGATAATGATTTTAACATTTATTGTGAACAATATTTTGTTTATTTAATTTTTTAAATGGTTGCTAAGGACACTTATATTTGCAAAACGAACAGATACATAGTGAAAAAAATAAAACAGACCAGAAAGTGGTGAAAGTTATATATTTTTGTTGGGAGGGATAATAATCAAAAATATTTAAAGTTTGTAATTTAATATTTTTATTTCATTTTAAAGATTAAATTATAATACACAATGTGTGATTAAAAAAAAAATTACCCTTAGTTTCTCAAACTATAACTAGTAATATGTTAAGTTCTTTCATTACAGATCTAAAGGCTATAGTGATTTGGATGCTGGAGCCTCTGTGTCAGTTCTGAAGTTCCTACCCTGTCGATAACCTAGGTTTCATCTAAAGGAGGAAATATGCCTTTGATTTCATTCATCGGAAATGCCAGAAACTTTATCAGCTCGACAACCTCTTTGCACTAATTAACGGATGGTTCGTAATAAAGGCATGTATCCTAAATTATTTCAGCAGTATATTAGAGATAAGCCAACTAAATGTGGAATGAAATTATGGATCCTTGCTGAGGCTGAAACAATATATATATATATATATATATATATATATATATATATATATATATATATATATATATATATATATATATATAGATATATATATATATATATATATATATATATATATATATATATATATATATATATGAATTTAACTGATTCCGTACATAAGATCTAATAATAGATGCAACGGCCGAACGCTGTAGACGTAAGATCTTTTAAAAGACGCTGATTTATTTCATTGTTTCTTTCTATTCTGATATTTTATACTGCCCGGAATTTATCTCGAACGGAAGTAAACACAAAACTGGGCAAATTTCAACAAGCTTCAACGTCTTTTATTTGCGTTTGAACGGATTTTTTCACATTTATCTTCATCTTTAATCGTGTTTTGTCGTATCGCCATAATGGCCGAAAAACACACAGGATATGTTACTAATATGTGAACAGTGAACAAACTGTGTGATCAACCATAACTTTCTTACTTTTTCTGTGTTTCTAAATGGATTACCTGCACAAAGAGAGCAGTGAAACTGTATTGTGATAACAATTTATGTTACAAGCCTTACGTAAGTCGAAAATATTTGTTCAAAATTTCAAGTTATCTTTTTTTCCGTGTACATGTTATCTGTTATAACATAAACATAACATAAAATTAGCTAGAAAGGCATATGGATTTATATTGTTCATCCAATGTACTTTAATTTGATATATACAGTAGAACTCCATTTATCCGAACCCCATGGGACCTAGCATCGTTCGGATAATCAAATGTTCGGATAATTGGATTACATGATGTATCGAGTACATGTACACATATTTCTAAAAATAATTAACAATCACAAGGAAAATACACTATAAAACATATTTACTTGTACTGTAATAATAATACCCACACTGTATTAGATCACTGTATCACCAAAATCTTTTATTACACGGCAGTGCATGTACTACTTGTATTAATTATTTTTGTTAAGAAAGAGAAGTGTTTTCAAAATAACATTACAAACGATTCAAAACCAGGCACAACTTACGTATACATGTACTTGCACAGATGTAGCCCACTATTTAAAATAATGAGGAATCCTCTTTTGCACCAAACTGGATAGTCTGCTTTTGGCTGCTAAGTCCCGCACTCTCTTCAACAGCAGAAGCTGTGTAGGACAGCTGTCATCTTCTTGCTCGTACCAAGCCATCGCTGTTTCTAGTGCTATAAAGGCCTCTTCAGGACTTGGTCGACGTTTTGGGTTTTCTTCATAATCTACAAGTACATCATGTACTTCTGAGGAGTCTTCAACATCGGTCACTACATGTATTTGGTTTTCTTCTTGGACAAAAGACAAAATTTCTTCGTCATTCAAAAACTGAAAACCGGAATCATTATCATCTTCTAGCCACATGTGTGCATCATCTTTGTCACAGTCCGAAAATCCGGGCATTGCTTGAAACAGTTCCACAACTTCATTTATACAATCATCATTTCTGTCCACTGCAGTAGTTTCATTTCCTCCTTTTTTCCCAAGCAATCTATTCCAAGCCTTGTTGAGATTATCTTGTGACAGGGTGGTCCAAGCATCAGCTAACATATAGCAGCAGTCTTTGAGATTAAGCTTTTTGGAAAACGCCACCACACTTTCTTCATCTTCAGCCAACAATAAACGACGCAGGACTTCCTTCTTGTACATCTTTTTAAGCTTTGCTATAACACCCTGATCCATTGGTTGAATCAGTGCTGTTACATTGGGAGGCAGAAAAATTACTTTAAAATTTGCATCAACTGCATTCAATGTATCCGTCTCTGGGTGAGATGGTGCATTGTCCAGAAGAAAAATTACTTTTCCAGTTTTCTTTTCTTGTTCTTTCAACCTCTTCACATTTGGGATGAACTGATTTGTATACCAATCAAGAAATATTTCACTATTCATCCAAGCACTCTTCTGTGCTTTGTAGCATAATGGGAGACATGACACATTCTTTAAAAAAACGTGGTTTTTTGTCTTTGCCGATCATTAGCACCGGTAAACGATGACTTCCACTGGCATTCGCGGCTACCAAAATTGTTACTCTCTTTGCACTTTTTAAACCCAGGGGCAGCTGCTTCGCGCTGAGATGCAAGTGATTTTTGAGGCAATGATTTCCAGTATAAGCCAGTCTCATCGGCATTATACACATCATAGAGTAAATAACCTTCTTCTTCCAAAAAAAGCCAAGAATGTTTCTTTAAATATTTCAGCGGCAGTTCCATCGCTAGATAAAGATTCCCCTTGAATCTCCAATTCTCGTATGCCATGACGAGATTTAAAGTTTCTTAACCATCCCTGGCTAGCCTTAAAGTAAGGAGGACCGTCAAGTTGATTGTTGAACTGAAGTGCCTTTTCACACAATAGAGAGCCAGAGATAGGTTCCCATTTGCTTCTTCTTCGCACAAACCATATATAGTTTTCGCACAAACCATATATACAAAGCCTCTTCCAATTTCAAATCTTTCGCATTTCTCATGGTTTTATGTTTCTTCGACCCATTTTCACTATCCAATTTCGATGCAAAACTCATAATTTTATCCTTGTTACTTTTGATGTCAGAGACGGTAGCTTTCCCAACATTGAAAATCCTCGCAAATGAAGACACAGTTTCACCTTTTCCTAGTCTCTTGATTATTTCTGTTTTCGTTTCAATTGACAAAACATTGCGGTTCCTTTTATATGCTTTAGGCCTACTGGAAGATGCCAGATCGCACAGAGAAATACGTGTACACCAAAATTATTCTGCTGTAGTAGCAGACACAATTATTTTAAGTTGAACTGTCTGTTTAGCCAGTGTTCTGCCTAGAACGCACACGTACACTGGATTGGTAAACCAGATATTAACTGATTTTATGATCTAACTGACTTCCTGTACGTAAGCGACCGTCCATTAGCCCATGTCATTGTCTACAAATTGTTCGCACACATGTGAAGCTTGCCGCATCAAAAGATTCAGAACTGTAGTCTAACGTGACTTGTGGCGCCTGGTTTTTTTTTTTTTTTTCTGGAAAAAGTGTTCGGATAATTGGATGTTCGGATAATTGGGGTTCGGATAAATGGAGTTCTACTGTAATATGTTATACTTAACTCATGATTAGACACACATTGTCAGTAAACGTAAATTATGTATGTGTAAATTTTTGGGGCTTAAAAATAATTCCTTCCAGAGCTGAAAATAATTACGTACGGAAAGAGTTAAAGTTACCTTGGTAAGGATATCCAAGCTTCCCAATTTGGTTTGGCTTATGATGTAGTTATGAGACTAATAAAGTCTGGTTAATAAAGGTAATTTTTTGATAATTCTTACACTAGTGTACAACTTTTAAAATATCTTTGAAAGAAAGGTGTTTGTGCATGGGAAACTATTATTAAAAAAAAAAAAAAAGGTTTTTGAAAATCTTTAAATGAAATAAAATCTTTTGAAAACATAATCAGCTCACAATGACGCAGCAGGGAGAGAAAGATGTTAACTATACTGGGGAGGAATAATAAAACAGTTTCTATCATGTCAAATTTTATGACAGCTAGTGAATATTCAGAAGTTACTAGCAGAACAAAAGTTAATGGGGAATTTAGAGAGTTAAAAGTTAAGCAGTCTTATGTTTTCTTCTTCTTTGATCCCTAGTCGCAGACTGTCAAAGCAGTCAGTGGCCATCACAACTGGTGGCATCTTGTAGGGCAGCAACAATTTGCTCGGTTGGTGGCCATCCTTCGTGCAGTACCACAGCTCTGATTCATTCTTTGCACCTCAGCCTCCACAGTTCTCCGCCAAGTTGTTTTTGGTCGGCCTCTTTTTGGCTTTCCTTCTGGGTCCATAGCATAGCTGTTCTTGTGATGGCAGCAGGGTCTCTTCTGAGGACGTGGCCAACCAAACTCCAGTGTCTGCCAGCTATGATGGTGTGCATGTCCTTTTGGTTGCTCCAAGTAAGCAGTTCTTGATTGGTGATGGTATTCGGCCAAAAGATTAGGAGAATTTTCCTTAGGCAGATAATACAGCTGTTAACCCTAGCCACGTCAAGAAAATGATAAAATAATATTTTCCAAAATGTGTTTGTTTTCCTAAGAACATGATATTTATTAATTAATTGGTTAATTTTTATCTACCCTGCCCATATAAGTGTTATATTGTTTCACTACATTCAAGCAGTCTATTGTAGTGAAACAAAATAACACTTGTATGGGCGGGGTTTTTATTTTATTATTTTCTTGACATGGCTGGGGTTAACAGCTATATTATTTTTAAAGAGTGGAGAAAGGATCATCCTGATGTTGAAGAACTTCTTGGATCCTTAGCTCCTGACTGACAAAGCAGTCAGTGGCCATCACGCCTGAAGAACTAGAAAGACCACATCATTACCTTAAAACAGATTTAACGGAGGAACTAATAAAGGAACTGGGTGGACTTAAAAAGCCCCAGAATATTCCTTCTTCACACAATGCCATCAAAATTAAAATCAGCACCACACACTCAGTTATACTAGAATGTACTGGTACTAGACACAATTGTAAACATTGTTCAGCAACTCTAGGTATTAAAAAAAAGGCAAACAAAATGTAGTGCATGCAATACCTTTCTTTGATTCCTGAAAAATAGAAACTGCCTAGTTGAATACCGTAACTCCTAAAACAGTCTTGATATCTTCTATTTCTATATTCAACTAATCTGATATGGTTATGAATGTCAATTTTTTTTAACAATCTTAGTTCATGTTTTTAAATTAAAAAGTTTCCATTAGAGCCAAATTCTTCGTACCAATTTTAATTATTCTCTAATTAATTAATTTATTATCAGAATCTTAATTTTTTCAAAATATGTATATTCTTGGATAACCTTTTAAATAAAAGTACATTAGTTGAATTATTTTAATGAGCTAGTGGTTTTTATTCTTGAATATCTCCGTTTATGTACATTTTTATGACCAATTCTGCAATTATTTTGACCTTGGATAATTACATTGTAGTGTTGGCGTTCTCTTTTTCCCAGTAATTCTTGACATTTCTAATTCCATAAAATTTTGAAAGGAGAAATGGTTAGATCCTCGGGACATGAGGCAGAAATTGTACAACATACGAGGGGCGTTCAGAAAGTAATGCACCACATCGTTTTTCTCAGCTAATAATGAAGATAGAAGCATGAAATTTTGCACACTTCAAACATGGCATGTGCCAATTGTGTGCGCTAAATTGCACTGCAACCGGCCAAATAATATGGCTGCTCTAAATCGTTGAAATGGAGCATGTTAGCAACTTGCGTTATAAAAAGAGAATTGTGATAGAATTTCTCGTTGCAGAGAAGGAAACTGTTGTGATATTCACAAGCATCTATGTGATGTGTACGGAAGTTTTGCAGTCGACAGGAGTACAGTCAGTCGCTGGGTTAAGAGAATCAAAGAATCAGGAATTGGAGATACGGAGCTGCTTGATCGGCCGCGCTGTGGACGTCCTGCCACAGCCACCAAAGCAGAAATGTTGAAATGCGCTGAGGGCATTATTCTTACTGATAGGTGAATCACTACTCAACAATTGGCCTTACAGCTGTCAGTCAGCATTGGTAGTGCAAATGCAGTTATAAAAACTCTTGGATTTTCTAAGGTTTGCGCAAGATGGGTTCCTCGAAGTCTCACAAATGACCACCAATTGCAAAGGAAAGCAATTTCTTCTGAATTGTTGGAGCGTTTCAATGCTGATGGAGAGAACTTTTTGGCTAAGATCGTTACAGGTGACGAAACCTGGGCACATCATTTTGAACCTAAGACAAAAAGACAGTCAATGGAGTGGCATCATCCGCAATCACCAAGAAGAAATTCAAGACAATTCTTTCAGCTGGAAAGGTCATGATCACTGTCTTTTGGGACATTGAAGGTGTGATTCTTGTGGACGTTATGCCAAGAGGAGAGACAATCAATTCGCAAGCTTACATTAAGACATTGAAAAAACTCAATCAACGTTTTTGCAGAGTGCGGCCGCACAAGAATTAAGCAGACCAGCTTCTCCTTGACGACAATGCGCGCCCTCACACAAGTCTGGCAACACGGGAAGCAATCACCAAATTGGGTTGGACTGTACTACCCCATCCACCCTATAGTCCCGATTTGGCACCCTCTGATTTTCATCTATTTGGTCCACGTAAAGATGCACTCCGTGGGACAAGGTTTGAAGATGATGAAGAAGGGATTCATGCAGCGAAGAAATAGCTACATGATCAAGACAAAATCTGGTACGGGCTAGGAATACATGCACTTGTTTCACGCTGGCATAAAGCCGTACAAGTTGATGTGGATTATGTTGAATAATACCGATGTTTACATGACATATCCATGTATATTGTGTATAAATTTCATGCTTTTTGAATAAACAGCTAGTGAGAAAAACGATGTGGTGCATTACTTTCTGAACGCCCCTCGTAATTCTTTGCCATCATCTTTTGATGGGCTACTTGCTAGTTTTTTTTAATATCAAAGTTTCTAAAATGATTATCTCAATCATAGTTTTCTTAAAATTGGACAACCTACCAAATTCTGATGTCATGCGATTGTATTATATTTTTTCTCAGTTTCTCCAAATCTGCCCATCTGCTTGTTGTTCCATTACCCTTCTGTTTCTTCTCAGTCTTTATTTGGCACTTTTTGTTTCTCTCTAATATACTAATAAAGCGGACAAGTGGACAAAGTCTGATTCTGCAAGGATACATCACATTTTGGTAAGATTAATATCCTGTTTGGTCTTTTTTGAAAAGGAACTTGTAGGAATAAAACCAAAGTATCATAAGCCATTGCTCCTTCCTTCATTTGGACGTCTGCAAAGCATTTGCAAGTACTTACATTTTCTTTGCCAGGGCATCCCTTGAAGAAGGTCTCATCACTTATCGGGTCATTCAGGTAGCTCTGAAGTAGATTCTGGCGAAGGCCTGTTGGTGGCTCATTAGTCATCTTCACCCCATTTTGCAAGACGGTGACTGGGAACTGAACCAAAGATACTAAATGATGATCAATTATTATAAATTTATTAATTTTTACTTAATATTGCAAAAGCACTTGAGTAGAAATATAACATAATTTTCAAAATGAAGAAAAGAAGTCACTGTCCAGCTTGATGAGTAGGTCATCCCGTAGCAGATACTGCCAAAGGGAGGGACTTAACTATACTAGGTCCAGCTTTGAGAGGTCATGTAACCAGTTCCCTTCCTCACTGCCTTTACCTTCCCTTACTCAACAGCAGGAGTCAGATACCCATTTACAACTGGGTAGACTGGAGCATGACGCCAGTGTTTCAAACCCAGTACCTGGCCAATGCTCTAACCTCTTTGCCAATCACAAGCTCTAAAGGTAAAGATAGTCCCTTATCAGATACTACCATAGGGGAGCTAAGTGTTAGAGACTTCATTAGCACAAGGCACAGCTTCAAGAGGTGGTGCTGACCAATTCCCTTTTTTTGCCTTAGCCTTCCCTAACTTAAGAGCACAGTTAGGTACCCATTTACAGCTGGGTAGACTGGAACAAGATATCATCAGGTCTCAAACCTGGTACCTCTGCAGCGAGAAGCCAGCACTCTTATCAAACGGAAACTTTATGATGACTGACATAAAAAACAAAAAATGTCATATTAACTCTTTCCGTCCACAGTGGCGCGCCTTGCGCCAGATAGGACTTCCGTTCCGACCAATGACGCATGGCGCGCCAGTGCGATATATGTCGAGTTTGAACGAAAAGTTATAAATACCTAGCAACTAGCTGGTTTTTAACTCATTCCCCCCCAGGCTGTTTTTGGGTTTTACCCAGGCCCGAAAATGGATGCAATTTTTTCAGACAGGTGAGGTTTTAAAAACAGACAGTGGACAAATACATAAGTTCAGTAGGTAGTTGTGTTATACATTTAAATGTGTGAAATTGACTGGAGAATCTTATGAATTGCTTCATATAATTAATTAATATGAATAGGTGTGTGTTATGTCTTGTGAAGTGTAGACTTGATTAAAAAAGTGTTAAAATTTTTTTTTTTAATTGTATACTTAAACTTAAATATTTCAGCTCCCAATTAATGTATGGCAATAAAATGTTCACCAACGGGCTGATCACCCGTTTGCCAGTTACTTCGATTACGGAAACAACAGCAAATGGATTGATTTGCCGTTGCCCTAAAGACGCCAATAGGCGTGATGGGAAACAATGGCAAAGAAAACCTATCTGCTGTTGCCCTAAGACGCCACTAGGCGTAATGGCCACTGACTGCTTTGACGGTCGGTGGCTAAGGACGGAAGAAGAAGAAGAAGAAGAATAAAATGTTCAGAATGTCAGTGCACATTTAGTTTGAAACATATCTAGAAACTTTTATCACTATCACTTCATAGATGTAATTGTTATGATTTTTTTTCTCAAAGCCCCATATGTTTGTAAAAACAACCGCTCAAAATTTGTGCAATTTTTCTCTTCAGGTTATATTTTAAAAGCAGGCAGTAGATACACATTTTATTTAACTAGGTGTTAATGTTATACATTTAAATGTGTGAAATTGACTGGAAAATCTTATGAATTGATTCATATAATTAATTGATATGAATAGGTGTGTGTTATGTCTTGTGAAGTGTAGACTTGATTTTAAAAATGTTTAAAAAATAAAATAAAATTTACTTAAAAAAATTTCAGCTCCCAATTTGTATGGCAATAAAAATAAAATATCAGTGCACATTTAGTTTGAAACATATACTTAAATCACTTCATAATGTAATTTTTCAGATTTTTTTCTCCCATAATGTCAAAATGTGCAATTTTTCTCTTCAAAATAAAAAACTGCAGTAGACACAATATTTAACAGGTGTGCACATTTTAGTGTGAAATTGACTGGAAACATATAATTAATTGATATGAATAGATGTTATGTCTTGTGAAGGGTGTGTAGTTTAAAAATCTGTGAAACTTTTATCACTATCACTTCATAGATGTATATTTTTATGATTTTTTTTTTTCTCAGAAGCTCCCAATAAAAATGTACATAAGAATATCAGTGCACATTTAGTTTGTTTTAAAACAACCCATATGTTTGTAAAAACAAAAATGTGTGCAATTTTTCTCTTCAGGTTATATTAAAAAAACAGGCAGTAGATACACATATTATTTAACTAGGTGTTTATGTTATACATTTAAATGTGTGAAATTGACTGGAGAATCTTATGAATTGATTCATATAATTAATTGATATGAATAGGTGTGTTATGTCTTGTGAAGTGTAGACTTGATTTTAAAAATGTTTAAAAAATAAAATAAAATTGCATACTTAAACTTAAATATTTCAGCTCCCAATTAATGTATGGCAATAAAATGTTCAGAATGTCAGTGCACATTTAGTTTGAAACATATCTAGAAACTTTTATCACTATCACTTCATAGATGTAATTGTTATGATTTTTTTTCTCAAAGCCACATATGTTTGTAAAAACAACCGCTCAAAATGTGTGCAATTTTTCTCTTCAGGTTATATTTTAAAAGCAGGCAGTAGATACACATTTTATTTAACTAGGTGTTGATGTTATACATCAACATGTGGGAAATTGACTGAAGAATCTTGTGAAATGCTGTAGATAATTATTTGATGTAGGGAAAGAGTCTGTCATGTTATGTGAAGTGTAGACCTAATCAAAAATAACTGGAAAAAAGATAAATAAACTGTACTCACATATGTCAGCTCCAGTTTAATCCATAGCAGAAAAATCTCAGAATATCAGTGCACATCCATTTTGAAACACAACACATTTTACCACAATCACTTCAAATATATAATTTATATGATTTTTTTCCTACACCACAAATTTCTGTAAATACCAAACAACTATGACTAATATTATTTACACCAACTATATTCTATCATTTTTGGTTTGACAATGTGCTTCCACTTTGGCCTGAGAAGATACAAGGAAAACCTTGGATTATACTGCTTATATTGCCATCTGCCTTTATACCCTATTACCACTTCATTCAAACTGAGATTTTGGAATGGGTAAAAGGCACTCTGAAATTTTTGCAACAACATGTTCATAAAATCTTTTCTTTTCCTTGTGAATTTTCATCAGAGGCATGAAGCATTGTATGATATAATGCTTCAAATCTACTTCTTGAAAACATTTGAAGAAACCAAGGAGTATAAAATTCTGCAGATGTAGACCAGTAGTTGCGAATGCATGGTCTTTTCTGAATCCCAATATTTATTAGGACAGCAATAAACTTATCAAGTTCATGGCGTGTGACTTTGGTCCACCGAGAATACAATGAATATTGTTTCGCAGGGTTATTTTGAATAGATTTGAGTCTGGTATAATCATTGATGCACTGGAACATGAAATCTTGAACCTCATCTGTAAACAAAACACTGAAACATTTCAATGGGGTTGACAGGTCAAACCCCTCAGTCACACCTGGTGTTCTCTTTGGACAAAATCGAAATGCATTTTGTGTCATCCCCTCAGCAATTTCTAACCACTCTGGGACATCTTGTGAGGATGCACCTGCCTCTAGACTTGTGGCAGTTCTCATAGCTTTACTTTTGGTCACAATGGTGTTTTTGCCTCTTTATCCTTCTCCTTTAGTGACTGAAAGTTTTTGCTTTTTTATACCAGCCCTACCTGATGCATGTTCAATCAGCTGATCGACATCGCCCTCAGAATGATCACTTTCATGAATATTCTGACACAAAGTCTTTACAATGTCTTCATTGGAATTACTAAACCTAACTTCTAAAAATCCGTGTCGCTCGAGTTATCTTCTGTCCACTGAAAAATTAGCGTCGTGCTTGCTCAGCCGAAAGCAGGTGTTTAGAAGAAGATTCTCGATCCATTTTGTATGTAAACAAAGAAATAGAAATGGATATAAAACACACAATTTTAGCTTCACAAATTTGTTTTTTCACTCACAAACGTCCATAAACATGTCCTAGATGTAATGAAATGATTTAAAAACCAGCTAGTTGCTAGGTATTTATAACTTTTCGTTCAAACTCGACATATGTCATTGGTCTGAAGATTCTCGATCCATTTTGTATGTAAACAAAGGAATAGAAATGGATATAAAACACACAATTTTAGCTTCACAAATTTGTTTTTCGCTCACAAACGTCCATAAACATGTCCTAGATGTAATGAAATGATTTAAAAACCAGCTAGTTGCTAGGTATTTATAACTTTTCGTTCAAACTCGACATATATCGTACTGGCGTGCCACGCGTCATTGGTCCAAACGGAAGTCCTATCTGGCGCGTGGTGCGCCACTGTGGACGGAAAGAGTTAAATCATTTCATTGTATCCAGCACATGTTTATGGACGTTTGTGAGCGAAAAACAAATTTGTGAAGCTAAAATTGTGTGTTTTATATCCATTTCTATTCCTTTGTTTACATACAAAATGGATCGAGAATCTTCTTCTAAACATCTGCTTTCAGCTGAGCAAGCATGACGCTAATTTCTCAGTGGACAGAAGATAACTCGATTGACACTGATTTTAGAAGTTAGGTTTAGTAATTCCAATGAAGACATTGTAAAGACTTTGTGTCAGAATATTCATGAAAGTGATCATTCTGAGGGCGATGTCGATCAGCTGATTGAACATGCATCAGGTAGGGCTGGTATAAAAAGAGCAAAACTTTCAGTCACTAAAGGAGAAGGATAAAGACTACTGGTCTACATCTGCAGAATTTTATACTCCTTGGTTTCTTCAGATGTTTTCAAGAAGTAGATTTGAAGCATTATATCATACAATGCTTCATGCCTCTGGTGAAAATTCACAAGGAAAAGAAAAAATTGAACCTTTTATGAACATGTTGTTGCAAAAATTTCAGAGTGCCTTTTACCCATTCCAAAATCTCAGTTTGAATGAAACAGATGGCAATATAAGCAGTATAATCCAAGGTTTTGGGAGTGGAGGGTTATGAATGAATGAATCCAAGGTTTTCCTTGTATCTTCTCGGGCCAAAGTGGAAGCACATTGTCAAACCAAAAATGATAGATAAATACAACAATTCAATGAATGGGTGTGATCTCCTGGATCAAAAAGTTGGTTATTATGTCAGCGCTCTCATTATTATTGCACTGGATGTCCAGACCATCTACATCTACACCCACAATGTTTTTATGACTACCATAAAAGCATGTGAATAGTGGCAAATTCTTCTGGGAAATGTAAAATAGAATATAGTTGGTGTAAATAATATTAGTCATAGTTGTTTGGTATTTACAGAAATTTGTGGTGTAGGAAAAAAATCATATAAATTATATATTTGAAGTGATTGTGGTAAAATGTGTTGTGTTTCAAAATGGATGTGCACTGATATTCTGAGATTTTTCTGCTTTGGATTAAACTGGAGCTGACATATGTGAGTACAGTTTATTTATCTTTTTTTCCAGTTATTTTTGATTAGGTCTACACTTCACATAACATGACAGACTCTTTTCCTACATCAAATAATTATCTACAGCATTTCACAAGATTCTTCATCCAATTTCCCACATGTTGATGTATAACATCAACACCTAGTTAAATAAAATGTGTATCTACTGCCTGTTTTTAAATATAACCTGAAGAGAAAAATTGCACACATTTTGAGCTGTTGTTTTTACAAACATACGTGGTTTTGAGAAAAAAAATCATAAAAATTACATCTATGAAGTGATAGTGATAAAAGTTTCTAGATATGTTTCAAACTAAATGTGCACTGATATTCTTAATATTTTATTGCCATATATTAATTGGGAGCTGAAATATTTAAGTTTAAGTATACAATTTTATTTTATTTTTAAAATATTTTTAAAATCAAGTCTTCACTTCACAAGACATAACACACACCTATTAATATCAATTAATTATATGAATCAATTCATAAGATTCTCCAGTCAATTTCACACATTTAAATGTATAACACAAGTACCTACCAAACTTATGTATTTGTCCACTGTCTATTTTTAAAACCTCACCTGTCTGAAAAAATTGCATCCATTTTCGGGCCTGGGTAAAACCCAAAAACAGCCTGGGGGGGAATGAGTTAATATCACCTACTTGACTGTTCTATTATATATATCAAGTAGCCTATGTTTCTGCATCTGATGGAACAAAATTTCCTGTCATACAACACATATGAATTACCTACACCGTATAGTTCCTGTTGATCTATGAGGGTACATATAAGGAATAGGACTACAGCTATGTTGTACGAGGTGACTAATATGAGGTTGTGTGTGGATGGCAACCTCACCATGTCAAACATAAATAAATTAGTAAATATAGGTAACTAACAGGTACTCGTTGGACATAAAGGTTGACACTAGACAACAGAAAAGAAAATATAAGTGATAGGCTTTCTGGGAATCGAACCTAGGACCAACCAAATGGCGTCATCGCCTTGCTGTGACAGTACATCATGAAAGAATGCTCAGCCAATTTTGCACCCCATAATAGCTGAGTGGTTATGGGACAGAAGAGCCAAGTCATCTGCAAAATCCAGATCATCAAAGCTGTTTAGTCAGATTCCACTGGATTCCATTTCTGTTGTGTGATGTCGATGTTTTCATAACTCAATCTATTGCTAGTAAGAAAAGAAATGGAGACAAGAAGCATCCCTGAGGGACAGACAGTGATATCAAAATAAGAATACAAAAGGCAAGAGGAGCTTTCATTGCATTGGGAAACATATGGAGAACAAGAGAAATCAAGTCCAACACGAAAATAAGAATCTTCAACTCAAATGTCAAGTCAGTCCTATTGTATGGCTCTGAGACATGGAGAACAACAAAAACAACAACCAAAAAGCTACAGACTTTCATAAACGGGTGCTTGCATAGAATAGAAGGACTGAAATGGTATGACAAAGTCACAAATGTGGAATTGATGACAAGAACCAGACAAGTGCCAGTGGAACAAGAGTTGAGAAGAAGACACTGGCGATGGATAGGACACACATTGAGAAAACCTGATGATAGCATTACAAGGCAGTCCTTGTTCTGGAATCCACAGGGAAAGAGAGGCAGAGGTAGACCAAAAAACACATGGAGAAGAGAACTGGAAACAGAGGTGAAAATGATGAGGAAAACATGGAAAGAACTTGAGTGGATGGCACAGGACAGGAAGACTTGGCATGTGTTTGTTAAAGGCCTTTGCTCCTTGGGGAGCTAAAGGGTATTGATTGAATAGCTGAGCATCCTTTCACGATGTACTGTCACAGCAAGGCGATGGCGCCGTTTGGTTGGTACTAGATTCTATTCCCGGTAAGCCTATCACTTATATTTTCTTTTCTGTTGTCTAGTGTCATCCTTTATGTCCAACGTGTACCTGTTAATTACCTTTATTTATTTATTTATTTACTGTTCACAGGACTCAAGGTTTCCTCCATTATTTAACCATGTGAAACAAACTGCTACAAGAGCACATAAATGCTTTGATGCAGTGGTGGCTCCATGCTCTATAAGGAGTGAAATGGGAAGAGAAGACACGTTATGAGAAGCCACTAACATGAGGTTGAGTACAGGGTTGGCAACCTCATTATATAATTCAAATTGCAAAAGCAGCCATTACTGCAAGGGCACTTAAGTGCTCCAGGTTTGTTTGCAAGAGGGCCAAATGTAGTCATGGCATACGTTCTCACGAAGCCATAATAAAATAGAAAAAAAAAGTTCGCTTTTTAATGAACATTTATAATACTAGATTACTGGGCGATTTGAGGAATAGGTGATTATATATGGATAATACAGTCATTTGTGAATCAAAGGAGAAAATTATTAATTTTTAGCTGCAAAGCCTTTTGATAAACATCTAGTTGAAGCATATTTCCCATACCTTCGGAGAAGGGTAACTCGTCAGCCACAACCTAAATTCTGAGTGAGTTGTTTCAGGTGTCAGTTCCTCACAGATTCTCTCCAGCGAGTTCATCCAGGACACAGCCAGGTGACAGTTCTGTAGAAGGACCCATGTCCCGTCTTCCTGAGCTTGCTTGATCATCTTCGCGGCAATTGGGCCCTGTTGTCCAAAGGTAGTAAAGTTCTTGACATATTACAATACATTTTTAACTCGCAAAGAAAGGAGCCTTTCAAATAAGAATCAAATAAAACTACAAATCAGCTTATTCTAGGTTAGCAAACAATGCATCACTGCTTTCCTTACAAGGGAAGATGACTACATTGAGGGCTGCTGTTAACAGTTTAGACCTGTCTATTCTTCTTACAGCATCAAAGCATGCCTCAATCTCTAGCAGGAATACCGCTAATCAATCTGGCTTGATCACTTGCTGGTTATACAGATTTCCTCTTCTTTATTTCTTTCAATAGTTTCATTAAGGGAAGGAGATACAGTGAAATGTTATTTTCATAAATAATTTTCAAGATTTCAATTAAAATGCAAAGACTTACAGTAAAACCTTAACAGTTATGCATAACAAAGCATTTGATGGTATAATGCCGCAAGAAGTAGACAGCACTATAAGTGGGAAGATAGCACCAAGAGATGGACAGGAAAGAGTCTATCACAGTGCACCATCAAGACAAGAGACAGAAGACGCTGGAGATCCATTGTAGCCGACCTTCGACGTGAAGATGGGACCTGATGATGATAACTACTGGTTACCTTGGAAACAGTGGCCATATTGGATTTTCATCCTATGTTTCAATTCAGTAAGGCCTGTTAAATTGTGAGTTACAAGTACCAAAGCAGGACTAGAAGCTCTTTATTGTATTTACAAAATTTTGTGTCAAATTAAATGTTTGATAGCTTTAGCAGATCCCAACCAATAGAATTGTAAAGTTAGTAAAAATAGTAACATTTTTTGCAAAATTTTACAACATTAATTGAAACAAATAAAAATTTTGATAATATACCAGAAATTTGATATGATAAAAGTTTATCATGTAATGGAAAGTATCTGTGCCAAATCTCACGTTGATTTATGGATAAATAAGCGAGTTAAAAGAAATTAGTAACATAAAAACAAGGTTCTGAGAAAAGCAAAGTTTTCTTCATAGAAAAAGCCAATTCCATAGAATGCAATTTTCAAAGTCAAAATATACCTGCTTAGAATGTGTTCTGACAATTGATTTGACATATTTAGATTAAATAGATTATATATTATTAGAAAATAAACTAATTTCAATATTCCAAATTTTTTAAAATTTTGACTTAAAATGCACTGCTTCTCCTTTTAATTTTAAGAATGTATGTAATCAATAACAAAGGGGTAAAATAAGATATAACGATAGGGTCAACACAAACACCTGCAAAACCAGCTAGCCTGGAGTCAGAGACTGGGGAGATAGACAAAAATATCACTTTAAAAATCAAGAAAAAATCTTACATTATTCTGGTCTCTATGTACCTTACATTACTATTTATTATGTACCTTATATTACTCTGTTCTCTATGTACTTTACATTATTGTTCTTGATGTACCTTTCATTACTTTGTTTTCTATGTATTTACATTACTCTCTTCTCTATGTACCATACCGTACTCTGTTCTCTGTCTACTTATATTACTCTCTTCTCTATGTACCATACCGCACTCTGTTCTCTGTCTACTTATATTACTCTCTTCTCTTTGTACCATAACTCACTCTATTCTCTGTCTACTTACATTGCTCTCTTCTCTATGTACCATGCCTTACTCTGTTTATTTACATTACTCTCTTCTCTATGTACCGTTCTTTACTCTGTCTACTTACATACTCTCTTCTCTATGTACTGTACCTTACTCTGTTCTCTGTGTACAGTACTGTACCTTACTCTGTTCTCTGTGTACAATACTGTACCTTACTCTATTCTCTGTGTACAATACTGTACCTTACTCTGTTTTCTGTCTACTTATATTACTTTCTTCTCTATGTACTTACATTACTCTCTTCTCTATGTACCGTACCTTACTCTGTTCTCTGTGTACAGTACTGTACCTTACTCTGTTCTCTGTGTACAGTACTGTACCTTACTTTGTTCTCTGTCTACTTACATTACTTTCTTCTCTATGTACCATACCTTATTCTGTTCTCTGTCTACTTACATTACTCTCTTCTCTATGTACCATACCTTATTCTGTTCTCTGTTGACTTACATTACTCTCTTCTCTATGTACCATACCTTATTCTGTTCTCTGTCTACTTACATTACTCTCTTCTCTATGTACCATACCTTACTCTGTCTACTTACATTACTTTCTTCTCTATGTACCATACCTTATTCTGTTCTCTGTCTACTTACATTACTCTCTTCTCTATGTACTGTAACTTACTCTGTTCTCTGTCTACTTACATTACTCTCTTCTCTATGTACCGTACTTTACTCTGTTTACTTACATACTCTCTTCTCTATGTACCGTACCTTACTCTGTGTACAGTACTGTACCTTACTCTGTTCTCTGTGTACAATACTGTACCTTACTCTGTTTACTTACATTACTTTCTTCTCTATGTACCATACCTTATTCAGTTCTCTGTGTACAATACTGTACCTTACTCTGTCTACTTACATTACTTTCTTCTCTATGTACTTACATTACTCTCTTTACTGTACCTTACTCTGTTCACAGTACTGTACCTTACTCTGTTCTCTGTGTACAATACTGTACCTTACTCTGTTCTCTGTCTACTTACATTACTCTCTTCTCTATGTACTTACATTACTCTCTTCTCTATGTACTGTACCTTACTCTGTTCTCTGTGTACAGTACTGCACCTTACTCTGTGTAAAACTTGTATTATTTTCAGACCTCATAAAAGGAACTCACTTGTCCTTGTCCTAGAGAAATGGAGTTAAACTTGTTTCCACCAAACCCCTTGTCATCAGCATACTTCAGAAGGTTCATGGTTGGGTCAGCACCAGGAGAGAGAACAAATATAAGTGGTGTACAACAGCTGGAGTCCATGTAGCTCTTGGCAAGGTCAAATGGCGGTGGCTCCACAAACTTCTTGCCAAGTTTCTCCATGACAAAATCTGTGATTGCCAGCACAATCTTGGAGAAGAGAGTGCACACAACTGAATTAACAATAAACCTGCATTATTTTTATCCATGGATATTTCAATCTGTTAATGTTTCCACAGAAAGCCAAAATAAATCTTAAAAGAAATATCATTCATTACTTAGCCATTAAAGAAAAAAAGTTAGTTGCTTATCCTTTACAGGACGTGGCAATCAACCCCAGCTTTTATTGGCTGTTTGTGATTTTTCTAGGCAATTTTTTTCATTCAGTAGTTTGCCATTGTTTTCTGAATGGTACGGCACTTATACCATTGTTAAAAATCCACACAAAGCGATCTGCTACCAAACCGCCTGCAGCAGATTTCGAACCTGGAATATCTGGATTATGAAACTGCGTTCTTATCTATTAGGCCACAAACGCCATTAAAGAGAGAAAGTAGAAATGGACAGATATATCCCCAGAAAGCAACTAACAGGACTTCCAGACATACCCTTGACAGGAAACCCCTAGGGAAAGAAAAGATTGAAAGAGGAAGTCAAGGCAATGGGGATCTCATAGACCCAGCAGAAATAGATGGCCCTAAATAGAACTCAGCCCTGTGTACATTGGAAGGTAGTCTCTGAGGAGGGAAAGATTAGGTCTACTGCTACATTGGACATGTTGTATGTGATGACTAATATGAGGTTGCACACAGAGCTGGCAGCCTCATCATGTAAAACAAATAGCTACTGAAACCATCAATGCAAAAGCGTTTGATGCAGTCTTCCTGCATGGGGACCAACTTCAGTGGTGGCTCCATGTTCCATAAGAGTGCCAGTGAAAAAGGAAAGGAAGAAGAAATGAAAATCAGTTGCAAGACAAAATGGAGTGGACTGATTATCCAGACTGACATGCTGGAAAATATGCAATCATTGCATACAATTTTAGCAAACAACTTAACAAAGGGAAAGTTAAGATGAAAAGAACTGACAAGATTTGCAGACTATTAAAAAAAGGCTGTAAGACTTCATGCTGGCAGTGGAACAAATGCAATACAGGATTGTAAATGTATAGACTCGTCCAAATCATATGAATCTGGCAATAGGGTTTCACAATTAATCTTCACACAAACATGAGAATGTAACCCATTTTCCTCTAGAAATGAAAGGAGGATCACACCTAAAAGTCATCACCCAAAAGTTTCCTTAGTGACCCAAAAATGGTGTAGAGTTAATGAACTTGCATGTTACAGGAATAATTAGACTACATTGTAGAGAGTTCCCAGCTCTTTGTACGATTATGAATCTGTACAAATATTTAAATATGACCAAACAAAAAAACACTCTTATTTATCCAGCTTTTATCATGCAGAAGTCTCCTCATTTAACAGCAAGGAGCTGTTACAGTTGTCATTTTTGTTTTCAACATTGTGATGCCAATGGTAAGCCTAGGTTCTTGGTGACGCTACAGCTGCACAATATGGAAGTTCAGAACTGACAATGGGTGATTCTGTTGTTTAACTTCCTACTTACCAGTGCCAAGTGTCAATATTTTCATATTATTATTATTATGATAATAAAAACAAGTGTCCCTGGTTGGTCCTGGGGGTTTCTGAGGATACAAAAAATAGAATGAAGCTACTGCTACCTGAGGCATGTTATAACAGGCGACTAATATAAAATAGTGCATGGGGATGGTGACCTCATTATGTAAAACAGGTTGGTACAGAAATCACCACCACAAGAGCACACGACTGCTTTCTTTGGTGCAGGCTTCACATAAAGGAGCCAGCTACAGTGGTGGTTCCATGCTCTGTCAGGAGCTAAAGGGAAATGACGATAATGATCACTACAAAAAAACAAGATAACAACTTCCAGCATGAGGATGGAGGTAGAGGCGGCTACTGCAGCCTTAAGGTGGGTGTCTGAAACTTCAATAACAAGGGAAGATATTGTATCAGACTCACAATCCATGCTTTGGAAGGTCCAAAGTGGATGGTTTGAGCACCTATGGGTTTGCCCGTAGCGCTATGACGTCAATTCTGATCAACAATAACAGTAATTATTCTCTCTGTTTATATTATGCATGAAGGCATATCTGGAGTCCTCCTTATATGACCACCATCTATGCATAATGCTTTAGTATGTAGATTTGGATGTAAACCTCTGTGAGGCTAATTACACCCTCATTGACTCTTAAAATCCTCCACACACTTGCAGGGAAACATGTTGAGAACATAGCATTGCACACTAAGCTTGGAGGAGTCCCCTGAGCCCCAGAAGTAACTCTGGATTTTACCTGGTTGACTGCATGCAGGAGAATCTTGCTATCGACCTAGTGATAGGCAGGGGGAGCCGAGAAGTGGCTGTGTGTAGGATATGACAATTCCTTGGGAGAGCCCAGAACTAGAGCACAGTATTTTAGCTCTGCATATTTGGAGAGTCCCCTTAGATGGCAGGAAATGCACAGTATGCCACACTCTTCTTCCCTCTAGCTTGGGATCAGATGTGATGATCCTTTAAATGCAAGCAAAGCTGGAAAAACTGGAGCTCATGATTTCAACTCAACACATTTCAAATTGGCAGGAAAGCCACATAAAAAGCCTAGATCTACATTGTAGGAGTCTTTAACTTGGTATTGACTGCAAAAGAGTGAAAAGCTCAGCAGCCCTAGTTCAACAACAACAACTCTCTGTATGTATTACTATTCTCAGAAAAAAACAAAACAGAATCATAATTTAAAATTTGGGCAACTGTTTGAGTCAAAGAAAACCACCACTACCTGGCATACTCCACTGTTTGTTCAAAATGAGTTCAAGTCAAGTGTAATTTTGATGGTGTTCATACAGGTAAGATTGAGGAATGCTTCCTTTCACTATGGAAACTTTCCTAAATGATCCCTGCAGCACTGAATAACTGTTAAAGAATAAATACTGAAGGATGTATATAGAAGTCCCTAGTCACTGTAGGAGCTAAGACTAGGAAAGTACATATGTTATTCATAGTCAGTGTTTAACTATATTTTCTTTTAAAAACCATGCACTAACTCTTTGAACTGGAACTATTCACAATATTTTTGTGGTGCAGTGGGTTCAACTCACAGGCATGAGAGGAAGTTAAGTCCACAGTGACAGAGGTGGGGATAACCTCACGGTTATCACTAGGGGCGCCAGCTAGCCACAAAGTGAAAAGGGTGCAGTTTCATAAGTCTGCCCGTTCTGGTTTCAATGGAATTTCATGCAAGACTTCTGCCATACATCCTCGTTGTGCGCCACAGATAACTGCCCCTCTCGAGGTCTGAACTAAACTGGCAAAGGATCTTGGAGTCAGTGGATCCCTAAAGATGTGGTGTGCAGAACTCACCGATGAGTGGTATATGCTCTGACACCCATCAATCCACTCCAAATCATGGGTCAAATGATAACTGAGTCATCAGTGAATGACTCCAAGTCTAAGGTGGACCAATGTGCAGAGAGACTGAATGGCTGCTGGGTAAGCAGTCATGAACATTGGCTGTCTGGAGGGTGAGCAGGGCGGCACCAGGCAGATGGACTCCATAAGGACATCCCTTGCCTTTTCCCTGGTATGGTGGCTCTACCAGGGTGACCGAATATTTCCACCATTTATTGCAAATACACCATGAGAATTTTAACTATCCAGAATCATCGCGGGAGCTACGGAGATCGTGCTCTGTTGTCGATACCTGCAGCAAATGAAATGAGGAAATACAAATGCAGAAGGAGAGGTAGGGGACAGAAGAGGAGAGAGAGAAAAAGAAGGGCAGGAAAGAGAAGGTTCAGAAATAAAGCAGATCGCATCTCGATGAAATCTGTGTGTATAGGATACTGGAATTGTCGAACTGCCAATCAACGTGGAGCCATTATACAAACAATCATCTACAATTTCGATATCCTCATGATACAGGAGACAAATTTAAAAGCCAATAGTGTTATCAATTGCCCAGGCTACAGATGTTACTCCAATCCATGTGGGCCTGGTAGATGAGGGCAAGCTATATATGTAAAACATGAGCTCCCTCGTACGTGGCTGGATACAAGTTCCCAAACTAGTGAGGATGCGGAATTGCAGGGAATCACTGTGAATATAGGCGGTCAGGAGTGGCGAGTCTACAATTTATATGCTCATGTCGACCATCTTACAGCAGAGAGTGATTGGAATTTTCTGGTGGAATAGTCTGAAGATTCTAGCATAAGGTGTTTAATTGCTGGCGATTTCAATGCTAGATCAAAGGAGTGGGGGAACATCACGGAACATAGGCAGGGTATAGCTTTGAGCCAGGCATTACTTAACATGAACCTTGCCATCCTGAATGATGGACGCCCAACTAGACTGGCAACTAAACCTGGGGATACAAATGGTGTCATAGATCTGGCATTCATCTCTTGTGCTGCCACCACCATGGCATGTTGGGATATATTAGGTGCACAGGAAAGTGATCACCTACCTTGTGTCATACTCATTGCAAAGGGTAGGACCACTAGACACAGGAATCCTAAATAGACCTTCAAGTATCCTACAGACCCACTCGCCTGTAACAACCCTTTACACAAATTGGGTCAAAATGCCAAACAAAAGACAGCGAGAACACCTTTCACCCAATCTCCCTGGTGGAATAAGACAGTGGAGGAAGCATGGATAAAAAAGGAAAGTGCAACAAAGGAATGACGTAAAGCACGAAACAGAAGAATAATGAATGAGAGAGAGGTTGAAGAGATGAAGGAGAAAAAGCAAAGAGCCGTTAATAGATTAAAGAGCTTCGCATGGGAGGCCAAGGATAAAGTGTGGGAGGACTTTGTGACACAGGTGGGCACGGAAAAACCCTACAGAAATTCTAGTCCTTACATTGAAGAATGAATAGGAAAAGTGCAAGTCAACCCATCCCTAATATCAAAAGCTCTACAGGACTAAGCCTGAAGACGGACAAAGAGAAGGGAAGAGCATTATTCAATCGATATGTGGAGCAAACGGATAAAAGTGACGAAAGTGCCCGCCTGAAAATAAAGGACAGTGTGCTAGACAATGCCCTTAGGGGCCAGATATACTTCGATCTCATTTCTAAAGAGGAAGTGGTGTACACATTGAAAACCAGCAGAAACACTGCTCCGGGTCATGAAGGTGTACAATACCATCACATTAAACAGCTCGACAACACAGCCATTATAAATATGGTGCGCGATTTCAATACCAGCGTACAGAATGCTGAGGTGCCGGAAGACTGGCTACACAGTTACCTTCGGCCACTTTCTAAACCTGGCAAAGACCCCACACTGCTCAACAGCTATCGAATTATCACACTACAGAATGTCTATGGTAAATTACTTGAAAAGATAGTTGCAAGACAAGTAATGAGCCACCTCGAAAATGCACACATCCTTCCTGATACCATGGGTAGCTAGAGGCCTATGAAAACAACATGGGGTAACGCTGGAATGTTTGCGTACGATGTGTACGAGGGATTCCAGGGTAAAAGAGAAACGGTGACTGTCGCAATTGACCTAGAGGATGCTTATAACAGTGTTGACTTTGCAACCCTAATAGACTGTATAATGGCATGTGGTGTAAACCCTTGGATAACAAGGTGGATAGCAGCTGCCTTAATGGAGAGATCAGTTGCATTTCGCTTGGGAACTTGGACATCAGAACCAATGCGCATTTGCCCGGGACTACCCCAGGGTTCTCCACTATCACCAGTGCTGTTTAACATCTAGACAGCAAAAGTAGCAACCTTTCAACCAACAGGACTGGGACGAATAATAACTTTCATAGAAGACATACTCATGTACAGAACTGGCTCAGACAGACAGGAAATGGTCCAAGGCATACAAGAGACTCTACAGGCGGTTTCTAAATGGTGTGAGGAAAGCGGATCAAAGGTCAATCCCAACAAGGCCTGTGTGATGTGGTGCTCTTTGAACAACTCCATAGTGAAAGCAGACCTTCCAGAAATCACTTTCAATGGGCAGAACATTGAAAAGCAAGACAGGTTGAAGTATCTAGGAGTAACGTTTGATCGTGGGCTATCATTCAAGTATCATGTTGAACTGATCATACAGAAGTGCAAGGACTGGCAGCCTTAAAAACAATGGCTGCTGCGCGCTTGGAACAGAGACTATTGTTTCTCCTGTATCATCAGCTCGTGATTTCAGTAATCAAATACGGGCTAGGAATACTCATGCTGTCAGTGTTACAATGTGAACAACTGGAATGCATTCAAAATGAAGGGATGCGACTAGTTTTGGGCTGTGCGTGTGATACCCCCATTGTGACAAGGAGATACATGCTTGGATTGCTGTCGATTAGATCCAGATATGCGATGGCCCAGGCAAAAGCATATATGTGGGTAACCATCGACAAAAGACACCCCCTACGTGAGAATGTAGCTGACATCAAAGGAGCAAGAATCAAGAGGGGGATGTCAAGGATGGCACTGGCAGAGGCTATGATTGGTCAGGTGACCAGGGTTGAAAATGTATCCAAAGGGGAAGAGTGATATAAGCCAGGGGAGAACTGGATAAACTACCAGCAGGTCATCATTAGCCTTGGCAGAGAGTGCAGATCTTGGGGCAATGGAAAAGCAGAGCTGGAGATTAATCAGCTGATAAGTGATCATGCTGGGGATGATGATGCCATTGTGTACACTGATGGGTCTGTAGTGCGTGGTGAGAAATCAGGATGAGGCTTCTCTGTGAGAATAAAGGGCAGGGTCGTCGCTGAACAGAGTGGAGCCTACATGACAACAACCTCCATCATGAGAATGGAGGTAGAGGCAGTTACTGCAGCACTGAGGTGGCTGTCTGAAACTCCATCAACCAGGGCAGTTATATTGTCAGACTCGCAAGCCATGCTTCGGAAAGTTCAGAATGGATGGCTGCGGCAGGAATGGAAAACATCAATAGAATCCTCAAGTCTTGAAGAACTGGTGTGGATCTACTGTCCTGGTCATGCAGGGGTACGTGGCACTGAGAGAGCTGACAGACTGGCCTTGAGAGTACCCATAGTGGGAACAACGGACATAGATAAGAGAGAGATACTAAGGGCTATTAATGCTCGCCTGCTGGATGACTCAACAAGGCTGAGGCTGTTGGAGTTTGGCATCATACATAGGACTAGCAGAAATGGAAGTGAGAGAGGATGCATCTGTTGTATGTAGAACCAGCGTGCTTCAGGTACAATTAGCATTCATACTCTTTGACATTTGCTGAGGGAGACTGAGCACCTTTGGGTTTGCCCAGAGTGCAGTGAGGTCGATTCTGATTAACAATAACAATATTTTTATTTAATCAATTCAACACAACAGCTCACACTAAAAAAATGTAAATAAATAAAGAAGAGAAAAGAAAAACAGTTTTAAAACTTTGAGAATAGTCTATGACACATTTAGTTCCGCCTTTAGTATTTTAATGAACTTGATATTCTCACTGCTTTCATTAAATATACAGTATTTGAGTTGATATCTGAAAATGTACAAAAAAGAATAATAATTGTGTTGTCCTGATATAAGTGAAAATCTTTCAAAGTATCACATGTAACATACCTGTCAACCTGTACAAATTGTTTGTACAATGTACGTTTTTTTGATACTTTCAGCAGTGTACGGCCATACAGACACCTTGTACGCACACACCCCCCCCCAAATCGAAATTTAAAAAAAAATTTATTATTATTTTTTTTTAATAAAAAAAAATTCTAAAAATATTTTCCAACCCAAGTTTTTTTTAAACCAATTTTTTTTTTTAATTCCGGGAATCTCGGCGTCTGTTTTTAACTGAGGTTTCTCCCAGCAACCAATCAAATCCTTTATACCCAACAATTCGGCAAAAACTTTGAATTCGGCCTCAAACACTTTCGGTTTTCAGCGTCACATGACGTATTTTTAAAGTTACCTGTTATCAACCACGCTTGCCACCACACCTTGAAGTCATTTTGTTTAAAAAAAAAGCTAAGTACTTATAACTTTGTTAAATATTGCTGTTGCTTTGCTTTGTTGCAATTTAATTGCTGTCTTAACCTTTCCAGTTATATCTTGCCCTTCAATATATTTCCGATAAATTAATGTCATAATATTCTGTGTTTAGGCCCCACATAACTAGAAAAAAAAGTTTGTTTGCGTTGAGTAGGCCTACTTTATTCCAGCGGTCGAGATTCACTGCTTTATTTTTTAATAAAGTGGCGATCTATTATCACTGGTCTAGGCTACCAGCTTTTATATAATAATTTTGTAAATTTTTGGTAGTACGTTTTTTCTTTTGGGGATGTAGGATAAAGAGAGAGGGATAGTACCTCACAGTGAGAGACAGCCATGTCCTTTTTAGGATAGTCAGGATCCTATTTGGTTCTCCTCTCTTTATCTAGCTCATGTATGGCTCCTCGAATACCGCTTGTGTACGGCGGTGGCCACATCCCGGGCAACAGTCTTGGCTGACTGGCTAAACTACATGGGTGGAGTAGGAGCAATCTTACTCAAGGGAATGTCCATCCCTAGTACACAAAGACTGAGACGGTGAGTGAGGCGGAGGAATCTGAGAAGATCAACGGCTCGCAAAGTGAAACAGCAAAGTGTGTGGCGCACTAGAGGCATGTCGGACATAGAAAAAGACAATGGCTAGCCACCGTGGAAGAGATTGGGGCCTTACCACGTACTTCCTATAGAACGTAATGGGATCACAACAACAAGATAAGAACCGATATGTAGAGAACTCTCTGTCCCCTGGGGAAGAATCTACTGTACAAATTAACAGGGAAGAGGCAACTCCTCTAATGAGTAAGGAAGTACATAATGACGAGTGTTCCTTAAATTCTGTTGAAAGGGAGCATTCTGAGAAAGACCACCTAAAAACTAGTAGGAGAAGCCTAAAAATAGGAACATGGAATGTTAGGACTCTAAACGGAGAAGGAAAGCTTGACAATCTTATATTAGAGGCAACAGACATGAAACTCGATATACTGGGAGTTGCAGAGGCAAGACTTTTGGATACAGGCTACATAAAAAGAGACCAGTACACGCTTATACACTCAGGAGGAGAAAAACATGAAAGAGGGGTAGAAATGTTGATAAAGAAGGAGTTAGAAAAATATGTATGTGGATACTGGACACACAATGACAGAATGATGTTACTAAAGATGAGAGCAAAGCCATTCGACATATCAATCTTACAAACTTATGCACCAACTAAAGATCACAGCGAGGAAGAAATAGAAGAATACTATGAAGAGCTACAACACACACTTAAACCAGTCAAATCTACAGATGTGTTGATAGTAATGGGTGATATGAATGCAAAAGTAGGAAAAGGAAAATACAAGAAAATAGTAGGACAGTATGGATTAGGGACAAGAAATGATAGAGGAGACAGACTTATCCAGTTCTGTGAAGAAAACCAGCTGGTCATATGTAACACCTTTTTTGAACACCACCCAAGGAAATTATACACATGGAAAAGCCCAGGAGATGTAACACGAAATCAAATCGACTATATCATGATAAAACATAGATTTAAGAACAGTGTCACAAGTGCAAAGACACATCCTGGTGCTGACATAAATTCAGATCACAATCCAGTCGTCATCAAAGTAAATATAAAGCTGAAAAGAGCAGGAAACAGAAGACAGGAGGAACCCCAGATAGAAATATCAGCACTGAAACAACCAGATATAAAACAGAAGTATTTAATCGATGTCAAAAATAAATATCAACAGTTATTGACAGAAAGCATGGAGCAGTATAGAAGAGAAAACACAGAAGAAAAAGCAACTGCAAAATGGGAATGCTTAAAAACAAGCATACAATCAGCAAATGCAAATTTACCTAAAAAGGAGTCTAAGAAAAATCAAATTTGGATGACAGATGACATCTTGAATAAAATGGCAGAAAGAAAGAAAGCAAAAAAAACACTCCAGAATATAAAACAATAGACAATGACATACGTACTATGTGTAGAGAAGCAAAAGAACGGTGGATAGAAACAAAATGCAAGGAAATAGAAGACTTGGAAGCAAAGCACATGACAAGAGATATGCATGATGAAATAAAGAAATTATCAAATCGGTCGCGGTTTGCACAAGGAGGAAGCTGTATTAAGAACAAAAATGGTGCAATATTACTTGATGAGAAAGACATATCAAACAGATGGGCAGAATACGTAAAAGAACTATTCGAGGACAACAGAGGTAAAAAACCATCACCAGATTCTAATGAAGGCCCAAACATTCTCAGATCAGAAGTAGAGAATGCCATTCATATGATACAAAAAGGAAAATCAGCAGGCATGGATAACATAAAAATTGAAATGATAGAAGCTCTGGAGAGCTTTGGTATAGATACAATCACAGAAATATGCAACGATATATACAATACAGGATATATACCATACGACATGAAGACATCAGTTTTCATAACATTGCCCAAAAAACCAAATGCAACAGAATGTTCAGACTTCAGAACAATCAGCCTGATGAGTCATGCAATTAAGATACTGCTCAAAATCATACAGGAAAGAATAAAAAATAAAGTAGACAGCGAAATCCAAGAAGAACAGTTTGGTTTTAGACGGAACAGTGGAACAAGAGAGGCAATATTTTGCCTAAGAATATTAGCAGAAAAATATACAGAGGTCCAAAAAAGTATGTATATGTGCTTCATTGACTATAAGAAGGCTTTTGACAGAGTCCATCATGAGAAAATAATTGAATGCCTCGAAGACATAGGTATTGATGGAAAAGATATAAGAATACTCAGTAACCTTTATTGGGAGCAAACTGCCACAGTAAGATCGGGAAGGAATTATTCACCATACATAGACATAAAAAGAGGTGTCAGACAAGGTTGTGTGCTGTCCCCCTGCATATTTAATTTATACACCGAAAAAATTTTCAAACAGATACAGGAAATACCAGGACTGAACATCAGTGGAAGGTCAATAAACAACCTTAGATATGCAGATGATACCGTGTTGTTAGCTGAAAGCGAACAGGAGTTACAAGAACTAGTGAAGCAAGTGAATAGTATAAGTCATGAATATGGACTCGACATTAATATTGAGAAAACAAAAACTATGATAATTAGCAAAACAGACGATAAACCCACATTAAAGATAAGCGTAAATGGGAAAATCCTGGAACAAGTCAAGAGCTACGTATATCTTGGTCATATAATAACAGAAGATGGCAGATGTGAAACATAAATCAAGAAGAGAATAGGAATAGCCAAAGCTACATTCAACAACATGAAAAATATACTGACATCCAAACAGTTATCTCACAAATTAAAACTGAGAATCATAAAGTGTTATATATATTCTGCATTTCTGTATGGTGCAGAAACATGGACGATGAATAAGCGTTTGGAAGAAAGAATTGAGGCTCTTGAAATGTAGATATATAGAAGAATGGGGCGTATCTCATGGAAAGAGATGAAAACAAATAAGGAGGTCTTAGAAAATCTAGGTATGAAAAGAGAACTAATGAGGGAGGTCAAAGTTCGGCAGCTAAAATACTTTGGCCACATAAAAAGGCATAACACCTTGCAGAAGACCATAACAGAAGGGAGAGTTGAAGGCAAACGTGCAAGGGGAAGACAGCACTATAAGTGGGAAGATAACATCAAGAGATGGACAGGAAAGAGTCTATCAGAGTGCACCACCAAGACGAGACAGAAGACGTTGGAGATCCATTACAGCCAACCTTCGTTGTGGAGATGGCAACTGATGATGATGAGATTTGATATTCTGTTCATAATTTTTTATTTTTTGCTGTTAGCTGTTTGCTTTGCTTCATCGTATTTTATTTTTGTCATTCACTTAATCTTTCCAGTTATATTTTGACCATTTAAATATTTCCAATAAATTAATATCATAAAATTATGTGTAGGCCCTGCAAAAGTAGAAAAAATGTAGTTTATTTGCGTTGAGTAGGCATTCCTACTTTATTCCAGCAGTCAAGATTCGCTGCTTTATTTTTTAATAAAGTGCAATCTATTATCACTGGTCTAGGCTACCAACTCTTAAATAATAATTTTGTAAATTTTTGGTGCTACGTTTTTTCTTCCTAGATTTGATATTCTGTTCATAATTTGGTTAATTTCTTTTTTGCTGTTAGCTGTTTGCTTTGCTTCGTTGTATTTTTTGTTGTTGTTGTCGTTCTCTTAATCTTTCCAGTTATAATTTGATCATTTAAATATTTCCAATAAATTAATATCATAATATTCTGTGTCGGCCCTACATAACTAGAAAAAAAGTTTGCGTAAACTTCGCTGCTTTATTTTTCAATAAAGTGGCGATCTATTATCACTCTTCTAGCAACTTTTTAATAATAATTTTGTAAATTTTGGTAGCAAATTTATGTGCACAAGATGGAATCAAACAAATGACTGTGCCAGTAGAAGACCTTTTGTTAGACATGTACTATCATTTTGAGCACAGCTCCCTCACAGCAATGCTGACTGCGAAAGATCATTTTCAATGATGAAAAAAATCCACACAGACTGCAGGAGGTCCATGAATGTGGACACACTCACTTCTTTTTTGCAGTGTAAGATTAACATTGATACATGCTGTGCAGACTTTAAGCCCACAAATGCAATTCTGCAAAGTGCTAAAAGTGCATGTGTTGATTTAATACAAAATACTGTGCATCGAAAGAATAGTACCTCACGATCACTAAGTTTTTTAAATGTAAAGAACAGCATGAGACTATAGCATGTTTTATATCACACTAATTCAAATGCTAATAGATTTGTATGTGTCGTTTCTCGTTTTAAAACTGTATTGTGTATAATTTATTAATATATTTTTTGCGTAAGGATTTTTGGGTGCTTGTAAGGATTTTTTTGGTCCGGCGTACAGGTTCTTGTCTCAGGAGGTTGACAGGTATGCATGTAATGATACAGATTATCATCCCGTGAGTTGCAGGCAAGATATTACTTTAAATATAAGTCCCCAATGCTGGTCCCACAAGTGACCAACATCTGGTGCCTCACCTTGTCTGGTCTGATGGTTCTTAGTAAAATCATGCGCTGGAAGTCATTAAGTTTCTTGTTCCATGGTTCAGGCAGCTCCACCTTGTGAGGTTCCTTCTCGTTGTAGAAGTCTCTCCACTTGTCAATATCCTTGACAAAGTCCTCCCTGAGGCACAGAAAATGAGACTAGTTACAGAAAGACATGTTGGTTACATTCTGGACAAGCACAACACTTTAGATCATCATCATCTTCCTTTGTGCTCCTCATGGAGCATGGAGCCACCACTGCAGCAGGTTCCCTTGCAGGAAGCCTGCATCAAGCATTCCTATGTTCTTGTAACAATGGTTTCAGTAGCAATTAGTTTTACATGATGTAGTTCCCAGCCTCATGTTAGTCACCTTAACCCTTCGAAAATAAAGTTCATTCGTTCGTTCGCCTTCGTACGATATGCCTGAGGGAGCAGTGATCCTATTCTTTCTTCATCTCATCGGAGACCCCTGATAACTACATAAGGCTAACCTACCATGCGTATCATAAAAAGTGACTAAGTAGGGTTGGGCATGGTGCAGACTTCCCCATCCTGTAGAAAATTTAAGCCAAAAAAAACTTCAACAAACAATATAAACACATCAACTAAAGAAAATAAAACTCTAATATCTAAAATGGAAGAAGGTCCTCTGATAGCACTTTTATAAATGGGTGCTTCCCTAAAATAGAAGGCCTCGGTAATATTTAGTTTGGTTTGGTTTTTTTTTTTTTTTAAAAGGTTTATGAGATGACTGTGAACATTTAGAAGAAAATTAAACTTAAAAATTATGAAATAATATTAAATTCTGAAATTTAAAGGACCTTCGTACAAAATATATAGTTGTTGTATTGCATATCCGCATTTTACAGGTATAAAATGAAACTGAAACATGCCACATTTCATAGAGACTACCACCCATGATCATCTGCTACTACCTGAACCCACTGAAGTTCTTCAGCTCACTCATGCGGCAAATCTCATCCCAGGATTTATCCATTAGCCAAATAGGAGCGGGGTTAGCTAGTTTGTTCTCCAACCCAATACCTCCAGTAAGGAAGAACATGTACTCTTCTTGGTTCAAATCCTTTCGAGCCCTATGAATGGAAATTAAAACAAATTATTTGTTTAAAAAAAAAATTTATCATCATATTCTATTCTCCTGTTTATTAAATCATGACATTTTATTGACATTATTGAAAGTATCAATAATATTTGCCTTTCAAAAAAATAAATAAAATATATATATAAGTAAGTAATATATGAGGCATATGTATACATATGGGATGGTTATAAAGCCCTTGTCCAACTTAAAAACCTAAATAACTTTGCAAAGGGTAACTGGCACAAACAAGCATAATTTATAAAGTTAAAATTATTGTCTACTCATCAAAACCACATTCTTAATAGTCAGGATCACAAATGCAATTCTCTATGCAGCAACTGGAGAATCTTTTGAAAGAGTTGAAACATCATATGGAATCATATGTCATGAGGATGGCAGCTGTGTTGAAGTCAAACAATTTGAACCATATTGTGTTAAAACGTAATAAATTATGATTTCATATGCCATTTAAAGAATAATTCTATAATGTATACATCCAAAGTTATCAAAGTTTACATTTAGCACAATGACCTCTTAGAATTTGAGAGTCAGATCAATATTTATTATTCAGATGTTTAAGTATCTCTCCGCATTTACCCCACATTCCCCAAGAAACATTTTTCATACTGTTTATATGACATCAGCATTAAGCTTTCCATCACAATCTAATTAAATTAAGTATTTTTAAAAAAAAACATGAGTGTGAGACTTTCTATAAAAGTACATGCAGCAAACAGTATCATTTGTTACGCAGTACTGTGATGCTAATATTGCATAACTGTAGGCATGTACTGAAATAAGACTCCTAACACAAAATAAAACATAATATCACAAGCAATAGCAGATTCAGAAAATGAAAGGTCATATGCAATAAATATTTTTCATTCAAAGTAAGAAACAAGAATTCTTCAATGCTACATTGAATTCATCTTATCTTTTGACTTTCATAAATGAGCGCTTGCAAAGAAGAGAAGCATTGAAATGAAATGACAAGATCACCAATGTGGAAAGGATGACAAGATCACCAATGTGGAAATGATGACAAGATCACCAATGTGGAAATGATGACAAGATCACCAATGTGGAAATGATGACAAGATCACCAATGTGGAAATGATGACAAGAATGAGACAGGTGCCAGTGGAGCAGGAGATGAGAAAAATATGCTGGTGATGGATAGGACACATATTCAGAAAACCAACTGATAGCCTTACAAGGCTGTGTAGGACAGTGTGATGGTGTGTGTCTAATATAAGGAGCTGTGAAGTATGACGGTATGTATCCAAGTGGTCTGTTGTGTGGTGAAGTGTGATGATGTGTGTCCTGGTGGTCTGGTGTGTGATGAAGTGTGATGGTATGTGTTTATGTAGTCTGGTAGGTGGTGAAGTGTGTATGTGGTCTGGTGAATGGTGAAGTCTGATGGTGAGTATGGTCTGGTGTGTGATGAAGTGTGATGGTATGTGTGGTGAAGTGTGATGGCAAGAATGTGATCTGGTGAATGAGGTGTAATGGTTGTGTGTGTGTGGTGTGATGAATGAAGTGGAATGGTGTTTGTGTGGTGTGGGGGTGGTGAAGTGTGATGGTGTGTGTGCAGTAAGTGGTGAAGTCTGATGGTGTATGTGCTATCTGGTAAGTGGTGAAGTGGATGGTGTGTGTGCTGTCTGGTAAGTAGTGAAGTGTAATAGTGTGTGCAGTGAGTGATGAAGTGTGATGGTGTTTGTGCAGTCTAGTGGGTGGTGAAGTGTGAGGGTGTGTGCAGTCTGGTGAAGTATGATAGTGGGAATGTGATCAGGTGGATGATGATGTGTGACTGTGTGTGTGTAGTCTCTTGAGACGAAGTAGAATGGAGTTATAATGTGATATGGCGCGTGGTGAAGTGTGACAGTGGTCTGGCGGGATGTGAAGTATGGTGTGTGTCTAAATGAGCTGTGGCGAAGTGTGATGGTGTGTGTATAAATAGTTTATCCGATGACTACTTTTCAAAACATTATGTGACATATCACATCCATAAATTAAAACTGTGAAAGCTGTAAAACTACACAGATGTAACTTTCTTAGTGAAAGTGGTCATACAGCATTCCATAATTTATAACTAACCTGCTCTCCTGGACATGTAAATATTCACAATGTAAATTCACTAATTACGACAACATATAAACTCATTAATACATGCCACTCAAACGTATTCTTAAGCATGCTGCAATGCCGTATAAACATAAACATGCAAAACATGAAGTTCCGGTAGTTAGACATGACTTTTTAACTTTCTTTACATTAAAGGGAAAAACCAAGACAGATACAGAACAAAGGAGTGGCTGAAGCTTCCAGAAGGGAGGAAAGACGGTCACTTAGGTCACATGTCAAAGCATAAACTTTAAAAAAAAAATTTACCAGCAGCACAAAATCACAGCCTGTGAAATCAGTGCCAAAAAAAAAGCAAAAAAAAAAAAAAAAAAAGCAATAACACAACATGGGGGATAAAGTCAAAAATATGTATTTAATATACAGCAGTCCTGTAATAACCAGGGGTCTATGAGAAGACACAAAAAAGAATAGGCCTACAACACCATCACGCATCTCGTACAAGGCGATTAAAATGGCGCTGGCAGCCGCATCATGTAAAACAGACTGCCACAGAAAACCACAGCTGAATAAGCACATTAATTCTTGGTGCATGATTCCTGCAAAGGAGGCCAGCTGCAGTGGTGGCTCCATGCTCCGTAAGGAGCACAAAGGAAAATTATAGCGATACTGAGCAATGACAAATGGCATGGTCTGAACACCCTGTCAGAATTAAAGAACACTAAAACACCATAAATATGCCCTACAAATCAAAATACCATAAGACTAAGTCAGGAAGAAGATCAAGCTAAGATACCTCAAGAGTGTAACCAAAGTTTATAGAAGCACCCATCAGCAAATAGGTTACAAGTAATGCTCAAGTGGGCAAATGGATTCTTTATGATAATTAATAGTATTCATATAAGGAACATGTGGAAAAGACAGCTGGAGACAGTCATGAAGGGCGTGAAGATGACCTAGAAATACCTTGAGCTGATGGCACAGGACAGGAAGTATATACTCCTGAAGGGTGATGATGATATAAGGATAAAGTGAAGTAGTGCAATCCCCACTGACACATCCTAACAGATGACCAATCGACCAAAAGAGTGGAGAACATAAAAAAAAACATACAAAACTGGAATTACTTGGAACATATATTAAAATGGACTCCTGTGCTCCCTCTAGCATGATGTAAAAGATGACTAACATGAGGCCGTGCCCATGGCTGGCAACATCATGATAAACTGCTACCACAGTAAGCATTTGTGTTTTGATGTAGGCTTCCTCAAGTGGGCCATCTGCAATGGTGACTACATGCTCCACAAGGAGCAAGAAAGGAAATGGTCATACAAAAATGTCAACACAAAAACACAACCAAATGGATGAAGGCAAGCACGGTGAGCAAGATTATGAAACCGCTTACTGTGAATTAGACTATTCACACATAAGCAAAAGTCTGCATATTAATGTAGGAGCTCTTCATAACTTTAAAAAAAAAGAACATTTAAATGTGTGTAATCTTGCCAATGTTTTAAAAAATGTCTTTAATAAAGATTTAATTTATCATTTAAAACACAAACAGAACTTTCTCCTAAGATATAGTGCTATTAAAATTTCTCATCAATCAATTTATTAGAATTTAACTTTTTTTTTTTTTTTTGTGAGTCATATGTTATTGTGTATTTGTATTACAAATTCACGAACTAATATCATAAAAAACATGCAAAATAAAACTCTACTGTTTAAGGCTGCTTTCAATGGAAGCTACAAACAGTGAAATAATGAGCAATGCAGACGTCTACCTGAAACATCTGCAGCAGTGACATCTTCAGCCCTCACACACACACAATCATACTTACAGCAGGATGTCAGAGCAGAGTACAAATGAATACAACAATCTGTCCGTCTCAAAGAGAGACCGACAAATGTTGCAGTAGAGGTTGTAGGTAAAGTGATCGGATATGTACCGTAGTCGTTTCTCCACAATTTTTGATTTGTTGCTGGAGGATGCAAAAGTGTGAGGAGAAACAAGAAAGAAAATAAAGACAGTTTAACAACTTTTTATTTGTTTGTTAGTTTTTGTTGTTGTCAAGGGTTGTACTTGAGAAGTCAGTTGTTAGTTCTTCTGGTGATCTTCAATATGGAAATGGTAAATTTCTCAAACCTGCTGAATTTGACAAAGGATTAACTAAGCAATTCATCTAAGAAATTGAAAAACGATTTAAAAGAACAAAAAAGGAACAAAAAATGTATAAATACTCCAAGAAATGGAGTACAAATCAGGATGACTTACAACTGCAGGTTGGCACACAGAAGGAAAGAGAACACAAGTTTGTGTTTGGCCAGCAGGGATCTGGCAACATTGTCATACAGCTGGAGTGTGAAGTAGTCACTCAGATATCGCAGGCGACGCTCAATTATCTTTGACTTATTACTGTAAACACAGGACAAAATCATTATTAGTAACCCTCTAGAATGACATATACTGCACCAGCTAAATTAAAATAAGATTTTTCGTCCAATATCTTTTACATTCTTTAAAAAAAAAAATGAATATAAATAAAACAAGTTTTTTGTCAACCAAGAACAGGATGGTCAATTGCACTGTACATACAATTTAACTTAAATTAGAATTACCGTAGTTAGACCTTACTAGCTGACGACTTCCTCAATTTCAGTCCCTTCAAACAGTTTATAACGCTCAAAATGCAGTACTTATGCAGACATTTATAAAGCCTACATTTGTAAATAGTAAAAAGGTAGTCTCGTAGCAGTGAGAATGAAGTGTTACAGACTTCAATATACTAGATCTCAGCTTTATGAGGTGGGGGCAGGGCCGGATTAAGCCAAGAAGGGCCTCTAGGCTTTTTGGGCCCCCCTTCTCCTAATAGGCAATAATTTTAATATTTGTTTGAAACCCTTTAGCATGGTGATGGTATATATTAATAGACTGGTATGTTATCACTGCTTACTTCTTTTATTGGTAATTATATTTGTATTAATGTTTATTAGTATTATTTATATTATTATTAAGTTAAACTCATTTTTTTGAAACATATTTCTTGTTTTTCTTTCAACAATTTCTTCAATAACTGGCAAGAAATCAGTTTTTCTAAGAACAGAAGATTCTATGGGCATCAATGCCAAATTGTTCAGTTTATCATCCTTCATGGTGGATCATAGACAGTTTTAAACCAGTTTACAGAAAATGACCGTTCTCCAGAGCAGTTGGATGTCAAAAGTGATAAATAGATGTGAAGATAAATGAATACCTTTGGAAAGACTTCTTGAAGGCCATTGTGTACAAGGGTTCTAAACATGCGCAGGGCAATTGAAGACTTACTGGTTCCATGTTCATCTATTTTAACCCCATCTACTTCCCCAATTTATGTTTTAAAATGCTATGCAACAGCAAATAGTTCATGCACCGTTATGATTTTTTTGATGCATTATCTCTTTTAAGCTATTTTTGTTTTTACTGTCTTTTTAGAGCGTTATGAATGCAACTGCAAACAATTTCTTTTTTTACATAAAAGGTAAAGTAAAGGATTCGTTACACGCCCATTGAGGCATATTGGGAACATGGTGTTAGGCCCATATTTTCTGGACCATCGGCACACTAGGGGTGATGTGGTCAGCATCACGCCGGCCGCCTTAACCTTCCTAGTGTTGCTCTCGTACCCAATTCATGAGGCTGGGTTGACCCCGGAGCCGTGTGTGGTCTAAAAAATCCCACCTCAACTGGGGATCGAACCATGGACCACCAGGCTAGGAAGCCAGTGCACTAACCACTGCGCTACCGCGGCTCCTTTGTACATAAACCTATGCATTTTTTTATCTTTTTAAACTTATGCCTGAGCCTCCAACAGCTCCAGGCCCTAGGCTTCAGCCTACGTAGCCTAATGGACAATCCGGGCCTGGGTGGGGGGGTGACCTGTATGATTCCTTTTTCCTTCCTTAACTTAAGAGCAGAGACAAGTGCCTATTTACAGCTGGGTAGACAACAGCAAGGTGCTACAAGGTTTTGAACCCAGTATCTTTGCCTTAAGAAGCAAGTGTTTGAACAACTCTGCTGCTAGATGCCCTTTGTAAAATTAAATATGGCAAATTTTGCTGACTGTACTTAATACATTAAATGCAGGATGTCTTAAAAAATTTGGTCCTTCAAGCTTAAATGTTTAACTAAATATTAAAAATTACAATAAAAAAATGTTCATGACACACACTCGGTACATAAAGTTTCAGCATTCCTTTATATTACCAGTTTGCCAAAATAAATATCATTATTATTATTCTTTGCGCTCCTTACAAAGCACAGAGCCACCATTGTAGGAAGCCTGCACCAAGTAGTCACATGCTCTTGCAGTGATGGTTTGAAAGGAAATATGCCAAATAATAATAGTCCATTTTAAGTCCCAATCGACTTTATAATGGCTCAGGGTTTAGACACATTTGACCCGGGAGCCATTTAAGTGGCTTCTGTATCTTTTGCTCCTGTCTAGAGCCTCCATTTTACCTTGGATAACTAATAATTTTTCAATGAAAGCTTTAATACTTGTAGCACAAGAGCAATGTACATCCATTTACCTTCAGTTTCATATACAACAACAAAGTTATTTATGCATATGAACATTTTAAAAAATTATTTCCAAACAACAACAATAAAAATGCACTGGGGTGGCCATTTTTGTTTGGGCCAAACCCACTTTTTTGCTTGGAACTGAAAGAGTTAAGGGTAGCTCTAAGTGTAGAAATAAAAATATCCCATTATTATCAACCTACTAAAAAGGTTATTGAAAGATATCTTCTACGGACAACTGGTAGATGGCAAAAGAACAGGTGGGCGATCACAGCTGAGGTTAAAAGATGTGTACAAGAGAGACATGAGGGTACTGGACATAAATCCAGCAACCTGGGAGGATAAAGCATCCGATCACACCAAGTGGCGATGCTCTCTACGGCGCCACCTCTGATTGGGCGAAAAGAAGCTCTGATGGCAAGCAGAAGAGAGTAGCAAAAATCAAAAGAAACACCTGGAAAATAAGCAGCTGAGGGCCGTCACCTCAGGGGCGCATTCCTATAGTCAGTTATGACTAAATGGGACTATTATTTCAAAGGTTATTGTAACCACTGTTGTCATTCTGTCATTTGTAGTGCCTTACAGAACATAGTGTCATGGTTGCTGCTGGCATCCTTGTAGGAAACCTGTGCCACAGCAATTCACATGCTTCGCCACTGTATCACAAACATTACCATTCTCACTCATTATCACTATCATCATCAATTCTTTTTTGTTCCCTGTGGGACATATGCTGCAACAGTTGTCATAACTGTTTCTGCATGCTACAGATTTATATTTTGGTCTGTCATCTTCAGTTTTACTCACACCGTTTCATCTGCCCTGGCGTCCTCTTCTACCATTTTTTCTCCCAGTTCTCTTTGGATTTCTCATTCTTCTCTTCTCCTGTGGGTTCCAGTTTTATGGCATGTCTGGCTACTAGTTCCTTTATTCATTACCCTTCAGTTTCCCAAGGAGCAAAGACCTTCATAATATGCATGCCACGTCTGCTTAACCTGTGCCATCCACTGTCAGTCTTTCCACATCTTCTTGATCCCTGACTATAGCAAAATACGATGACGATGGTGATAGCAAGACATGCTTTTCTGTCCCATAACCATAAACAGATGCAAGACAACATAAAAATACTTGATAAGAGGTCATAGCAATAAGGTCTGAAAATATACAGAAAACACTTGTCTTGCATGGAGAAATATACAGAAAACACTTGTCTTACATTGAGAAATATACAGAAGTTAAAAGAAATCAAGTTCAACACAAACAATAGAATCTTCACCTCAAATGTCAAGTCAGTGCTATGGTATGGCTGTGAAATATGGAGAACAACAAAAGTGACAACCAGAAAGATTCAAATTTTAATAAATGAATGCTTACACGGAATAGAAAGATTGAAGTGGAATGACAAGATCACTCACGTGGAACTGATGACGAGAACCAGACAAACACCGGTGGAACAAGAGGTGAGGAGAAGACACTGGCATTAGATAGAAAACACATTAAGAAAAACCCATTGATAGCATTACAGGGCAGTCTTTGTTTTGGAACCCCTGGGGTAAGAGAAATTCAGGGAAACCCAAAAACACATGGAGAAGAGAACTGAAGTCAGACGTGCAAGGGATAAAGAAGACATGAAAAAACCTTAAACAGATGGTACAGGACAGAAAGGCTTAGGACGTGTGCTCCAATGATGGCGATGAAAGGTCCAAATATTTTTATTGTCTAAGTTTGATCTCTTTCATTAATTCCCTTTTCACCCCTTGTTTCTCCATGACTGCTTTGTTATCTTCTGTTGCCATGACATGTGCATAATTTTTCTGCATGCAAGCGCCTTAATTTTTTTCATCCAAGTGTTTGATGATTTTCCATATTTCTGCCCCATACAATAATAAACAGTATATTTAGTGCCTTATGACTCTCCTTTTTAACTAGCTTGTTAACTATTTGGATGTTAATATCTGTCCCATGTTATTGAATGTACTTTTGACCATTCGTATTCCTTCCTGACTTCTGTTTGATATTTGTTATCGTGTTAATATAATGCTCTGAAAACAAATTCACATTAAACAAATAATATTTAAACTTTAGGTAAGGAGTAGCTAAGGATTTTAAACAGAAATACAGGTCCGTGACCCAGAATCCTAAATGCTCAGGGATGGCCGTGTTTCAGAAATTGGATTTTTTTTGGTTTTCAGTTATTGCTCAAAAGTCGCCAAAAGTAGCTCAAATATTGGTTCGCAAATCAGCCAAGTCAGTCAAAAAAACTTTTGATTTGTGGAACATTCTGTGATTCTGGGTTACGGACCTGTAATAAAAACACTAGGATTAATCTATTTTCTTTTAGGTCTTATGACAATTGAGAGTCAACTGAATCTAAACATCAAAATGAATAGTCAGAACACATTCTAAAAAGGTGTACTTTCACTTTCAAAATTCTATTTTTTTTTTCAGATTGTGTGCTTCTATGAAGAAAACCTTTGATTTCTCAGAATCTTGCTTTGTTACTAATTTTCTTACAACTTGCTTATTTATTCACTAATCAACAAGAGATTTGACACAATATCCAATGCAGGTAATTTCCTATCTTTCGTACCTTTTTGCTCCGCAGTGAATATGTATAGTCAGGTGTTGTTTCGTAGCGCTTAGGGTTAGGATTAGGGTTTGTGTTAGGGTTAGTGTTAACCATAATACTAACCCTAATCCTAACCCTAACTGCTACGAAACAACACCTAACTACATATATTCACTGCGGACCAAAAAGGTATGAAAGAAAGGAAATTACCCCAATGCATATTAAAACTTTTGTTAAACCAAATATCTTGTAAAAAATTGTCATTTATTGCAAATAATGTAAATATGTTAATATTTTTCTTATAGCTCAGGATCTAACATCAAAAATTTATCCTGAAAAAAAAAAAAAGTTAAATTACAATGATGAGCTTCCAATTCAGATTTGTTGCTCATAACTCAAAAAAATAAATAAAAATAAAAAGGACCTTGATGAATGGAAATACTCTATTGCATCAAGATCCAATATGACCATCATTTCCATGGCACTGTACCATACAACTTTTTGTTATGCATAATTATTATTGTTGCAGGTTAAGTCTGCATTTTAATTGAAATCCTGCAAGCATTTATGAAGACAGCATTTCACTGCAGCTTCCTCCCTTAAAATGTTTATACGATAACTATGTATAGTCCACAGAGATAGTTTTCAAATAGTCAAAACAAAGATTACAGATGGAGAAAAAGTAGAGATAGAACATTAACATTAAAATGTGAGTTATAAGTGAGAAGGATAAAATATCAAATCTGAGGCAAGAGACAGGACAATAACAGATCATATGTGACAGGAAAATACAACATCAAATCTGAGACAAGAAACATTACAATAAGAGATCATATGTGAGTTACAGAACAGTAGGATAAGAGATGAAATATAAGACAAGAGACAGGTCTATAACAGGTCATATATTAGTTAAAAGACAGTGGGATAAAAGATCAAATCTGAGACAAGAGACAGGACAGACTCAGTCAGATCATATGTGAGTTATAAGATAGGAGGATAGCAGATCAAATGAGAGAGAGAAGGGACAGGACAGTAACAGATGATGTGTGAGTTGTAAGACAGGAGGATAGCAGATCACATGAGAGAGATAAGGGGCAGGACCGTAATAGATCATATATGAGTTATAAGATAGAAGGATAACAGATCACATGAGAGAGATAAGGGGCAGGACCGTAATAGATCATATATGAGTTATAAGATAGAAGGATAACAGATCACATGAGAGAGATAAGGGGCAGGACAGTAATAGATCATATATGTGTTATAAGATAGAAGGATAACAGATCACATGAGAGAGATAAGGGGCAGGACCGTAATAGATCATATATGAGTTATAAGATAGATGGATAACAGATCAAATGAGAGAGATAAGGGACAGGACTGTAATAGATCATATATGAGTTATAAGATAGAAGGATAACAGATCAAATGAGAGAGATAAGGGACAGGACCGTAATAGATCATATATGAGTTATAAGATAGAAGGATAACAGATCAAATGAGAGAGATAAGGGACAGGACCGTAATAGATCATATATGAGTTATAAGATAGAAAGATAACAGATCAAATGAGAGAGATAAGGGACAGGACAGTAATAGATCATATATGAGTTATAAGATAGAAGGATAACAGATCACATGAGAGAGATAAGGGACAGGACAGTAATAGGTCATATATGAGTTATAAGATAGAAGGATAACAGATCAAATGAGAGAGATAAGGGACAGGACAGTAATAGATCATATATGAGTTATAAGATAGAAAGATAACAGATCAAATGAGAGAGATAAGGGACAGGACAGTAATAGATCATATATGAGTTATAAGATAGAATGATAACAGATCACATGAGAGAGATAAGGGACAGGACAGTAATAGGTCATATATGAGTTATAAGATAGAAGGATAACAGATCAAATGAGAGAGATAAGGGACAGGACAGTAATAGATCATATATGAGTTATAAGATAGAAGGATAACAGATCAAATTAGAGAGATAAGGGACAGGACAGTAACAGACTATATGTGAGTTATAAGACAGGAGGATAATATATCACATGTGAGTTAATTATAAGGAAGAAAGATAAAATATCAAATCTGTGACAAGAGACAGGACAATAACATATCATATGTGAGTTACAAGACAGAAGGACAACATATCAAACGTGAGATATGAGGACACTTGTTAGTTAGTTGCTTATCCTTTTACAGGACATGGCAATCATCCCCAGCTTTTATTGGCTGTTTGTGATTTTTGTAGGCAATTTTTTCATTCAGTAGTTTGCCATTGCTTTCTGAATGGTACGGCACTTATACCATTGTTAAAAATCCACACAAAGCGATCTGCCACCAAACTGCCTGCAGCAGGTTTCGAACCTGGTATATCTGGATTATGAAACTGCATTCATATCCATTAGGCCACAGAAGAGGACACTTGAGAGACTACTAATACAGGAATTAATTCATTCATCAACCTTCAGCTCTGTCATGAAGTGGATTTAAGACTAGAGGTTGTCTTAATAAAGAGACAAGACACTAGTGGTCAGAAAGTCTGAGACGATAGATTTAAGATGAAAATGACAGTGAGTGTGGAAAGATGAGACTATTGGCTTCGAGGGGCGAGAACCTAGATTGACTCTCCCTTGCCACTTGTGACGTATTGTATCGTGATAGAATCAACCCCTCTGACTACCTTTACAAACAAAAGGAGATAAGGTTTAACGACAAGTCCACAGACACAACTATACAGACAATATATACGTACAGTATAGTGTAGAAGAAAGAACTTGATCCAGACTACAGTTTAAATAGTTTATTTATATCACAAAAATCAAGTACATATCAAATAAATAAAGTGCGTGATCGCACACCTGAAAAAAAGAACAAGAAATTAAATTGATTTGTAATCAATCCCAACCCTTCACCCACAAGTTTCAACCTGTATGGGACAAAGAATTAACGATTAAACAAACCCACACTGAACTTGGTGGGGTCTCGGATTTCAAGCCTCCACTCCAAACTAGCTATTCTAAATTATAATTTTAACACCGCAGTTCAGCTGTAGACTCTACGAACTGTCTACACAATCCCTGCAGGACTTCTTTTCTAAACAGCCTATACTGCAACTCTCGAACACTGCTCCACAACTAACTTCCTCGATAAAACCTCAGAAGCTGTCCTCTGCTCTGATTTGTTATAACTATGTAACACCTCTGTTTCTCCACTCTAAAGCCTTCCGAAGGAATTGTAACCCTGTCTCCCTCCACTAATTTTTGCTGTTGATGACTTGGGTTTTAAACTCAGTGACTCTCTGACGCAGCTGTCAGCTTCTGAGGGTCTGATGAGTGGCTGGTTAGGAAAAGTAGGTTTTCCCAATCTCTTCTTCCGTTGTACTGATAACGGGTCTGGTTCGCTACCACCATATGTGATAGCCAAAGGCGGAAATTAGAATTCAAGGCTTTATTATGGCCTTCTGATGAGCACTTAGTGACGAGCCTATATGTAGCTACCACAAACAGCCCGCTTCCAGGTGTTGAAAATGCACGAAAGTTGAGAAAACTGATGGAAATTCGTCAAGTTTAAGTCATCACTGCTACTTTGCTATTAAGCGGATTGAAATAAAATTTACATCACGATACTCTTTATCTTCTTCTCTTTTGAAATGTATTAGTTTCCGAATAATAAAAGTTATTGAAGTATTTTGTTACTAATAAAAACAAACAGCAACGTTACGCGTAGCGAAACTCGTCGCGCGGCCAACTCTCGGCTTTTTTGCCTCACCCCGCTTCATTCAAACGGGTATCGCTTGACCAGCAGACATCTGATTTGCATACGGTTTTCACCATTATGATGGGCGGAGAAATAGCTTTAATGTCGTATAATGCAAGCTGTAGAAAACAAAGTGGAAGATGTAGATTTTTTGAAGTGAAGTCGAAATTTTACAAGATTTGACATTTTAAGTTGTGTTATAATTCCTTGCATGGTATGAGAAGATTTGGGAGCCATTTTTATTTATTCCTATAAATATCAAAGACTTCTGATGTTTGCTGGTGAAGCAATTTGACTTTAGGTAACGCTCTCTCAGTCAAGAATTTTAGCGAAAAATGCAGAGCGAGGCTGTTACATCGACCGTGACAACTCCCGATGTTGATCAAAATCGGCATGCCACTTATGTTGGTTCGTGCTCAAACTGCATCACATCTTCTGATTTGAAGATGACTATACGTAAGTATATCACTTATTAACAATGTTTTGAACTTTAAATGTAAACTTTACAATAGTTTTAATATTATTTAGCAATTTAACACGATCACATGGTTGTTGTAATAGCGTGGAATGAATGTGTTATCACCACTTCAGACATTCACGCATCAATCTAATTATTTCACGAGCTTGAAAAGCTAAGAAAGTTACCAATCTGAATAAAAAAATGCATGTTTTGATTAATGTGTAATTGAATGAAGGTTTATTTTGCAACATAATAGGGTGAATTTTGTTTCAAACGCGAAGGATATCGCAAGGCCAAAGCCAATCAAGTCAAGGCTAGGAGACCGGAAAATGCCATAATAAAAAATGCTGATGCTGTACTGAAATGTCCGGACTCGCAGCCAATAGTTGATAGTCTTAAAATTCCCCGAAAAGAAGATATATATATTTATTTTTATTTAAGGAAGAAAAATATCCCGTTCAACCTCTGATGGGTTATAATTAGGATACATGTTGTTTTCAATTCCAAATAATACGAAAAACTGCCGATATGAGAAAGTGGCATCACACCATTGTAAATTAGGACAATCACAATTGTGCTTATATGTTAAAAAAAAAAAAATCAAGAAGAAACTCTGAACAAGAACAAGCCAGTAATAGTACATGTAATTCTCTATACATGTAAAAACAAAAATAACTTCTGGAATTTTAATTTTCCAGATGACTCCTAGTAGGAGTCATCTGGAAAAATAAAATTCCAGAAGTTATATGGATGGGAATGCAACATGGCTCGAGGTAGACTGCTTGTAGTTTTTTTTTTTTTTTTTTTTTCCATAAAGCTACAGACCACAAAGTAACACACTACAAACAGATAAAAAGTGAAATGGAGAAGAGGAAGGAGCAGATAAAATAAAAGTAGAGAATGCAAGAGTGACGACGAAGAACCCAAAACATAGACTGAAATGGAAAATGCGGAGTAAAGAGTCAGAGAGGGCAGTCAAAGAAAAAATTAAACAGCGAATAACTGACAAGAATAGGAGGAAAAAAGAGAAAGATATTAAAAATGCAGAGAAGAAGATAGAGTTATATAACACAATCATAAGCCAAGGGGGTCTGTGCACCACAAAGGAGGGTGTGGATAAAATTTGTAAAGGACGATATGCCCTTAGAAATCTTAAGGCTCAGTTAAGATACTTACTTAGTCGTTCTCCTTCTACCGTGAGGTGTAGAGGTAAGATACAGATAATTAATATTGAATGATAAGGACATTAATATTGAATGATAAGGACATTAAACTATCAGGAAATATCAAAGAATTGTATTTTGGACTTCTGAAGCATTTAGGTTTTGAGGTGTCATTGCCCTCTCACAGGGAAAGAGTAAGCCATGATCATTCTTCTCCAGTTAACAAATTTCTTTTTAAATGCTAATAACCAGTTGTTTTAAAAAAATATAGCGTTTAGATGTTGCTAATTATTGTTTAGATGTTGTTAATTATTGCCTACAAATTTTTTAAAATGAAATATGGACAGTATCTTAAAAAAAAAAAATTTTCTTCATTTTCACACTTTTTTCTTCCCCTGCGACAAATTGGCCTCTGGACACATTTTAAAAAATTATACAAGAACAAATAGATGTTTAAATCCTCTGAAAAAAATTGAGATATATTTATGTAGTATGCAGATTAATATGTACAAATTTAAAGCTTGTACCTTTTATACTTTTTGAAATATGATGTTGTGAATATTGACTTTCATTCAACAAACTATATTTTTCGGTAATGTGTTTTGCAGATTTGCAATTTTTGGTCTCAAATATATTGATAATTATTCATGATGTAGCTCTATAGTTTTCTTTGTGTGTCCAGTATATTCCAGACTATATGCTGTTTGTCAGAGAAAGTTGTAAGATTATATTTAAGAAGACGGCAGTGTTCTGAAGTTGGTGTGATGTAACTTTTTCAATGTTGCGAAGTCCCCACATTTTAAAAAATGCTATAACTTTTTTATTTGTTGTCCTATTAAAAAAAATAAAGTACCAAATTTCTGATTTACCAAGGGCTTCAAAACTACATAGTTTTCTCTGGTGTTTCTGTGCAAACAAAAATCACTTTGTGGTACCTACTATATGATGTGCTTTAGTGAGCTTAGAGCTCCTGATTTAGAGAACCAGTTCCAGCTGAAGATTTTTCTCTTCACTGCAATGGAACTTCTCGGTTCTATCACCTCTGGCGATATCTCGAGCACTCTGCTTCTGAGATGACAGATTTGCCATTGGTAACTTGTAAGGGCTTGTTTCAGTCCTCCTTTCGAGCCGTGAACTGCTGTAGACATAATACAACATATGTGCCACACATCAAAAATTTTACACATCTTTAACACCTAACTCCCATGAATACATCCCTGTCTATCCCTTAAATCAATACAGCTCCCCTGCTCTATTGTCGCACAAGCGATACATAAACATTACCTAACCCCGGGTCAAACTACCCCGCATTCCCCTCTCTATCCCATTTCCAAAGTAAACATCGCCCAGATAATAACCTAATAAAACTCCCAGCCACGGGCCAACCTAAGTCTTTTGTTATGCATGGCTGCCCAGGTATCAAAACAATTCAACTTTGAGGGATCCTCCTGTCCGTAATACTTTGGGCTACTTCTACACTGACCCTTGATGATTCAATGATTAACACAAAATAAAATTAGACCTACTCTAGGGATCATTAAATTCCATTTCCGTAAAATTAATTACATCCCTCCTGATTACACAACACTTTAAGGCACAAATAAAATAACGAACACATGAGTAAATGCCCAATAAAATAATCGTACACATAATACGCTATCGTAGTTTATACTGCCAATATTATAATCAAGCGAGGTTATATATATATATATATATATATATATATATATATATATATATATATATGCCCCCTCTGCTCCGCCACCTCGGTAAAATTAATTACACCACTATTCATATAGAGATATATATATATCTCTCTCTAGGAAAAATGAAATCCCGTCTCAAAAAAATTAAAATACACAACTAGGCTCGAGTATCTACCCTTGTAAATTATCAGAATTACATACTCAATGAAATGAAATACATACATGCACTCCCGTATATATATTTTTGTACTTTCAGAATTAAATTGCGTTTGACACAACTAAATCGCTAACTAAAATGGTTGAACCAGGCGAGAATGGATCAGAATGCCTGTTAACGCTCCGCCTGCAAACTAGCACAGGTCCCATCACCCTTGTCAGTGTGTATGCTCCTACTCTGCCTCAGAAGCTAAAGATGAGTTCTACAAGAATCTAACAGCAATTATCAAAAGCATACATAGGCAAGAACAGCTTGTTCTCTTTGGTGACTTTAACGCTAGAGTGGGTGCCGATAATGTTTCATGGCCTTCATGTCTGGGCAGGTTTGGTATTGGCAAGATGAATGAAAATGGACAACGGCTCTTAGAGTTGTGCGTCCACCATGACCTCTGTGTGACCAACACCTACTTTCAGACAAAACCCCAGCATAAGGTGTCATGGAGACACCCACGATCCAAGCACTGGCACCAACTTGACCTGATTCTCGTCAGAAGGCCACTCCTCAGGTCTGTGCTCTCCACGCGCTCGTACCATAGTGCAGACTGTGATACAGATCACTCCTTGGTTTGCTGCAAAATCAGAGCACAACCAAGAAAACTCTATTGTGTCAGACATGAAGGGAAACCACGCATTGATACCAGCAAGATGTCAGACCCTTTCATGATCGCTCAATTCACTGCGACCTTCGAGAAAGTGCTCAGTAGCCCTCAGCATGGTGATACTATTACAGAGAACTGGGAGCATCTATGGAACACCATTCAAAGTACTGCACTTGCCACCTTTGGTAAGAAAACAGCAAAGTCAAATGACTGGTTTGATGCTTCATCAGATGTGATGGCACCTGTCATTGAAGCTAAGCGCAGTGCTATGAATGAATACAAACGTTCACCAAGTGCCAGAACCCTACAGATCCTGAGGGCTACGAGAAGCAAAGTTCAACAAACTGCTCGACGCTGTGCAAATGACTACTGGCTCCAGCTCAGTGAGAGCATCCAGATCGCAGCTCAAACAGGCAACATTAGACAAATGTATGACGGTATAAAGAAAGCACTTGGCCCCCATAAAAGTAAGACGGCACCGCTAAAAACCATCAGCGGAGAGAAGCTAACCGATAAGGGTAAGCAGATGGAGAGGTGGGTCGAGCACTACTCTGAGCCTTACGCTAGAGACAATACCGTTATGCCTGCAGCCCTTGATGGTGTCAACAGTCTGCCAACTATGGAGGAGCTGGATGCCGAACCAACATTAGAGGAACTCAGTAAGGCCATTGATAGCTTGGCCTCTGGCAAAGCACCAGGCAGTGATGGGATTCCTCCTGATTTAATCAAATGCTGTAAAAGCACGCTATTACATCCCCTGCATAGGATGCTGTGCCGGTGCTGGGAAGAGACAACTATTCCTCAAGACATGCGAGATGCCAAGATTGTAACACTGTATAAAAATAAAGGAGACAGAAGTGATTGCAATAACTACAGAGTCATCTATCTTCTTAGTATTGTTGGTAAGGTTTTTGCCAAAGTCATCTTAATGCGACTACACAAGTTAGCTGAGCGCATATATCCAGAGTCACAGTGTGGATTCCGAGCTGGCAGATCAACAACAGACATGATCTTCTCTCTCCGCCAGCTTCAGGAAAAATCAAGAGAGCAGAAAAGACCATTATATATCGCCTTTATAGACCTCACAAAAGCATTCGACCTGGTTAGTAGGGATGGACTCTTTAAAATCCTCCTGAAAATAGGCTGCCCTTCTAAAATGCTGGAAATGATAAAGTCATTCCATGACGGCATGAAGGGAACAGTCCAATATGCTGGAAGCACATCACAGCCCTTTGATATATGAAGTGGCCTTAAACAAGGCTGTGTTCTGGCTCCGACCCTCTTCGGAATCTTCTTTGCCTTACTCTTGAAACATGCATTCAGAGATGCAACTGAAGGAATATGCCTTCACACTAGGTCAGATGGCCGTCTGTTTAATCTTTCAAGGCTGAAGGCAAAAACAAAAATCAGAAGGGTCACTATAAGAGACTTGTTGTTCGCTGATGATGCTGCAGTCATCACTCAAAGCCAACAGGAGCTTCAGAGCTTGATGAATCGCTTCACTAAAGCATGCAAGGACTTTGGCCTCACAATAAGTCTAAAGAAAACGAATGTGCTGAGTCAGGATGTGGGTGCTGCACCAGTTATCACTATCGATAACTATGAATTGGCAGTGGTGCACCACTTCACATACCTAGGGTCTACCATCAATGACAAACTCTCACTGGATACAGAAATCGACAGCCGCATTGGCAAAGCTGCAGCTACCTTTGCCCGCCTCACATCGCGTGTTGGGGGAAACTCTAAACTCACAATGAAGACCAAAGCTGCGGTATATAATGCCTGCGTCACCAGCACACTCCTATATGGCAGCGAGACCTGGACGACCTATGCTAAGCAAGAAAGAAGGCTCAATACCTTCCATCTGCGGTGTCTACGCCGCATCCTCGGCATCTCGTGGAAAGATAAAGTGACAAATGTCGAGGTGTTGTCACGTGCTGGCCTTCAAAGTATGTATACGCTTCTTAGACAGCGCAGACTTTGCTGGCTTGGCCATGTTCGCCGCATGGAAGATGGTCGCATCCCAAAAGATATCTTCTACGGACAATTAGCAGATGGCAAGAGAACAGTTGGGCGACCACAGCTGAGGTTCAAAGATGTGTGCAAGAGAGATATGAGGGCACTGGACATGGATCCAGCAACATGGGAGGATGAAGCTGCTGATCGCACTAAGTGGCGATGCTATTTACGGCGCCACCTCAGATTGGGCGAAGAGAGGCTCACACAGGAAGCAGAGGTGAGGAGAAAACGTCGAAAGGAGCACCAGGAAAATAAGCAGCTGAGGGCTGTCACCTCAGGGGCGCATTCCCATAGTCAGTTATGACTGAAGGGGCTATTATATTATATTATATATTATGACACAACTAACTTCTACATATTACTGAGCGCCAGTTTATCTTAGCGCTTAACCTTACACCATGAATATCTCAAAAACCTAGACACAATCGGAGATAAGGCTACTCATTTCCAGAAACTATATAGGCGCACTACGAGTATTATTCTAAGATAGTGCTTGATGGCCCTACTGTTTAGAAAATTAAATTAAAACTTTCCTGAAGAAAACTTTACTTTAACCGGGCTAAGATTAATTATATAAAACGAACTCTAAGTTATGGCTTACCCAGTCGAATTTCCCAATTAAGAGCAAGCGAGCATGGCTTGAATTCACGGCTGTAATTTTCTGAAGACCAATAGACCCGCTAATCAATTTCTCTATTATTTATTGCAAGACAATGAGGCCAGTGCCCACGCCAATACGTCATCGCGTGGCTTTGTTCTAAGACTAATGATCGCGCTGCATTTCAATAAAGTTTGACCCTGGCCAATCAAAATTGTAAACAACTCTGACTCATATTATTACTGCTAGCGCGTCCATAAATTGCGTCACGTTACAGCGGCCGCGTGAGCAAAATTAACTTGATTCGTTGAACGCACATTTTACGTACCTGGGTAGAGGTTATTTACCAACAGAAAATTTCCACCCCTCCCAATTAATACTCACGTGCTGATATACAATAAAATGACCGCGATTACTTTAACAAAGAAAACGCCCACGTAAACGCAATTACTGCCAAGAAAAGCACTGGTGCAAATCTGTACTTAAACTACAGTAATCCCTATGGGAAAAAATCGCAATTAATTCCCTACAAAAAAAAGACAAAACTCCACTACTATTCATAGAGAAGAAACATGGGGCGGATTAGATAAAACCCCACCGTAATCCTCCTCCTGAAAAAACGTAAATAATACAACTAGAAGAAACCTGGGGCCTGTTGAAACAATAAATTACAGTACAGTATCACAAGCTCCCCAAGGAGTATAGGCCTTCATTAAACTCATGCCAAGTCCTCCTGTCATGCCCTTTCCGATCAAGGTCTTTTCATGCCATCTTTATCCCCTTTCACTTCAGTCTCCAATTCTCTTCTCCATGTGTTTTTCAGTATGCTAATACCTCTCTTATGCTGGGGATTTCAGAACAAGGACTGCCTTGTAATGCTATCATCATGTTTCCTTATTATGTGTCCTATCCATCACCAGCATCTTCTTCTCATTTAAGACATGAATAAAGGTAGGTAAAAACCTGACAACATGAGCATACTGTGCTAAGGCCTGCACCACTATGTAAATAACTTGACCTACCTGTCCTGAATGCTCATGATGAACAGGTTGACAAACCAGGTGAGTGAGTACTGGTACATGGGGTCAATGTTAGGCAGATCAGTGATGGAGAAAAACAAAATGGACGAGTGTCTTGCGATTGGTCGATATCCAACACGAGATACCTCAATCTTCTTCTCAGTTTCCTCAGCATTCTGATCTCAGAAAAAAAGTTGTTTTATTTTGACATGCTTTTGGAATGTGAAAAAAATGTGTTTTATTTTTACCTGCTTTTGTCAAGTGAAAACAAAATTTTGTTTTATTTTTACCTGCTTTTGTCATGTGAAAAAAACTTTGTTTTATTTTTACCTGCTTTTGTCATGTGAACTTCTTCTTCCTCGTTCGCCCTGAAAAGGACGGTGGTTGCGTTGTGTCTGTTTACGCCTAAGCTGTGATATATGCACCTTTCGTTCGACACATCCGACTTCAGCACGGCATTTTTTGAGACCAGGTTTGCCTTCCCTCTGCGATCTGTACTCGCTCAGCCAGACTGCACTGCTGCAGACTGTTTCCAGGACCACCACGTGGAGGTGGAGTACGGTCTTGACCAGCTCTGGTTCGCTGATCCTGATGCAAGCAGTCAAGCTATGGGTCGCTGACTGCATTCACTATTGCTGCATCTTTGGGTCCCTTGTCATGTGAACAATACTTTGTCATTAAATTATTCTCATACAGCTGTGCTTCTTCTGTTGAGTGTTGTCAAGATTATGGCGTCAGAACCTTCATAACACTACACTTAGAGCATAGCTCTTACTTCACTCATGTCCATTTTCACTCCTGTTGAAGCACAGAGCTGTTATTGCAGACGGTTCTCATTCAGGAAACTGGCATAAAAGCATTCATAATGATGGTTTCTGTTGCAATTTGTTTCATGTGATGAGTTCCCAGCCCCAAGCACAGCATCATCATCTCTTTTTTCACTTCTTATTGAGCCTGGAGCTACCATTGCATATGAGGGAGCCTATCAATCAATCAATAACCTTTAGCTCCCCAAGGAGCTTAGGCCTTCAACAAACACATGCCAAGTCTTCCTGTCCTGTGCCATCCGCTTAAGTTCTTTCCATGTTTTCATCATTTTCACCTCTGTATCCAGTTCTCTTCTCCATGTGTTTTTTGGTCTACCTCTGCCTTTCTTTCCCTGTGGATTTCCAGAACAAGGACTAGCCTTGTAATGCTATCAACAGGTTTCCTCAATGTGTGTCCTATCCATCTCCAACGTCTTCTTCTTCTCAACTCTTGTTCCACTGGCACTTGTCTGGTTCTTGTCATCAATTCCACATTTGTGACTTTGTCATACCATTTCAGTCCTTCTATTCTACGCAAGCACCCGTTTATATAAGTCTGTAGCTTTTTGGTTGTTGTTCTTGTTGTTCTCCATGTCTCAGAGCCACACAATAGGACTGACTTGACATTTGAGTTGAAGATTCTTATTTTCGTGTTGGACTTGATTTCTCTTGTTCTCCATATGTTGCCCAATGCAGTGAAAGCTCCTCTTGCTTTTTGTATTCTTATGTTGATATCACTGTCTGTCCCTTCAACTTTGTCTACATTACTGCCAAGATATGTGTACAATTCTACATCTTTTAGTGTGTTTTTTCAACATTGTTATTATTTCTTGCATTTATTCTCATAATCTTTGTCTTTTCCCTGTGTATTTTCAGGCCCACTTGTTGTGACTTCTCATCGAGAATTTTCATTTTCTCTTGTATCTGATTATGGTTATGGGACAGAAGAGCCAAGTCATCTGCAAAATCCAGATAATCAAGCTGTTTAGTCAGATTCCACTGGACTCTATTTCAGTTGTGTGATGTCGATATTTTTATAACCCAGTCTATTGCTAGTAAGAAAAGGAGGGAGCCTATACGAAAGCATAAACTCTTGCCGTGGTGGTTTCTATAGCAACTGATTTTACAAGATGAGGTTGTCAGTCACATGCATAACCTCATATTATTCATCTCTTACCATAATTAAAAAATTATGTTACTGATGCATTTCCTTATCTCAGCCTGTTTTCCAATCTGTTTAATTTTCTGCACAAGGGCAGAGCAGAAACCACACATTTTGTTACCTTCTGTTTCTTTGAGATGTCATCAGAAAGAATCTTGGAGGAATCAAGGATCTGGATGGCGGCTTCATCCTCTAGAATGTTGCCCTCAGAGGAAGAAAGAGTGTACAGGATCTTGTCTTCAATCTCTTTCAGTTGTCTTCTGTTGGTGGCACTGGTAACAATGAGAACTTGCCGCTCTTCTTCAAGTTCAGGCCTGGAATATTGAGTAGATTCAAGATATGGTTAATCTGCATGACTAATTTCATGGATTTACAAGATAGCAGTATTATGTCATATTAACAATGATTAATTGTCTTGGTATGAAATTTAGTAGCATCTGAAATGGAAGAAGCAAACAATTGCACTGCCTTTTGGGAAGATACAGAAATGGCATGCTTTGCAGTGTGTTTTGAGAAGTTACCTTGAACACCCATTAGACTTAACCTAAGTAGAGGCCAACAATTTCTGTTTCATTCAAGTTTCACAAGTAACCTGCCCAGAAATGATAGGAAAGTTTAATAATTTAGTTTCATAATGGAAGAGCCACGCGATACCTTTTCATGCCACATGTAGTTCGCGGCGGTCTCTGATGAGACAAAGAAAGAACAGGACTACTGTCCCTCAGGCATGTCATATAAGGCGATTAATATGAGGTTGTGCATGAGACTGGCAACCTCATCATGCAAAAGACTTTGCTACAGAACCCACCTCTGCAACAGCATGCCACTGCTTGGTGCATAGTGCAGGCTTCCTTCAAGGGGACCAGCTGCAGTAGTGGCTCCATGCTCTGAAAGGAGCAAAAAAAGGAAAATGATGATGAATAACTTTTCATGCACATGCAGCAGTTGCCGTCTGGTCAATGGATGCCAAGGCTGATGAGCCTTTGTTACCAGACATGATAGTCATTGATGTCTTGGGCCGGATTCATAAAAAGTGGTGACATTTAATTAACACCGGACTCCGAGTCCTTCAATTAGGCTTTCATAGGCCATTTTATTTATATTTAATGAAGGTTCATGAAATTGATTTAATCTCTGATGATGAGTGTTCTGGATATTTGCTTAGTTATATCAGACATTGAAATCTGGACATTAATTCACAAATTAATTTGCACAAAGTCCTGACATGACGAAAATCATATTCTGACAGTACGTATACATTGGAAGTCATTGGAAGTCAACAAATTTCAACAGTAGGGGTCTACATCTTTTATTTGAAGAAGATTTTTCTTTCTCCTTTTTCTTTTGTTTCTTATTTCTCTTTCCAAGAACATCAAAGTGATTATTGTTAAAAAAAATGATGATGGAACACCCTGAAGAAGCTGTTTCCTTTATGGTTAGCTCAACTTATGTCATCCTTATAAATTTTATCTCCAGTCTTTGGGTTTGTCATGAATAATTTGGTTAAATGCTCTGTTGATTTATTACGTCAGCCTGTTGCTGTGCCGACACACTGTTACGGTAAAATAGCTTAAGCAAAGCAATGAGTGTTGAAACGGATGGTTAGGCTTAGGCAAATATCTCGGCAATGAATGGTTGGAATAAACTCAAATTTTACCACAATAAAGCCACACTTGGGCCTAATCTATGGAATATTGCTCCATGGAGTTATTGCAGAGATATAAATTTGAGTGATCATAAACAGACACATCCCCGCAACTGGTGTAGACTTTCTTGGATAATAAAATGGAGAACTGTCAAAATATTGTCAAAATTTTGGACAATAAAGCAGAAATTGTGCTGAATCCAAGGAAAATTGGTTGGAAGTACTACTTAATATCAGTATTGAGATATGATGAATTACTGCTGCATATAATGCACAAACTGCCATTTTTGACATCACAAATTGAGAGGCAAAAGGGGCTGTGATGTAATCGTCTCTAGGAGGCTCGCGTGATTTCCATATAGTAAAAAGCCCAGGAAATTCAAGACACGCACGCTTGAACAACAGTCGACAGTGAATGAGAGCAAGATCCCTACTCGCATCGAAGCCTCTACAAGTATTACAAGAAGAATTCTGTCATTGAGTGCAAGTAACTTCTAACACTGTCCCAGTCAGCGTCATGGTTGTCAAACTGAGGGTATGTTTATTAATTTTGTACAATACTTTAAATTTGGTAAAAATTAATTAATGTTTGCAGATTGATATATTTTATGCTTGACTTATCATGTTTATAGTCTTGACCATGTTGATAGTCTTGCTTATGTCTATAGTTTTGCGCATGACTACAGTCTTACTCATGTCTCTATTCTTGCTAATGCCCGTATGAAGACTGATTTACTCTGAACAAATAGATATAGTGACTTTATGCATTAAATATAGATAATGTGGGGGGTGTTGGGAAGTCAGGTATTGGTAGTACCTCTAGTGAAGGAGCTGTCATGCCCTTTTCAGGGCAGCTCGGCTACCTTTGGTCCAAACCTGGCATCCAGCTCTCACCTGTGGCTCCTCGTAGCTGTCAGCATGCGACAGCGGCCACCCCCCGGGCAACGGCTTTGACAGGCCGGCTAAATTAGGTGAAGGTAGCCGAATGGTTATAAACCTTCGGTGAGTTAGGGTCTGCCTACCCATGCATACGAAGACTGGATTCGATAGACTGCGCGGAAGAAACCACCTGTTGGTTCAACGGGCATGACGGCAATTACCAGCAACGCGCTGTGGAGCGTAAGGAGCACGGCGAGGCACGTAGAAAGCCCTGGTCATCCACTGCACCTGACTTCATCTCCAGTCATCTTGACTTGTCTTGCCATTGGATTGAGATGGACCCAGGCAAGAGAGTGAGGTCGACAAATTGCGCAACTCTTCCTCACTTTAATCCAAATCACCGCGCAAGTCACTCTTTCATCCATTCATCCATCCACTCACAACAAGTCCTGTGGCGATGGGCGAGTGGCGAAGCGGCAGGCGTGGGTACGCTGGCAGTTGTAGTCGCAGACCGACACACAGGCGGCTCAGGCCATATGGTTGTCTTCCATTGATCGGAGCAGCAGTGGGATTCGGCAGCCCCCTGAGTGTCTGAGCAGCCCTCTTTAGGAAAGCACTGCTCACCTCCATGGCATGAGGAAGGGGCTAGAAAAGGTGCCCTAAACATTGCCTGCTCCACCATTACCTAACCAGCTTACCGTGGTTGGTGGGTACCCTACTTCGGCGGGCGACATATAAGAAAAAGAAAGGACAGATTTTTCCCCCTCATTCTAGGTGCATGGAATGTGCGCACTCTCCTTGACAAAGACTTTAACGCAAACAGACCTGAGAGACAAACTGCCCTGATTGGGAGAGAACTGGCCAGGTACAACATTGACATAGCAGCACTGAGTGAAACTCGACTTGCAGGCGAGGGCCAACTTTGCGAAAAGGGTGCAGGTTATACATTCTTTTGGAGCGGAAGAGGAACTGAAGAAAGACGAGAAGCAGGGGTTGGATTTGCAATCAAAACAGCAATTGTCAGCAAGTTAGCGGGGCCCCCAAAGGGAATAAATGACTGACTGATGACGGTCAAGATCCCTCTGTTTTATGGAAGAAAACATGCCACCATCATTAGCGCGTATGCACCAACTATGACAAACCAGGATGACGTCAAGGATAAGTTTTACGAAGAACTACATGCAGTCATTGCATCAGTTCCTAAAGCAGATAAGCTCATCATTCTTGGTGACTTTAATGCAAGAGTAGGCTCAGATAACATCTCCTGGAATGGCACTATTGGAAGGTACGGCGTGGGTCGCTGTAACAGCAATGGACTTCTCCTCCTCCAGACTTGCGCAGAACGTGACCTCCTTGTCACCAACACCATTTTTCGACTTCCTACCCGCAACAGGACCTCCTGGATGCACCCTTGCTCAAAGCATTGGCACTTAATTGACTATGTAATTGTTAGGAAGAAGGACAGGCAAGATGTCCGGGTGACCAAGTCCATGTGTGGTGCCGAATGTTGGACTGATCATCGCCTCATTGTATCTAAACTTAAAATTCGTATCCAACCAGCCAGGCGCCCTCAGTGGAAGAAAACTCAAAAGAGGCTGGATGTCACCAAACTAAAGAAGACAAAAATCAAACAGTCATTTACTGACACCTTAGAAGACCGTCTCAAATCTATCTCGCTAGACAGCCAAAGTGTGGAAACAAATTGGGCAGCCCTAAGTGAGCAGATCTACAACACTGCTACAGAGGTCCTGGGTCCTTCCATCAAGAAACAAAATGACTGGTTTGATGAGAACTCAGATGATATAAAGCAGATGTTGGCTGAGAAACACCATCTCCATAAAGCATATTTAAATGATCCAAAATCTACATCCAAGAAAGACGCTTTCAACAACATGCGTAGAATCGTCCAACATAAACTATGCCAGATGCGGGATTCATGGCTGAGTAATAAAGCAGATGAGCTTCAAGGCTTTGCTGACAGCCATGACTTGAAAAATTTTTACCTTGCACTCAAAGCGGTCTATGGTCCAACATCATCAGGATCATTTCCCCTCCTTAATGCAGATGGAAAAACACTAATTACAGACAAGGAAAAAATGCTCCAACGCTGGGCTGAACATTTTAATAATATTCTGAACCAGCCATCATCTATTAACGATGAAGCCATCATCCGCCTGCCCCAAATTTCTATAAATGAAGCATTAGATGATGTACCAACTCTGGAGGAAACTAAAAAAGCGATTCGTCAACTGTCTAGTGGAAAGGTCCCCAGCTCCGATTCAATTCCTGTTGAGGTTTATAAAGATGGCGGAGCAGTTCTGATAGAGAAACTTCACATGATCTTCCAGCAAATGTGGCACAGTGAAACCATCCCACACATCTCAAAGATGCGTCAATTATACATCTATATAAACGTAAAGTCACTTCGATTACGGAAACAACAGCAAATGGATTGATTTGCCATTACGCCAATAGGCTGATATGGCAAAGAAAAACTGTTGCCCTAAGACGCCACTAGGCGTAATGGCCACTGACTGCTTTGACGGTCGGTGGCTAAGGACGGAAGAAGAAGAAGATAAACGTAAAGGTAATAGCCAAGACTGTAACAATCATCGAGGCATCTCTCTTTTATCAATCGCTGGGAAGATATTCGCCAGAATCCTTTTGAATCGCCTTACGGCTCATCTTGACAAAGGTCTTTTACCTGAAAGTCAGTGTGGATTCCAGAAAGAACGTGGAACCACAGATATGGTGTTCGCTGCAAGACAGCTACAAGAAAAATGCCAAGAACAGCACTGTGACCTGTATACAGCTTTCATCGACTTGACAAAGGCGTTCGACACAGTCAGTAGAGAGGGTCTATGGAAGATCATGGCAAAATACGGCTGCCCAAAGAAATTTATCACAATAGTGCAGCAACTGCATGATGGAATGCAGGCTAGAGTTCAGGAAAACGGTGAGCTATCAGAGCCTTTCCCCATCTCAAATGGAGTTAAACAAGGGTGCGTACTTGCACCGACTCTGTTCAGTATCATGTTTTCTGCTATGCTGACTGATGCTTTTAGAGACGGGGACACAGGAATTGATATTAGTTATCGTATTGATGGAAAATTGTTTAACCTTAGGAGGCTTCAAGCAAAAACCAAGGTCAAATCACACACCATCAGAGATCTTCTGTTTGCTGATGATTGTGCCCTCAATGCTGGCTCAGAGGCTGATCTGCAGCATAGTGTGGATAGATTCTCTGAAGCCTGCGCCAACTTTGGGCTTACCATCAACATGAAGAAAACAGAAATCATGTACCAACCAGCTCCTGGCACAGTTTATACTGAGCCAATCATCAAGGTTAATGGTGAGAAACTGAATGTTGTGAACAGATTCACATACCTTGGTAGCACACTATCCCAGAACATTGTCATTGATGATGAGGTGAACACCAGGATCTCCAAAGCCAGCAGCACATTTGGCAGACTATACACCAACGTTTGGCATCGAAGTGGCATTAGTCTACAGACAAAGCTGAAGGTGTACAGAGCTGCGGTGCTTCCAGTGCTGCTATATGCATGTGAAACATGGACTGTATACAGGCGCCACGTAAAGAAGCTAAACCACTTCCATACAGTCTGTCTCAGGAAGATGATGAACATCAAATGGCATGACAAGATCCCGGATACCGCCGTTCTTGACAGAGCTGGTATCCCTAGTATTGATACTATTCTGATGCAGTCACAGATTCGCTGGGCAGGTCATGTAGTCCGCATGCCAGACCATCGACTGCCAAAGATACTCTTTTATGGTGAGATGCAGAAGGGTAAACGCTCCAATGGTGGCCAAAAGAAGCGCTTCAAAGACACGTTAAAGATGTCATTGAAAACCTTTGACATAAACCCAGACACATGGGAAGCTGCTGCGCAAGACCAAACTGCTTGGCGCACATCTCTTCGTAAAGGTGCAGCGGCATGCAAATCATCCAGAAGAGCAGCAGCGGAACAGCGGAGACAAGCTAGAAAGGACCGTGTAATAAAACCTTCACATGAAGCAAACATTCCCTGCCCGAGATCTTTCCAGGCCCGCATCGGGCTCATCAGTCACCTTCGTACCCATAGACTAACCTAACGTATTCCTAAATAATTGGATGAACAGAGTGGTCTTCATCACCCGTGATGGATGAACAACACAACAGATAATGTGACTTCATGTTAAGAAGTCTATTACATCTAAGACAGAGACACGACTGTAAGGAAATGGTTTTTAATCCTGACAAGTGCCATACACTGGGCTTGTTGTGTTCCAGGTTTCCCTTGGTGAGTGGATTCATGAGATACTACCTGGCCTGAGCATTGAGTCTCAGAATCAGGAGTCCTACCCTATTCGAGGACCACTACTGCTACCTGGCCTCAGCATTGTGCTGTTAGGACCAGAAGACATTATCTTTGGAATTGTGTGCAAGACCATCATTGCTAGCTGGCCTTAGCATTGCTTCTCAAGGACCAGGAGCACCATATCAAAGATAAGTTTACACCAGCAAGAAAATACTACCACACCCACCAATTATTGTGCAGTTTATGATGAAACTAGAAACATGAGAACACTGACTTTTGTAGATAATTCTATTGTGCTATCTGTGTTTGTAAATTAATCACTGATATCTTCTTCTTCTTCCGTCCTTAGCCACCGACCGTCAAAGCAGTCAGTGGCCATTACGCCTAGTGGCGTCTTAGGGCAACAGCAGATAGGTTTTCTTTGCCATTGTTTCCCATCACACCTATTGGCGTCTTTAGGGCAACGGCAAATCAATCCATTTGCTGTTGTTTCCGTAATCGAAGTGACTGGCAAACGGGTGATCAGCCCGTTGGTAATCACTGATATATATAACATTAAGTTTCATTTTTTCTAAAACAATAAGTTAACAATAAATGTTTTGATTTATTTTACACCTGAAGTTATTCAATTATTTTCCTAGATTCAGTGTTTTCTGTGTTAAAGTAAATTTAAGTGGTAGGGATTAACTAAGAGCCATACATATACATTCCCTAGACGCATAGGATAGGTCCAGCGAGAGGGAAACTTAGCTACCAGTTCTTTTCTTCTACAACATCGGAACTGTGAGCTTAACTACCCGACTTTATCTTGTGCCATCCCTATGTAGAGTTCACCATCTTGCTCTTCTGAGAGTGGAAGAACTATTCACTATCTGAGTCAAGTGTATCACTTGCATTTCGCTTGGGAACATCGACATCAGAATCAATGCTCATTTGCCCGGGACTACCCCAGGGTTCTCCACTATCACCAGTGCTGTTTAACATCTACACAACAAAAGTAGCAACCTTGCAACCAAAAAGACTGGGACAAACATTAACTTTCGCAGATGACATACTCATGTACAGAACTGACTCAGACAGACAGGAAATGGTCCAAGGTATACAAGAGACACTACAGGCAGTTCCTAAATGGTGTGTGGAAAGTGGATCAAAGGTCAATCCCAACAAGGCTGGAGTGATGTGGTTCTCTTTGAACAACTCCACAGCGAAAGCAGACCTTCCAGACATCACTTTCAATGGGCAGAACATTGAAAGGCAAGACAGGCTGAAGTATCTGGGAGTAACATTTGATTGTGGGCTATCGTTCAAGTATCATGTCGAGCTGATCATACAGAAGTGCAAGCTAGGACTGGCAGCCTTAAATCAATGGCTGCTGCGTGCTTGGAACAGAGACTACTGTTTCTCCTGTATCATCAGCTCGTGATTTCAGTAATCGAGTATGGCTAGGAATATTTGTGCTGTCAGTGTCACAATGTGAATGACTGGAACACATTCAGAATGAAGGGATGCGATTGGTTTGGGCTGTACGCGTGATACCCCAATTGTGACAATGAGATACATGCTTGGATTGCTGTCAATTAGATCCAGATATGCGATGGCCCAGGCAAATGCCTATATGCGGGTAACCACCGACAAAAGACACCCCCTACATGAGAACATAGCTGACATCAAAGGAGCAAGAATAAAGAGGGGGATGTCATGGATGGCACAGGCAAAGGCTACGATTGGTCAGGTGACCAGGGCTGAAAATATATCCAAAGGGGAAGAGTGCAGTAAGTCAAGGGAGAACTGGATAAACCACCAGCAGGTCGTCATTAGCCTTGGCAGTGAGTGCAGATCTTTGGGCAATGGAAAAGCAGAGCTGGAGATTAATCAGCTGATAAGTGATCATGCTGGGGATGATGACGCCATTGTGTACACTGATGGGTCTGTAGTACGTGGTGAGAAATCAGGATGGGGCTTCTCTGCGAGAATAAAGGGCAGGGTCGCTGCTGAACAGAGTGGAGCCTACATGACAACAACCTCCAGCATGAGAATGGAAGTAGAGGCAGTTACTGCAGCACTGAGGTGGCTGTCTGAAACTCCATCAATCAGGGCAGTTATATTGTCAGACTCTCAAGCCATGCTTCGGAAAGTTCAGACCGACTGGCTGCGGCAGAGAGCTGATAGACTTGGCCTCAAGAGCACTCATAGTTGGGACACTGGACATGGATAAGGGAGAGATACTAACAGCAATTAATGATTGCCTGCTAGATAATGACACTGCAATGGATGAATCAACAAGGCTAAGACTGTTGGAGTTTGGCATCAAACGTGGGACTAGCAGAGATGGACGTGAAAGAGGATGCCTCTGTCGTATGTACAACCAGCATGCTACAGGTACAATTAGCATTCATACTCTTCTACATTTGCTGAGGGAAACAGAGCACCTATGGGTTTGCCCAGAGTGCAGTGAGGTCAATTCTGATTAATTAATAACTTGATATTATCTTTATCATCTACCATCTCGCCACAGGGTTCATTTCCAAGAGATATAACATTTATTCTTAAAGTCAGCTATTGCAAGCCTAATAGTCAGTCTGCTGGTTACTATACAAGGTATATCTGATTTATATGACAAAGTCTTCTTGAAGTACTGCCTAGCCCTAAAATTGTGAATCACTCTAATTTCCAATGATGTTTGCAGAATTGCCGGACTGAGTGCTACTTCCACTACTCACGTTAATTTTGCGCAACATTAAGCTGTAGCATTTTTTTTTCATTACGTAGCCGACAGACCATGTGCCATGTTCATGGTTGAGCATTCATATCTGCTAATAACATTTGTTGGTACATAGTACCTATCTACGGAGAATCTTCAATTGAATAGTCTGGACGATTGGTAAAACTAATCAGAGTTGGTCATCTGAAGGTTGACTGGAGGCAACTTACTCAGTCGCCAACATGCCAGGGGAACAAGACGTCATAATTACATATTTTATTCTACATAACGCGTCCATTAGCAACAACAGTTGCCAACTTGTATACTTACCCCTTCCAGTGATCTGGCTTTGAGGCTGCTACACAATATTTATAATATAAATAAACATATAAATGTAAAAATAATATGACTCCAATCCACCTTTCTTTAGCTACCACAATTCCCAGCAGCTGGTCTTCCAATCCCTCGGGTGTGATCATGAAGTTCAAGAGGGACACCTTGGTGGAAAGTTCTGGCAGGTAGTGGGGATTCCTCAGTTTGGTGGTGATGTAAAAACGGAAGTCTTGACTGTACTCCATTATGTTATCTCCTAGACGGATCATCTCAACTCCGGCTGAAAGTCATAAAAAAGAGTACACAGTCTTGAGATATGGGTCATGAAGGCATGTCTAAAACATACCAGATTTTGTTAGTTGAGTTTTTTCTTTCCCTCACTCCATCAATCATGATGGGGGAGACTACATTCTTGTTCTTACTTGAGGTGTGTTGCCAAGACTAGTGTAATAAAAGGAGAAATGATAGGAAACTATAAACAGGCATTAAAAGGTAGTCTGTTCATCAGAAGTAGCTCCCATCAAACAAGTGTTTTGGCCTTTTACCTCCCTGACACTTTAGCTAAGTGGGCCCATTTACAATGCATGCCAAGGAGACAATTTTCATGTGAAATGGAGATTCATGTTTTAGCTTCTAAGTGTGCCTTTACTGGAGTCAGATAAGTAGAAAAAATAAGCAAATTGTTACTGTTATTGTTGAACAGTATCAACATCGTTGCACTCTGGGCAAGTAGCATATCCTTTTTTGCTCTCACATTCTATCCTTGCTATTCTATCTTGTTTAAAAGCCTGTTTAAGTAGAAGGAGTTTTAGTTTCTAAGTATGTCTTCACTGGAATCAGACAAGAAGTCACAAACTATGTCGACGAATCAAGAGTTGTGATCCAATCTCATTGTAACATCCCTGGCAATGAAGAGACTGGAAGATTGACAAAGGAAGGTGTAAAGATACCTCACCCTGATACAAGCAAAACTTTCAAAGAGGTAAAGAGTTTTATCAGAACCAAATACAAAAATAAATGGGATGCAGAGTATCCAGTCCACAAAAAAGGATGCAAATTACCAGCTCTGCAGAAGACAACAAGTGATAACCTTCAGACTCTGCACAGGCCACAACAGACTAGGATATCATCTATTCAACAAGCTAAAGATAGGAACTAAATATGTAAATTAAAAAATAAAATGGTATAGAATCAGTTTTACAAATTAACGGTACAAGGAAACACGGGATGTTTCGGGTTTCACCCTTCGTCAGCCACAGCTACAAACAGGTGACAAGTACAAGAATTATAGACAGGTCAAAGAAAAATACTACAAACACATACCAGGATGAGAAACACAGACAAAGGAGCGATACAAGCAGATGAAAAAGCAAACAACACAGGTGATGAGTGAAAAAAGAACATTAATAATGCAAGAGAAATGCAAAACCAGAAAGAAAGAAATATCAAAACAAGAAATTAAATAATCAACGAAATGCAAAAGGAATGAACAAAACTAGTGAAACAAGTCCTAGATGCCGAACATACAAGCAACAGAGAAAACACATATAACCATCACAAGTACCATTCCTGGAAAAACTCTATGGAGATATAAATAGCCTCAAGCTGACCTTTACTTTCTCTGAAAATATTCAAGTAGACGTCTGAGAGTGTATGAAGATGACAAGATGTCTTTTAAGAAGGAGATCACTGAAATAAACAATGCATGACAAAGAGAAAATTTATGTGTCAAAAGAATATTCCTGTTTTAGCTTCTAAGTGTGTCTTTACTGGCGTCAGACAAGTAGCAAATCCTCTCTCTCTCTCTCTCTCTCTCACATTCTATCCCTGATTTTCTACCTTGCTTGAAAGTCTGCTTAAGAAGAAGCGGTTCGAGTGAGGGGTCCAACTCTTCTCCCACATTTTCCAAGAGTAAGGGATTACCAAACGTGACACAGTTCTCTAGAGTGCGCATGTAGTCAGGGTCCGACAACTTTATAACAGACAAATTGTTTTCTTTCTCCGAGTTCTTAACCCATCTATTAGCTTGACCTTGAGGGTCAATCATAAGAGGCCTGCAAAATGATTAGAACATTTATGTAAGTAAATTGTTCACTTTCAATGCCAAACATCATCATTATCTTCACCACCATTTTCATTTTTGCTCCTCATGGAGCATAGAGCCACCACTGTATCTGGTCCCATTGTTGGAAGCCTGCAGCAATCATTCACATGCTTTTGCAGTGATGGTTTCTGTTGCAATTTGTTTTACGTGATGAGGTTGCCAGCCTCATAAAAAGTTGCATTTTATAACGTCTGAAACAGCACTTACACTATTTAACAACAATGATAGCACAATTGTTACACTATTCAACAACATTGATAGTACAGTGTTACACTATTCAACAACACCAAAACATTACACTATTCAACAACACTGATAGCACAATGTTACACTATTCAACAACACCAAAATATTACACTATTCAACAACATTGATAGTACAATGTTACACTATTCAACAACACTGATAGCACAATGTTACACTATTCAACAACACCAAAACATTACACTATTCAACAACATTGATAGTACAATGTTACACTATTTAATAACAATGATAGCACAGTGTTACACTATTCAACAACAATGATAGTACAACGTTACACTATTTAATACCAATGATAGCACAATGTTACACTATTCAACAACATTGATAGCAGAATGTTACACTATTCAACTACATTGATAACACAATGTTACACTATGCAACATCATTGATAGTACAATGTTACACAATTTAACAACAATGAGGACAAAACATTACACTATTCAACATCATTGATAGCACAACGTTCCACTCATTAATGGCATTGACAGCACATTGCTACACTATTAAAAAAACTGACAGCACAATGTTACACAATGTAACAACATTGATAGCACAATATTACACAGTGTTTGTTGTGCATAAAACGGTTAATATCTCAGATACGTTTGGTGTTAGAAATTTGATTATAACTTGCATATTTATTCACTAATCAATGAGATTTGGTGCCCAAACATTTCACAACGAATTAAAGCTTCTGTCAAGTCTGCTTTCGATGTCCTATTAACATTTTTATTTATTACTAACAATGTTGGAAAACTGGACATTATTCTTACCATTTTTATACTACTAACTTACAGTTCTATTGCTTAGGATGCACTGAAATTATCAAAAACTGTCATGAACAAAAGTTTCAAAATGCTGTGATAAAAAAGGCCTTAGTGAACTGAAATATGGCATCAAAATCTAATGTAGCCACTGTTACCATTGCAGGAATAGTAGAGTAACAACAAACTCGTGAATAACTATTACTATTACCAAAGCAGTTTAATTGAAATCTTTCAAGTATTAATGACAATATCACCTCACTATTACTCCACTCGTTAAAATGAAAATTAGTTACTATTTGAATCCATCATTGTGAGGTAGCCCCTCATGTCAAAGTAACTATGTGATCTTACAGTAGTGGTTTCTAAAGCAATGTGTTCGGTTATCAAACTAATGCATACCCTCACCTAATTGCCCCTTAGGACATGCATGCTATTCTTCTTTGTCTCATACAGACTCCCTGGAAACTACACAGGGCAAAATCTGTCCTCCTTATTAACTCTTACTATACGTGAGCTAAAACCGCGTTTTTACGCGCTAGTTTTGCTATCGTTACCGTCACACGCCAGTTGAACTGGCGAGCCGTAAAATTGGTACTAAACCCGCGCCACTTCACGGGGCTTGCCGGATAGTAAAAGTTAAATAAGGTAAAGGTAGTCTCTCAGCAGATACAACCAGCGGGGAGTGAAGCGCTAGAGACTTCACTATAGAAGGTCTCAGCTTTATGAGGTGGGGGTGAATGGTTCTGTTTCTTCACTGACTGCACCTTCCCTAACTCACGAGCAGAGTCAGGTAGACATTCACGGCTGGGTAGACTGGAGCGTGAAGATTCCTGGTTTCAAACCTGGTAACTTAACCTTGAGAAGCAAGCATTCTAACCACTCTGCCACAGGACTCTCTCCTTATTAATTCTATAAACTAAAATTCTTACCAGTACCATCGCCTTTAATCTTCATCGCAACTATCACTCCTCATCCTTATCCCCATTGTCACTTACCATCTTCTAGAGTTGGCAACAATGACACCATTGTCAACAGAGAAGCTGTCCTTGGGCAGACCAGCAATGTTCCAAGCTTGAATTTTGATTGGCTCTCCCAGAGTCTTACTCAGTGAAAACTCAGTTGAACATGGTATTTTCTTTGACTGGATATAAACATAGAGTTGAATACTTTTTTCCATAACAAAAATGTTAATAAATGTATATTTTGTACGGTAAGTATTTAAACACATCCACAACTTCAAAAACTATATAACGTCAGTTATAAGGACATCTCATCACAACAGCACAGGGGCAGGAAACAAGATGGGCAGAGCACTTCAGAGAAACACTAAATAAGGAACCACCAGAGACGCAGCTGAATGTTCCTGAGGCTGAAAATGATCTAGACATAAATACAGACATTCCTCGAAGGGAAGAAATCATCACAGCTATCAAAGAGTTAAAGAATTGAGAAGTTCCTGGTCACAACAATTTAAATGCTGAATTATTTAAGACAGACCCTGAACTAGCAGCAGAAATATTAGAACCACTATTTGCACAAGTCTGGAGAACAGAGACAACACCATTGGAGTGGAATAAAGGAATAATTGTCAAACTGCCCAAGAAGGACGACCTTGCAGCCTGCAACAACTGGAGAAGAGTTACTCTCCTCTCAGTTCCCAGTAAAATACTAGGCAGGATAATTATCCAGAGAATTTCAAAAGCAGTAGACTATAAACTGAGGAAAGAACAAGCAGGATTCAAAAAGAGCAGAAAATGCGCAGATCATATATTCACCCTCAGAAACTAACAGTAAGGAACCAGAAGCTAAAACAGACAGATACATTTACATTTCTAGGGTGTATAGTAACATCAGACAGCAGAACAAGCAAAGACATCAACAATAGAATGAATAAAGTGAGAACAGCCTTTGCTAGTCTAAACAACATCTGGAATGTCTCAGTACAGCACAAACACCAAATTAAGATTAAAAAAGAGCTGTGTACTTTCTGTGCTTCTCTATGGTGTGGAATGCTGGAGAGTAACAGAGATGAAAATGTCAAAATTGTCCTCTTTCCACACAATCTGAGTAAGGAAAAGTCTCTGAATCTTTTGGCCGAAAACAATCACCAACGATGAACTGCTTACTCGGAGCAACCAAGAGGATATGCACACCATCATAGCTGGCAGATGATGGAGTTGGGATGGCTACGTCCTCAGAAGAAACCCCGATGTTATCACAAGAACAGCTATGCTATGGACACCTGAAGGAAAGCGAAATAGAGGCTGACCAAAAACAACTTGGTGGAGAACTGTGGTGGCAAAGATGCTAAGAATGAACCAGAGCCGGGGCACTGCAAAAATGATTGCTGCCGACCGAGCACACTAGAAGAATTTTGATGCTGCCCTACTTGATGCTACCAGGCATGATGGCCACTGACTGCCTTGAAAGTTGGCGGCTAAGGATCAAAGAAGATGAAGAAGACAACTGCAAAACTGTAGCTTAGCCAGGTCTTCTTCTTTTCCATTTTTTTAATAGCTATGGAGCATGCAGCCACCACTAGTTTATTCCATTGCAGAAAATCTGCAAAGATGGAAGAACTGAAGGCAGCACTGGAGAAAATCAAGATGGGCAAAGCAGCAAGGCATGATGGTATAACACCAGAAATGGTTAAGTACATGGAAGCATCAGGCGACCTATTACTCTTAAGGGTTCTACAGGCAGCGTGGTACAACAAGACCATACCAAAGGATTGGGAGATTGCCATCATAACACCAATTTTCAAAAAGGGTGACAATCAACAGTGTGGAAACCATAGAGGCATATCCCTTCTCAGTGTCCCTGGTAAAATCTACTCTAGAATCCTAGAGCAGAGACTCCGACGCCTAGCTGAGCCACAACTGGATGAGGTCCAGTGCGGATTCCGAGCGAACCGAAATACTCAAGGCCTAATCTTCACACTCAGACAGCTGAGTGAAAAGGCCCTTGAGTATAAGAGTGAGATCCATCTTTGTTTCATAGATCTGGAAAAGGCGTTTGACAGGGTCCCCTGGAGCAAACTTTGGGATTGTTTGGCAAGGAAGAACATTCCAGCACCTCTGATTCATGCTATACAGAGCTTCTACAAGTCTTGCGGAAATTATGTGAGGACAGCAAACCATAAGTCAGAAGAGTTCAGGACCACCACTGGTGTAAGACAAGGTGATATCCTGTCACCTTACCTTTTCATACTCCTCATGGACGATGTCATTAAGGCATGTAAGGAGAGAACAAGAAAGTATTCAGTGGGGTACTGGAAGATGAGACAGGTCTGTATTTCGGAGCTGGCATTTGCTGATGATGTTGCCCTGATTGCTAAATCAGAGGCACATCTCCAATTCAACCTGCAAGTCTGGAAGGAAGAGCTGGAGAAGAGAGGGATGGTCATAAGCAGCTCTAAAACAAAATCCATGGTGATATCACGAGAAGAAAGAAGACATCAGATTAAGCTGGGAGAACAGGTCCTGGAGCAGGTAGACCACTTTAAATACCCCGGAGCTATTACTGACCGAAAGGGAGGCATCAAAGAAGAGTTGGCCACTCGAAAAGCAGCAGCTGGGAGACTTTTTCAGGCCATAAATCGAGGATTCCTCAGCAAGAGAGAGGTTGGTAAGAAAACGAAGATGGCTGTATACCGCTCCACCTATGTCCCAGTCTTGACATATGGATGCGAGTCATGGGCAATGACTACAACCCACAAAAGCCAGATCCAAACCTCAGAATTGAGGTATCTGAGGAAGGTGGTTGAAGTAACAAGAAGAGACATAGTACGCAACCAGACGATACGTCAAGGCCTTAAATCCCACCCCCTGCAGACCCAAGTAGAACAGTCCCAACTAAGATGGTTTGGCCATGTCTGCAGAATGGGAGAAGACCGGCTACCACGACAAGCATGGGAAACAAAGAGCCAAGGATCCAGACCCCCAGGATGACCCAGAGTCTGCTGGGAGGACAACATTAGACAATCTTTGAAGGACCGAGGACTAGAATGGAACCAGGCCAGGAGGAAGACAGCCGATAGGATAGTCTGGCGCTCTCTCTTCCAAACCTCTACACCTCACGGTAGAAGGGGAACGACTAAGTAAGTAAGCAGAAAATCTGCACTATAGCATTAAATGATGGATTCTGTAGCCAGCCCCATGCACAACCTCATATTAGTCACCTCTTATCCCATGCCTGGAGCCGCAGTAGCACAGTGGTTAGTGCACTGGCTTCCTAGCTCGGTGGTCCATGGTTCGATCCCCAATAGAGGTGGGATTTTTTAGACCGCAACCGGCTCCGGGGTTGACCCAGCTTCATTAATTGGGTACCAGAACAACTCTGGGAAGGTTAAGGCGGCCGGCGTGATGCTGACCACATCACCCCTAGTGTGCTGATGGTCAAGAAAAATATGGGCCTAACACCATATTCCCAATATGCCTCAATGGGGATGTAACAGGATCCTTGACCTTTACTATTCCATGCCTGAAGGGAGCAACAAGCCTATTATTTCTACGAGACACCCAGGAACAACAAGGAATGTAGTGGCACCACTTTAGAAAACAATCCCTACATGGGAAAACAAAGTTTTCAAACTGACGTAAGATGAGACAGGTATGCATCACTTTTAAAAGTTAAAATTTAATCCCAGAACTCAGCTGTAGCTAATGTAGATCCCAATATCTGCTGGCTTCAGGAAATAACAATTTTCCTACAGCTTTACATGCAACAGAAAACTAATTAGACTTCAACTAGGAACAGGCTATTTCACGGTGGAGGAACCCTTCTGTGCAACATGTCTGGAGAAAAACACCATAGCACATTATGTGTTAACATGCAAAAAATACAAACAGCACAGAAAACCACTAATGGTATACTTGAGAACCCAAAACTCGACATCACTGTCACTGGAAAATGTACTGAAAGTTGACCTACCCAGGGAGCTACACAACATAATAATATTTTATATTACCAGAACAAGAACCAACATATAACAACTAGAACAAATTAGAATGACAAGGAAAAAAAACGAAACAAAAAAATCAATAAGTCCATTCAATACCAGTAGAAGAATTATATAAAAATAAAAAACAAACAAACAAAAACCACCAATCCAAAACCAACAAAAGCCCAGCAGAAAAAAGATGTCAATAGTGAGAGACAGAGCAACATGGTACCATGGAAGAAGAAACATTACAGGCCCCATAGACATTAAACATTGCCACAACAAACGGCAGAGACAACACAAACAACAAAGTAATACACTATATAGAAAGATGAACACTATATACCCAAATTATAACCCACATGGGGTTGAACTGGGTATCCCTTGCAAACAAAAAACACCAGTTTTCAACTGCGGGATTCAAAAACCTACCTACTGTTTCATCCTCATCATTTTCATTTTAGAAGAAAAAAAAAAAAGGTCAGTCAATAACCCAGACTCCTTTTGACTTTCTCAGGATTGCAACATGCGCTTCCTAACCAGAGGACCTCGTTATGTCTTGGATGGCTGAGTTTTATTTTCTGTAGCTGACTTGTTCATATTGTTTGTTGAAGTTTTATAGCTTATAATTTCCTACATGATGCAGTAGTCTGTACCATGACTAACCCTCCTTGGTTGCTTTTTATGACATGCATAGTAGGTTAGAGTGTTACTATTCTATGCTCCTCTTTCGGGTCTCAGTGATACAAGGGTAAAGGGTCACTTGCATGCCCATTTGGTTCTCCTCAGATTATCTCCTGTCTGTGTCGTGCATGACATAAGACAAAATTATTTGTTGTATATAAGACTTGCAACACTTAAAAATAATTACGATTAATTTTCAACATTTATATACAGTAGAACTCCATTTATCCGAACCCCATGGGAACATATAACAAACTAGATTACATAATTAGAATGACAAGGAAAAAACACTAAAAAAAAAAATAAAAACCAACTGTATTAGATCCATTGACATCACCAAAATCTTTTATTACACTGCAGTGCATGTACTACTTGTATTAATTATTTTTGTTAAGAAAGAGAAATGTTTTCAAAATAACATTACAAACGATTCAAAACCAGGCGCAACTTACGTATACATGTACTTGCACAGATGTAGCCCACTATTTAAAATAATGAGGAATCCTCTTTTGCACCAAACTGGATAGTCTCCTTTTGGCTGCTAAGTCCCGCATTCTCTTCAACAGCAGAAGCTGTGTAGGACAGCTGTCATCTTCTTGCTCGTACCAAGCCATCGCTGTTTCTAGTGCTATAAAGGCTTCTTCAGGACTTGGTCGACGTTTTGGTTTTTCTTCATAACTACAAGTAATCATCGTGTACTTCTGAGGAGTCTTCATCATCGGTCACTACATGTATTTGGTTTTCTTCTTGCACAAAAGACAAAATTTCTTCGTCATTCAAAAACTGAAAACCAGAATCATTATCATCTTCTAGCCACATGTGGCATCATCTTTGTCACAGTCCGAAAATCCGGGCATTGCTTGAAACAGTTCCACAACTTCATTTATACAATCATCATTTGTGTCCACTGCGGTAGTTTCATTTCCTCCTTTTTTCCCAAGCAATCTACTCCAAGCCTTGTTGAGATTATCTTGTGACAGTGTGGTCCAAGCATCAGCTAACATATAGCAGCAGTCTTTGAGATTAAGCTTTTTGGAAAACGCCACCACACTTTCTTCATCTTCAGCCAACAATAAACGACGCAGGACTTCCTTCTTGTACATCTTTTTAAGCTTTGCTATAACACCCTGATCCATTGGTTGAATCAGTGCTGTTACATTGGGAGGCAGAAAAATTACTTTAAAATTTGCATCAACTGCATTCAATGTATCCGTCTCTGGATGAGATGGTGCATTGTCCAGTAGAAGAATTACTTTTCCAGTTTTCTTTTCTTGTTCTCTCAACCTCTTCACATTTGGGATGAACTGATTTGTATACCAATCAAGAAATATTTCACTATTCATCCAAGCACTCTTCTGTGCTTTGTAACACAATGGGAGACATGTCACATTCTTTAAACAACGTGGTTTTTTTTGGCTTTGCCGATCATTAGCACCGGTAAACGATGACTTCCACTGGCATTCGCGGCTACCAAAATTGTTACTCTCTCTTTGCACTTTTTAAACCCAGGGGCAGCTGCTTCGCGCTGAGATGCAAGTGATTTTTGAGGCAATGATTTCCAGTATAAGCCAGTCTCATCGGCATTATACACATCATCGAGTGAATAACCTTCTTCTTCCAAAAAAGCCAAGAAAGTTTCTTTAAAATTTTTAGCGGCAGTTGCATCGCTAGATAAAGATTCCCCTTGAATCTCCAATTCTCGTATGTCATGACGAGATTTAAAGTTTCTTAACCATCCCTGGCTAGCCTTAAAGTCAGGAGGACCGTCAAGTTGATTGTTGAACTGAAGTGCCTTTTCACACAACAGAGAACCAGAGATAGGTTCCCCTTTGCTTCTTCTTTGCACAAACCATATATACAAAGCCTCTTCCAAGTTCACATCTTTCGCATTTCTCATGGTTTTACGTTTCTTCGACCCATTTTCACTATCAAATTTCGATGCAAAACTCATAATTTTATCCTTGTTACTTTTCATGTCAGAGACGGTAGCTTTCCCAACATTGAAAATCCTCGCAAGTGAAGACACAGTTTCACCTTGTCCTAGTCTCTTGATAATTTCTGTTTTCGTTTCAATTGACAAAACATTGCGGTTCCTTTAATATGCTTTAGGCCTACTGTCAGATGCCATATCGCACAGAGAAATACTTGTACACCAAAATTATTCTGCTGTAGTAGCAGACACAATTATTTTAAGTTGAACTGTCTGTTTAGCCAGTGTTCTACCTAGAACGCACACGTACTTTGGATTGGTAAACCAGATATTAACTGACTTTATGATCTAACTGACTTCCTGTACGTAAGCGACCGACCATTAGCCATCCCATTCTCTACAAATTGTTCGCACACATTTGAAGTTTGCCGCATCAAAAGATTCAGAATTTTAGTCTAACGTGACTGTGACATCTGATTTTTTTTTTTTTTTTCTGGAAAAAGTGTTCGGATAATTGGATGTTCGGATAATTGGGGTTCGGATAAATGGAGTTCTACTGTATTTATATTTATACTAGCAATAACCTGTCAATAATGACGGAAGTAAATCAAAAACTGTAATATATTTTTAAAATATTTTTTAATTCAACATAAAAGTTCTTTGATGACAATATTTTTTGAGAAAGTGCGTGGATTTGTTTCAAAGAATGTTCCCTGATGAAAAGTGTTTTTAACAAAAACTTTCAAGTTTTCATGATTTTTTCCTCGGGTGAGGGCGACATAGAGCTGGCCGTGTCTGAAAACAGGTTCAGGAAGGCAATCTTCTACGTGATCAAAAGATTGTTCTTGCACCTTATTGATCGTCAGTGCAAATGCTAAAATCACTGGGAATTGACGACGTTGCATCCTAAATGGCAAACTGCGCTCGCTCGGTTCTAAGTCAATGCGAGGAATTAAGACTTGTTCTCCCTTATTACTGCCAGTGATAATTTCTGCATCAATCAGACTGATTTGCTCATTGTGACTGATGCTGTGCTTGTCTTTGTGCGGCTTCATGCTGTGAAACTGGGTTCTACACCGACTTCATTGAGTGTTACTATTTTCAGGAGAGTACATTTAAGGGAAACAATACAATTAATGTCTAACTTTCAACCACAGTTGCATCCCTTAGATGTGACCGACGTACAAATGGCGAGAATTATGGATTTTGATGATAATGAGACATTTTCTTATAAAATTATGTTGACTGCCCCGTTTCAAACATCACCTGTTGAAAAACACACAAAAACTGGCATAGATTTTGTTACCCAGGTAAAACCTAAAACTGCCTGGGACAGAGTTAAACAAAAGTGGGATTTACACTGGTATGTATAGACATTTCATGTAGCTATTATAATGGTGTGATCCTCTCCTCCTGAAAGCCTCAGCCATCCCCTTGATTCATTTTTCTTTGTTTTCTCAAGCCTAAATTTCAGATGATTTCGCAAATAGGATGTTACATTGGTTAGCTGAAGTAATAATAATAATAATAAATTCTTTAAGCACCAAACACGGCGCATAAGGCAGAAACCAGTGTTCTCCAGGTTGTACGTTGTGACGCCACTCCTCTTAGCTCTTGCACATTGTTTAATCCCAACGTTCTTCCTTCTCTTATTATTGTTCTTCTGAGTGTTTCTTTTGGTCTTCCTTTTTTCCTCTTACCCTCAGGAACCCAAGTGAGTGCCTGCAATGGTATTCTGTTGTTTTGCATTCGTAGGACATGACCGATATATGACCATCGTCTTTTCCTTATATAGTTGGAGACATATTTCTGCCTAGAGTCTTCTCTTATTTGTCGATTAGTCTTGAATTCTTTCCAACTGATGTTCATGAGTTTTCTAAGACATTTGTTCTCGAATGTATTCAGCTTGTTCTCCAATGATTTTGTTATTTTCCAACTCTCACAGCCATATGTTAACACTGAGATAACATTTGAATTAAACAGACGAAGCTTGGTATGTATATTCAATGATCGTAATTTCCAAATGTTAGATAATCTATTGAAGGCGCTAGCTGCCAAAGCAATTCTAGTATGAATTTCTCTTGTTGTGTCACCATCCTGAGTCATTTTACTGCCTAAATAATTGAAACTTTCAACTTTCTGTAGTTTTTCCCCGTTCAGGATCATATTAAAGGTCTCGTTAGAAAAGTTCATAACTTTAGTTTTAGAGGCATTTATTTGGAGACCTATTTTAACCGAAAGATGACACAAATTATTTACTGCTTCTTGGGATTGTCTGGGTGTGCTGAAGTGGGTGCGATAAATGTCTGGACAAGCAGAGTATAGTGTTTTTAAAAAAATATATAAATTTTTGCATCATTTTGGAGAGGCGCGCACCGTTCATCCTAGGGCGTATGTCGAAATATAAAAGATCTTTAGGTCTGATAACTTTATGGAGTATAGTGTCGGTTTTCACACGAAGTATAGCACCAATGAAGGTAGATCTGCAACACTAAACATTGTTGGCGAAAAGTGCTCAGGCACAGCTACATGTGGTCTAACAAGCCAATAGCAGATTTTATGCTGTTACAGAACAAAGAATTTACTAAGAGACTGATCCCTGCATAAAATGGAGTATAATCATTAAACAGTAATTTCATTCTTAAGAGTTAGTGATAATCTTACGACTCCGCATACGCCACAACAGAATGAGATACCATCGATTCAACAAGCTAAAGATAAGAGCTCCCGATGAATGTAATTAAGGCACCATAAAATGACTGCTGGTAATATGCTGCAAAGGAGTCTAATATCTGAGGAACAGCAACTGCATGTATGGCCATCACCAGTACCATTCCTGGACAAAATCTGTAGAGATACCAGGTACCTCGAGCTGACCTTTTTTTTTCTTCAACATATTCAAGTTGACGTCTGATAGTGTATGAAGAAGAAGAATTCCTAAGAGTTAAAAACTTTACAGTTCTGAAAAACTGCTCTCACCTGGCACAACTTGACCCACTTTGAAGTCTCCAGGTCACGGAAAGAACGTGTAAAAGGGCCAAGGTAGGCTATGACACCAGCAGAAATCAGTACATCTCCCATTAGATTGTCATAGATTCTCTGAAGATCATTGGCTGCATTTGTCCATCTCTCTTTCTCCCCACCCAGACCTCCTATCAGTTTCTCTGCTCTCACTAACTTCTTTCCACATAGGTCTACCTGCATCAGAGATCGAACATAATAAGGGAATAATGATTATCATACAAATGACAATTAAGAAGTTACAATAATTTTGTGCTTATCCTTAGTTCAGGAAAGACATGGTCATAAGGTAATTATAATCATCTATAAGATGAAGATGTCGTTCTTGATGAGAAAATACCAAGACTTGCTTGATTTGAATATTTATCCAGAAAACGGCTTATTTTTAAGTATCTTGCCTCCGATACTTCATCTCCTGTAAACGTTATGGTAGAGCTTCAATTTGACCAGATAGGTCAAATTGCTAGTGGGCCCCCCTCTAACTCTAGGAGCTGTTTGAAGCATAAAGAAATATATAACTACGTAAAGAATATGAGCGGTCAATTCGACAGAACCATGTGTACTACCAGGCCGTTAACCTTGACGTCGTAACGGCGAGTGCTGTCAATCAACAGCCATGTTGATTATTATAGATGCCAATGTATATACTGTCAGAACCATATCGATGAACTGTACTTGCACATGATGTCAACGTCTTTTCCGTAATAAATCGTATCGTCATTCACGTTCAACAATGGGTCCAGTATGCCTTACTTATCAATTGGTCAGTCTTACGACCCAATCGTTACCATTACGTTTGTCTTGTCATCATTATCCATAATGAAGCGACGACCCACATCAACATTCGCACCACATGTCAGCAATACAGAGATGAAGCGGTAACACTGGCCTATACTGTTAAATAGTGAAACTGCAGAAGTGATTGCATCTATAATTAGTCTGGGTTGTCCTTAGGTACATATCCGGGTTATGTCGGGGGTTGTGGTAGACCTCTGTTGGCGAAGCATTATTTTTTGTAATGCTTAGCTGGCAGAGTGGATAGTGGCGATTCGCTCCCGTGGCTAGGCGGTGGGTGCCGTTCGGAAGGTTGTGGTTGGATTCCCGGTAAGTCTATCACTTCTGTTATTTTTCTGTTGTCTAGTCTTCTACTTCTTTATTTCTCGCGGAGTGCCTGATAACATACCTTTGTGTGTTGTTTGTTCTGATAACATACCTTTGTGTGTTGTTTGTTCTGATAACATACCTTTGTGTGTTGTTTGTTCTGATAACATACCTTTGTGTGTTGTTTGTTTTGATAACATACCTTTGTGTGTTGTTTGTTCTGATAACATACCTTTGTGTGTTGTTTGTTCTGATAACATACCTTTGTGTGTTGTTTGTTCTGATAACATACCTTTGTGTGTTGTTTGTTCTGATAACATACCTTTGTGTGTTGTTTGTTCTGATAACATACCTTTGTGTGTTGTTTGTTCTGATAACATACCTTTGTGTGTTGTTTGTTTATTTATTTACTGCCTTCAACAAACATGCCAAGTCCTCCCGTTCCATGCCATCAGCTCAAGGTCTTCCCCATTAATTTTATTTCTGTCTCTATGTCCAATCTCCATGTGTTATTTGGTCCACCTCTTTTCCCTTTACCCTGGGGATTCTAGAACAAGAACTGCCTGGTAATTCTATCAACAGGTAGCAAGTTGCAGACTTTCATAAATTAGTGCTAGCGTATAATAGGACTGAAATAGCATGACAAGATCACCAAAGTGGAATTGATGGTAGGAACCAGATAAGTGCCAGTGGGACAAGAGGTCAAAAGAAGATCCTCCCATTGGATAGGAAACACTCAGCAGAAACTTGTTTTTGGACTTCTCAGGGTAAGCGAGGTAGAGGGAGATAGACAAACACATGCAGAAAGGAACTAGAAACAGATATGACAGGACTAAACAAGACATGGAGAAACCCTGAATGGATGGCACAGAACAAGAAGGCCTGGCATGAATTTGTTGAAAGCTCTTTGAACAGCTGAAGGGTGATGATGATGATGATAACTGTTATCACACAAAACCATCGATAATGAAATAATAATTTAAAAAAAAAACAGTGATTATTACACATTCATAAATGATGAAGCAATAATAAACACAGTGATTATCATATGGCTATCAATGGGAGCCGCGGTAGCATAGTGGTTAGTGCACTGGCTTCCTAGCGCAGTGGTCTATGGTTCGATCCCCAGATGAGGCGGGAATTTTTTAGGCCATAAACGGCTCCTGGGTCGACCCAGCCCCAAGTGGGTACCAGAGCAACTCTGGGAAGGTTAAGGCAGCCGGCGTGATGCCGACCACATCACCCCTCGTGTGCCGACGGTCAAGATAATATGGGCCTAACACCATATTCCCAATATGCCTCAATGGGCGTGTAACGGGTTCCTTTACCTTTTTTTTATCAATGATGAAACAATAATATAAAAACAGTGATCATCATAGACCCATTCATTAAAAGAAAATAAGAACAATATTACTACACAAATCTGTCCACATTATATAATAACAAAACGCTACCATCAACAACTAAAACCTCTCTCTCTCTCTCTCTCTCTCTCACACAAAGAAAGTAATAAACAGCAACAATATAACAAAAGCCAACCAACACTAGAGAATACAATTTTATCAAGAACACTGTTATGAACATATTTAAAAAATACAAACAAGAAAATACTGAGAACAATTATTTCTTTTAGTTTTCCATGCATACAGAAGAAAATTGACATTGAAGAATTAGACTATTGGATTTACCTGAAATTCCAACTTCTGCTTCTTCTCTGTCATCTCATTAAAAGTGTTCTTTAGATCTTCTAGCTTTTTCTGCACAGCTGCAAGCTCAGCTCGTTTGGCATTAAGATTCTCCATCATCCTGGCCAAATCAGCTTCTGCCTCACGAAGCTTCTCCTTCTTTGGAGCTACAACTTTTGCCACTCGATCATACACTTCAAGAGCAAGAATCCATTTGCACAGGCCTGAATAGTAACAAGACAAATGGACATTCTTTTCTCAAAAAGCAATGTACACCGAAAGGCAGAAATACAGCAAATTTTGTATGAAGGTGTATATTTGTTGTGTGGAAAATATTTGTATTACTGTTTGTAATGGATTTGCTTAGTAATGTTTATATTCATGTTTTCATTAATGAATAGATTTCTGTTATAATGACAAATTCCTTGTTATTTTGTTCATGGCTAAATGGTAGACTATATATTTTTCAATTCTATTTTATTGTATTTATAGAAAGTGAGGAATTTACAAGGTTTTATTCAATTTTAACTCTTTGACTCCGGATCAACTGTTAGAGCGTTGGTCAGATTTGACATCCGTGCCAAAACAAAGCTCTGAGCGTTGTTTTAAGTCTATCACGAATTAAAATTACGGCACAGGGTAGAAAATAATTGTGGAGTCAAAGAGTTAAATGATCCTGCATGCAAGTATAAGTCTGCAACCTTTTATTCAAAACCATTAGGGCCAGATGTGTTTCAGAATTTAGAATTGTTTTGGATTTCAGAATGTGCAGTTTAATATGGTAACATCGTAGCATTACTCAACAGAGGTCTCGAAGACAGCCCTGCTCTTGCAATGAGCCATGAGTCGGCAGTCAGTAAGCTAGTGTCACTTTTGGTCCATCTTTTCAAACTAAGAGAATGTCTTGTTGGTAGGTGACCAGTAACTCTCAACTAGTGAAAGTAAATCACTGGAGCTCTGCACAGAGTCTTGTCTCTCTCTCTCTTCATGATGGTTCTAGATCAGCGTGGTTCAACTGCAGTCCCGTGGGCCAAATGTGGCCCGCGTAAAATTGTTTTGTGGCCCACGCTCATACATTGATATCTGTCACGGCGCTTTTTCACGGTGACGAAAATTTGGAGTGGCAACATTGCTATCAGCAAGTTTCGGCGACCCTGATAACTGAAACGACTTGGTCATGTGACAGGACGGAAGTCGAGAATGATTAAGCGCCAAGAAGGCATTCTCTTTCTAGTTGCGTCCGAGTGAAGATGGACATTTTGGTTCCCTTCGCCAGCCAGTTGCTGTGCGATTCTTCGGATGGATTATAAGTCAGGGTTTGTGATATTTAGTGCTGGTGGATAATTGTATGTGATTCTGGATAGCTTAGAGTCCAGTGGTTGTTATCTTCATGCCGCATATGACAAGTTGTTTGTGATTAGAGTATTTTTCATTGTCAAAGATTTTGGATCGCTAGTATGAGCGATAGTCAATACAGTGTTCATCTAGTTAAGTCATACTGTAGCGTATGATGCTGATAGATTGAGCTATTATGTGAGGCAAGTTGCTTGGCTTATATATTTATATTTCATACGTTTTGTTGGCCGTTGGAGGCTTAATTCTGTGTGTTACGTTAATAAAGGGAATTTCCTGTTACAGGTGTTAATTTCTTATGTCAGCCATTATGTGTTGTGGTCATGCTCCTGGCGAGCGAGCCTATTATTTAACAACCAGCATTGTTGTGATTGGAAATCCACAGCATAATAATTGAGTTCTGACAATATCGAGACTCTTGTTACAGAAAATCCACACACCCCAAACTTTCCAATAGGATGTAAGAATAAAACTAAAATTATTTCAAGAGAAATTATTTGCTCATTGCAATTTTTATTATATTATATCTTTGATTTCATCCTCTTCGATTTTCATCCACTTTTACTGAGCCTTTATTTTAAATACTTTTCTATCTTGAATGGCCGGCAAAGTTTAAATTTTTAGTTTATGTGACCCTTGGGGTAGATTAAGTTGGACACCCTGTTCTAGATGTGCAGGCTGATGTCGATAATTAGAGATGCTTCCTTTTCATCTCCTCGCTACTACCAACAACGGAGTCTAGCTATTTTTTGACATTTTCACAATTAAACTAAAATCACAAAAACATCATAAAAATATCTAAGAGCTGCAGACACATAGCAGTGTGAGTCAAAACTGACTGCGCTAAGCTCAAAAGTTCTGTTTATAATGATGATGACATTAAGGATCTACCATATATATTAATTATTGGTGAGAGTATTTTCATATATTTCATAAAGAAAGCATATATGTAATACAGTGTATCCTTTCAAATTCCTCCTTGATATTTGCAGCAAAAACTATCCCCATTATCGAATCGGTAAACACTCAGGTAACCATGTTGTTTACCTGTGTTTTCACCATTTCCACGTCTCCATTGACACCTGCTAATTTGAAAACAGCAGCAGCTGCATATTAGATTTCTGAGAAAAGTGGAAATAACGCTGAAAGCATTGTCATTGCTTGTGTCATGTTGTGCCCATCAGCAATGCTCCATGAAAATAAAACTTTGTTTTCAGAGCTTTTAGAATTTCAGGTATAACAGTTGCAGACCTGTAGTAATAATAACACAAATGTTCCTTATTATCATCTTGAAAGCAACAGTAGAAAAAGAGAATGTGGAACAAACCTTCAGCAGCAGATGAGGCATTAGCTACAATTTCTGGCTTGAAGGTTGGGTTTGTTATGTACTCCTCTCTGATTTTCTTCATGATATGAACTGGGATGTTATCCTTATCATAATCCTGCAGCATCTGTAGGAAGTTCATGTCACCAAGCAGCCTTTTGCTGGGGCCCCAGTAGTCTAGGATCTGCGGAGGAAAATATATTTTAGAATAGTATGACATTGTTAAATAGAACATTATGTACAGTCAGACTTTGTTAAATAAAACATTACATGTAGTCTAACATTGTTACATAAAATATTACATACAAGAAGTTTAGAGTTGTTAGACAGGGAAAGAGACTAAAGATACACAATGCGTCCATGTTTCTTATTATTTTCAGTGATATTTTGTTAGCATCCTCCATCTCTCTAAGAAGAACCAAGAAGTTACAAACTTTCATGGGTTTAAAATAGGATTGAAATTTGTACAACAAGATCACCAGTGTGGAATTAATGACAAGAACCTGACAAGCACCAGTGGAGCAGGAGATGAAAAGAACATGCTGCTGAAAGATAGGACACATACTGAGCAAACCTGTTAATAGCATTACAAGGCAGTCATTATTCTAGAATCTTCATGGTAAGAAAAGATGACCAAAAAAAAAAAAACATACAAAGAAGAGTACTGGACACAGAAATTAAAATCTCTAACATACATGTTGTTTTGAGTGAGTCAATGCATTCTTGGAGTATTTAAAGACACCACTAGATTTTAAATGCTTATAACAAGACAACTGAGAATAATTAGACAGATATAACTGAATTTTGAAATGGGTTAATGGGCAAAGACCTAAAAGAAGATCTGCAATTGGAACAACAGATGCTAGTGGACCTGAAGATAATGAATCAACAACTGATGCTAGTGGACCTGAAGATAGTGAATCACAACTGATGCTAGCTAGTGGACCTGAAGATAATGAATCACAACTGATGGAACTCATGATTTTTAAATAATTCAACATATTAAAAAAAACCTTCATAGAGACTTCATCCCTTTAGGAACCGGTGTGGATGTACTGTACTAGTCATGCAGGGGTATGCAAAAAAGAGAAAACTGACAGACTAGCATTGAGAGAATATACAGTGGGGCTATTAGATAGGGATAAAGGAGAGATACTGAGGACAATTAAAGATAGCCTGCTAGAGAACAACAATGCAATTGATGAATCAACAATGCTAAGTCTGCTGGAATTTGGCATCAAATGTAAGACTAGCAGGGATGAATGTATGAGAGGATGCATCAGGCATTTATTCAACTAACGCACTATAGGAGCAATCAGCGTTCATACCCTTTGATCTTTGCTGAGGGAGGCTGAGCACCTACGGGTTTCCCCGCAGTGCAAGGATGTCAATTCTGAACAACAGTAACCATAAAAATGAATCTATACTCAGTGAGTCACATCTCTATATGATTGTGGATATGGTTTTGTTATGTATAAGGTAAAAATGTTCTCCCTCTTCTTCTTTCATCTATCACCTTTCTGCTCCTTTATGAGAATGAGGTCACAACGGCTTTCTTGCAGGAAGCCTGTCTCAAAGCATGTCATGTTCTCTTGGAGTGATGGATTATGAAAAAAATTTTCTTAACATGTTTAGGCCACCAGCCCCATGCAGGCATGACCTGTAACATCAGTATATTGTTTTGGAACTCAGTCATTTCCCTTTCACCTAGCTTAAAGTATGACATGTATTTCTTCCGTCAGTCAATTTCTGTTGTTAAAAACTGCATTAAGAGATATGCATGAATCTGTCCTTGTTAAGCAATGTAATGAATTTATTGCTTCCCAGTTTTTTCTGGCTTTTTAAAATAACAGGAACTAACTTTTAAAAAAGCAAGAACGCACGTTCTTTACACATGCCACCATCAATGGAAATGAATACATTATAACTAAAATGAATGATGAATTATAAAATTAATACTCAACCAGCAACATTCTACTCTCAACGAAAATATCCTCTCAGCAACAATAATAATCACTTGTGTGTTACTGGGGCCTGAAAGGGGAGTAAAGAATAGGAACACTGTACCATACCAGGCATGTCATGAAAAGCAAATAAGGAGGGTTGGGCATGAGGCTGGTTACCCCATCCGGTAAAACTTTTTACCATAAAAACTTCAACAGACAATATGGATATGTCAAATCCAGAATATAAGTCAATCCAAGACAGAAGAAGGACCTCTGGAAAGGAGGCTCATGAAGCAACCCTGAGATGGCTGAAAGAAGTCTAGGTTGCAAACTAATTTTTTTTTTGTCTATGAAAATCTCCAGGATTGGCACCTGGAATGTTCACACTCTAAATGAACAAGTGAAAACTGCACAAGTGGCAGCAGAAATTATGAGAAGAGAACTGGAAGCAAAAGAGGAAATGATGAGGAAGAAGTGGAAAGAATTTGAGTGATGGCACATGTCAGAAGGACTTGGCATGTGCTTGTTGAAGGCCTATGCTCCTTTAGGAGGTAAAGGGCATTGATTGAACAATAATAAAAATATTCTGACTGTTAGAATTTGGCATCAAATGTCAGACTAGCAGAGATGGACGTATGAGAGGATGCATCGATTGTGTTTATAACCAGCGAGCTACAGCAACAGTTAGCATTCACACTCTTCGACATTTACTGAGGGAGATTGAGCACCTATGGGTTTGCCCGGAGTGCAACGATGTCAATTCTGTTCAACAATAACAACAATATTCTCCTCCAAATAACAACAGAATTTTCCTCCCAGCAGTAACATTCTAATTCTAACAGTAAAGACATTCTCTTCTGAACAGACAACAACATTCTCCTACCAACAAACGTTCTCCTAATAACAAACAATTCTCTTCTCCCAACAAACAACACTCTTCTTTCAACAGAACTCTTCACAACATAAACAACATTCATCTCTCAACAACAACGGCAACATTCTCCTGACCTTCTGTCCAGGTTTGTCAGGGTTGTTAACTTTCTCTGGTTTGATATCCTTCATGACACAGACAGCGGCCATCACCAGCCTTACACCAGCTGGAGGTGACTTCATTGACTTCACAATCGTAATATCTGCTGGCTGGAAAGATCATAGTATAAGTGGATTAGCTTGTCAAGCAGTTAGTGATGAATGGTAAAATACACATATCAAGTGGAGGAACAATTTAGGAAAATAGAATATGTGGTCTGGTACTGTTAAGTAAAGTATTTAATGTTGTCTGACACATGTTACATAAAACAATACATACAGCCTTGCATTTATGTTAAAGTATTTCATGCAGTCTGACATTGTTACATAAAATATTACATTTAGTCTCACATTGTTACATGAAACATTACATGTAGTCTGACATTGTTACATAAAACATTACATGTAGTCTGAAATAGTTAAATAAAACATTACGTGTAGTCTAACATTGTTACACAAAACCTTAAATGCTGTCTGACATTTATACATAAAACATAACATGCTGTCTGAGATTTATACATTAAACATTACATGTTGTCTGGCAGTCTCACATTCCCTACAAACAGAATTGTCTAAGTTGAAACATCAAACAAAACATATTGGTCTAGGAAACAGGCGCACATTTTGCACCATCAAAATGAAATTGCACACCGTTTGAAGGAACCTGCAGACTTCATACATTTTTCCTGGTAGCTGTCATAAATATTCACACCAGCTTTATTTGGCAAAATTGCGAGAATTTTTTTGTCAGTACATAAAATTAAGTATCACCATCTTAGATTTATACATAACAGTAGATATTGGATAGAGCCAATTAGAATGTTCAGTTAAACTGATCTGTACAATATACAATAACATTGCTGCAGGAAGTTAAAAAAGAATCTGAATATGAAGGGGGGGGGGGGGGGGGGGGGGGGGGGGGGAGGAGAGAGAAAACATATGTCCCATTTCACCCAAAAATTATTTATACGTTGGCCGATATATATGTCCTAAAATAATTATTTGGAAATGGAGTAATTAACAGTTTATTTGAATTTTTGTTGTGTGTTTTACTATTATTTTTTTTTTTAAACGTACCAGGGCAAGATTTTAAAAGATATCCATGCATTTACAAAAAAATGTTGTCATAAAAGAGCTTTTAATTAATTAGCCAAATTTCATTCTATTGATTTTCTCTCACTACTCCCCAAGTCATTTTTTGAACGGTTGCTTCATAGCCAGTGCATCCAGATAATTTTGACTACAAAGGTCCAATGAAGGTCAAATGGAATGTTAAAGGAATGAAATGCTAGCAGGAGAAATAGTGTCTATCAAAACATGCAGCAGAAAAAGCATGCTATAATTCAAACCCATCATGTTTTGATGGGTTACTTGCTCACTGTTACATAAAACATTACATGCAGTCTGACACCGTTACACAAAAACATTACACATAGTCTTATTTTGCTACATATCTTTCCAGATACAACCAATTTTGTTATTTTACACACAGATTGCATTAACCTTGAGAGTGTTGAGTGCAGCAATAGCCATTTCCAGTGCTGGGATAGCTTCAGCCAGCTGAGCCTCACAGTCGTCCTTCAGAGCCTGGGCTTGAGATGCACTCTCATTGGCCACAGCTTCATCCTGCTTGACCTTCTCACTTGTCTTTTCTACATCAGCTGACTCCACCTCAATAACCTTCAGCATTTTCTCATTCTCTGCAGCAGAAATAACAAGCTGGGGCTGAAGTTCCTCCAGTTCTTTCTGCATTGTTGCCACCTACATAAAGAGGATAAGAAACAAAATATAACCATCAACTGATGAATAAACTAGCATAAAAATTGCTTCCAGTAGCCTCAGCTATAAAAGCTTTGTATGTGTCAGTAATGAGATCTTCTATAAAAGCTATCTATGTGCCATTAATGAGATCTACTATAAAAGCTATCTATGTGCCAGTAATGAGATCTACTATAAAAGCTATTTATGTGCCAGTAATGAGATATACTATAAAAGCTATCTATGTGCAGTAATGAGATATACTATAAAAGCTATCTATGTGCTAGTAATGAGAACTACTACAAAAGCTATCTGTATGATAATAACAGTATTCACCAAAAAAAAACAATTTATGTGTAAGTAATTGTACTTTCTACTCACTGAATCTAGCTGATGTTGATGTATCAACACATCTAGTTTTTCTTCCATGATATTTCACATAAATTGTATGATCCTCATAAACATTACTTCTCATTATCTACTTTGTTTTTCTCATAGGTCCCTTTATGAGACTATTTTTCATAAGCCTCTTTTGTTGTCCTTCTACATATTAAAATGTTGTTGTCTTACTCATTTCCCTTCAATTCACTCCTTCCATTATGATTTCAATAAAAGACACTATTTCTTGGATTTAAACAAAAAAATATTGGCCTTTTCATGTTTCCTATTTTCAATCAATCTTTTCCATGACCCCTTAATTCCTCTCTTCATGTTTTCATGTCACATACAACATAGTTTAGTTTATCAATACAGAAGGACTTCCAGTCTTTTCTTCCAACTGTTAATCAATGTTTAAGCTTCTATATGACACAATGTTTAATAAAACACAACAGCTCTTCAGGTTTTTAGTGCACCTACTGTTACTTGTTTGGGTTTTTTTTTAAGTTGTCACCTGAGAAGATGCAAAGGCTAGTTTTTCCAACCCGACCAGATAGCGCTGCTTGGCCTTCATGGTCTCATCCTGTTTTTGCTGAAGAAGGTTCTTGAAAGAATTGATGAGCTCCAGGTAAGAAGTTGGAGTGACATAATTGTGACGGCCAAGCTCCCGAAGGAATCTGAAAAGATAATATGTTGATACTTAGCCTATGTCTTGTTTATTAACTCTTAAAGCGAGAGGCCAGTATTCAGGGGTAATTTTTCCAGACCTTGTTACAGACCACCAGGGCTGGATTACCCATAAAGTAGGGCACCAGCCCAACAAGGGCACAATAAAAAAATAAAAAAAAGGGAACATATAAATTGATGATAAAATGATACTCCGATACTCACTGGGAAGCACATGCAACAGCAAAATTATGGAATTATATTCAAAGGCTGTAGAAGTGTTGTTAGACAGCATAGCTGAGGACCAGTCACAAAAAGGAGAAACCAACAAGAGACAGAACACACTGCATAGGGGCACCATAACATTTTCAGTGCTTAGGGCCCTGAAAGGCCTTAATCCTGTGCAACAGGCAGCCAATTTTTGGAGCTGGTATATTATCGTATATTTAAAAAATGTTAGCAGAAACTTAAACTTTAAAACTATATGAAAACTTAAAGTGATCGAAACTTTTTAGCATCAAACATGGAAAAACTACAATCGTCCTTTAGAGTAAATTAGCAGTTCTCAATAAAACATCCCTTCCATGTTAACCACTACATTACTTCGTTAGTGTTGTTATTACAGATTTGTAGTCATGCCTACCCCATTTAATCAAAGCACTTTAGCTTTCATGAATATCTGTACATCTATGGATACAGGTTATAGCAGGGTCTCACCATGGATTAATTTTATGTTGCTCCAAGTGGGTCTCTTCAAACGTACTTCTGTGTCTGTCCCCTCATTCAACATTTCTCATACTTGCATACATGTCTGTCTTCTCCTTCACTCAACTTTTCTTAGACTTGATTTCATGTCTGTTCCATCACTCAGCCTTTCTCAGACTTGCCTCCATGTCTATCTGTTCCATCACACAACCTTTCTCAGACTTGCCTCCATGTCTGTCTGTTACCTCACTAAACCTTTCTCAGACTCACCTCCATGTCTGTCTTCTCCTTCACCCAACCTTTCTCAGACTTGCTTCCATGTTTGTCTGTTACCTCACTCAACCTTTCTCAGACTTGCCTCCATGTCTGTCTGTTACCTCACTCAACCTTTCTCAGACTTGCCTCCATATTGGTCTTCTCCTTCACTCACCCTTTCTCAGACTTGCCTCCATGTCGGTCTGTTACCTCACTCAACCTTTCTCAGACTTGCCTCCATATCGGTCTTCTCCTTCACTCAACCTTTCTCAGACTTGCCTCCATGTCTGTCTTCTCCTTCACTCAACCTTTCTCAGACTTGCTTCCATGTCTGCATCACCACTCAACCTTTCTCAGACTTGCCACCATGTCTGGCCCATCACTCAACCTTTCTCAGACTTGTCTCCATGTCTGTTTCATCCCATAACCTTTCTCAGACTTGCCTCCATGTCTATCTGTTCCAACACACAACCTTTCTCAGACTTGCCTTCATGTCTGTCTGTTACCTCATCCAACCTTTCTCAGACTTGCCTCCATGTCTGTCAGTTCTCTCACTCATTCCTTTTTTCAAGTATAATCTTGTGTGCATTTTTGCAACTTGCAAGTTTTGTTTTGTTTTCATTTCTTTTCTTCTGTACAAAGGTATCACTTCCACACACACACACAAAATAATAAAAAAAAACCTTTCTTCAGGTGCCCTTATCCACCAACACTATAGTTTATAAATTTATTATATTTATTGCACTGTACTTTTCTGATTACTGAATTTCTGTTCTTCAACCTACAGTTAATTTTCTCTGAACTGTTACTGAATATCTCTAGCATTTTTTCCTAGTATATCGTAATGTCCACTGATAAGGGTGGTTTTAGGCTGACTACTGACCACTAAAGATGATAAGCCACAAACAGCCATGACGCAGGAAATGAGCTTCTGATACAGGATGTCTAGTTTCGGAACTTGTCCTTCTTACAATGATCGGTACTCGAACTTCGAACTACAGCAAACTTGATTCCATCGGCACTTGACCATCTGAATGCGGCAAAACTGATTCAATCGGCACTTGACCATCTGAATGCGGTAACGCCGGGTAGTTTCAAAATCCATCTAAATGCAGCAACGCCGGGTAGTTTCAAAATATTTCATTGAAGATGTAGATTTCTTGAAGGAAGTGAGTTCACGAAATGACGAACTTGAATGTTGTATGGGTTTGTTGACCCCCTTGAGTGCTGGTACCAGTTGAAACCAGCTATTGGCCACCATAAAATGATAAGGGTGGTTTTAGGCTGACTACTGACCACTAAAGATGATAAGCCACAATCTGGCCACTATGAACATTTACAGGTATAAGTCCAAGTCGTTGTTAATTTGTAGCCAAGTAAGTACCACCCCTATAGACACCAGGAATATATATATAGGCTGTGGTGATGGTGTCTTGTCTGGTTTGAAGTAGGTTGCCGTGTGTGTAGGTGTGACGTAGATTCACAGTTCCACAATACAGGAGTTATGACATGTATAAGTCATAGAAATGTTATAACTGCTGGTGACGTTTCCATCATTTATTTCAGACGCCACAATGACAGATAATGATACATCCATTTCACAAAAAGTCATGGACATGACAGTTCATAGTATTCAGCATTAATAAAGTTTCTTCATGGATCTGCATACATTCTCTAAGTTGATATAGGTAATCCTAGCTGACGGTAGCCTCAGCTTCATATCATAAATATTCATAAATATCAGTACTCCTCTCTGATGCTGGCAGATCAGATGTACAAAAATAAGTCTATTACTGTCCGCACGAGAATGGCATTTCAGGAGTACAGGTCAAGCTGACCTTTATAGCATCCCTAAGTCTAACCCTCGACATAGGTGCAATCGCTGGCATAGCGAAGATTCTAGAACATAGAAATTGTTCTCTGGGCCTAGAGCGACCCGTATATATATAGATCTCAGGTATGAAGATACCTGGGGTGTAATCCCTAGTAGAAGAACCTCTCCTTTCTGTAACACACAAGCGAGCAGAGAACGACAAAATGTCAAACATCTAGGTAGATCACAGAGTTCAATAAAGGAGGGTATTACCTTGCTTCAGAATCAACACCCCAAAACATACGCCTCCAGGCGTTTTCGAATCATACAGGGAAAGCCTCGTTAGTTAACTAACTCACAGGAGGACTACAGAATTCCCTATCAAAAATCACAGACGCAGCATGGCGTCCTCTCTGCTCAGTACATCTCCTCGACTCACTGGGCGGAAGACTATTCTAACTCTCTTAAAGTTCAGACATGCGCAGAACGCATACGCCTGAGTAAGATTCAAAACAAGACGGTGTAGGAAATATTCCAACAAAGCTATGTTCAGAAATCACGCCTTATATGGACATGGAATAAAACATCAACTCTGGTTTCAATCATTCCAAGAAACAGTTGATCGATGCTACCATATAAGGAGAATGGCCTGACATCGATCGAAAAAATGGACCGGCGAGTCAGGACACAAGAGAAGGTAACCACCATTGAAAATGTAATCACAGTCAAACAAGGGCTTCTAATGTGAGGTGATTCAGGGAGCTGCGCTGGTGTAATGGTTACCACATTGCGCTGGCGATCAGGTGTTCAAGCCCGGGTGTGAGCATTTGAAGAGTGTCATCAACTGGGATTTTGACTGATTAACCTGAACGGCTCCTGAGATAAACCCTCTGTGGATGGGAAGGAGCGAAGCTCTTGACCAGGTCGGAAGGAAAGTCCACAGGCTCCCCAGCCTCGCAATGACATGCCATTAGGCTGAAGGGCTGAAAGCACAAGTGCCGCTGGTTAAGGAAAAAAAAAAAGTGAGGTGATTCATGGGGTTGTCAACCTCATCATGTAAAACAAATTGTTACAGAAAATGTTGCTGCTTGTGCACATGAATACTTTGGTGCTGGCTTCCTGCAGATCAGCTTCATGTGGAGCAAAAAAGGGAGCACAAGATAACATTGTCAATAATTGTGAGGAGTTAATGTGATTGCATTTACAACAGGCCCCAAGTCTTTAAATTTGGCATTTATTTACGTTTTTCAGGGAAGGATTACGGTGGGATATTTATCTTATTCGTTTTTTTTTAATTTCTTTTTGTATAATAATCGAGTTTGGATTTTTTGTGTAGATTAAGAATTACGGTTTCTAGAAGAGATGGTAGTTTTAACTTTTAGACTGGCACCAGCGCGCTGTTTCATTAAGATAATTCGTTCATGTAGAGATTTTCTAGTGTAACAAAATGGCAGAGCATTTCTGGTCCTTTCTCAATGAGCGCGTGGAACGGAATTTTTCCGCTTGGAGTTCTAAATTTAGATCATGACCGCGGTCGATTCCTGGCACGTTGGTTGGTTCATAGATCAACCCGCTTAAGAACAAAGCCAGGGAGTGACGCACGCGTAGCGTGGTCTCGGGTAATAAATAAGCGGGGTTCCCTGGCAGAAGTCTGAGATTTTTTGAACTTCTACGCCTGGGGAAAAAAACTGCCTGTATGGTATATACAGAGCCGACTTGTTCTTTCGAGAGAAATTCGTGCTGGTAAATATGAAGTTAATTAAGCTTTAATAGTTTATAAGATTTTTGCAGAGTTTGTTTCTAGGAGTTAAAGTTAATTCATAAAAGCAGAGCCATCAATGCTAAATTTTTAACTGAATATAACTGACAGCGCAATTAGGTATGTTGTGAAAAGGTAGTAGGGAATTTTGATAGTTTCCTCAGAGTAGCTGCTTGTATTAATTAGTATTACTGTTATTTGTCAGAAGACAGGGGTATTTATTTTTCCTGGATTTGTGAATTTTAAATGGTGCAGCGTAAACACGCTCGCGGAATTAAATTAATTTTAGTTCATAACGGACATGCCATGAGTTACCCTCTTATCTAAATTATTATCAGAGTGCATTCATTCTTTTTATGAGATAATGAAAGCTTAAAGATGTGAGATGTTAAATACCATAATTTTGAGACACGATGCACGTAATTTCATTGTGATTTTCGAGGATTTGGAGAGAGGGGTACCGAAGCACGTGCTGCGTGTCTTTTCTTAGAGGGGTGAATCTGATAATGGAAGGAGAGGGGAGATAGCGGGCATGCATTGTAAAATAGGATTTCAGTTCCTTTAGAGATTTTAATGTACATTGTTATCAGAATCGGGGGTAAATAATATTCCCGACACGTGGGTGAAGATTTCCCAATATTTACTTTACAATGTTGGCAGAGTATATACGCTAGGTATTTGTGTGTGTATTTAATTGTTCTTTAAGTGTGTGTACATTACCAGCGGACCAATTTGGGTCACGCTGTTGTTCAGAATGAGTGACTTTAAATGTTAGAGCAGGGGAAATTGTGTATTTTTCTCTGTGTGGGGAAAACCTACATTTTGAAGTCAGCAGTTACGGGTCTAGTTGGGATTTTTAATTAGTCCTTATCAAATAGACATATGTTTATAATGGTGAATTCATGGAGACGGGAGATTATTGTCTCGGGTGAAGTCTATTGTATTTTGGTAGCCAGGTAACCACATCGATCATTGTTAAATAGTAGGGCCAGGAATTTACCGGCAACAGGGTCATGCAGTGGTTAGAATGTTGTGACGGCTAACCTAAGCCGCCAGCATGTAAGAGAATTAAGCCAGCTGAGTCTGGAGATTAGAGTGTCTATAGGACAGTATTTGAGGGAAAGTGGGGGTAGGCATGTTTACTAATCGCTGAAGCGACACTAGAGCATGGGAGCTGTATGGAAGATTGGAAACTTAAGTGTTAGAGATTTGAAACTTAAGTGTTGAAGAGTTGGGATTTAAGTGTTGAAGAGTGAGAGTTAAGGGAGTTAAGTGTTAAGGACATGGGAAATTTGTTGTGCGATATATATTTGTTATTGTTTTGTCCACAGCAGATATTTTCCAGGCGTGGCAGCTAGGGCTGCAGTAGTCCTTCAGCTGGCTAGAAGTTCGCCGGTCTTCTCAGGAGAAGAAGAGTCGGCAGAGCCAGAACAGAAAGTGGAGTGGTGACAAGGGGGTCACTGGTGCAAAAGTTTTTGTACCCAAGAGAGAGCAGGGAGCTGGAAGCACAGACTTCTTCAGCAAGAACAGATATTCTTACCAAAATTCGGAGCTAGTTACGCTCATATTAAGCACACACTGATCCTAGGCGCAGGGCCTAAAAAGTGTCGTGAATTTCGGGCATAATAATCCCGACAGCCTTGAGCCCACGATAGGGGTATCTGGGCTACTGCAAAGTAAAAATTCATCTATTTGGAAGTAGAAATAGACCAAGTCCCGAATTTAGTTTACCAATCAAGTCAGCAGCTACAACAGGCGGAGAAGAGGGGAAAGGGTTACCATCCCTCTTAACTGCATCAGAGATAGATAGAGAGAAGGAGAGTAGTGGAGGAGTCGTTTCTGTAGGAACTAGGAGTGTCAGACAGACACTGAACATAACATTAGAACTCAGCAATTCATCTTTAAGTTGTGTAGGAGAGGATAGAAGAGTTCTTTTTTGTGTGGACAGTGTGTTAGCCAGCAAAACGGTTAATTCGTCCAAAGCAGAGAAGCTGTGTAGAAATTTAAGATTTGTGACGTCTGGAGACAGACCGACAGTAGTAGTTAGATAGTGGTATTTTCTTGTCAGCTGATTTTCTCTTTTTGTAAGGTGGATCTGAAGGATTGAGATCCCACTTAACCCAATGTTGTATTATTTACCTTTCTTCCTTACAGGTTGAGGGGAGGGCGACGGGGGTTACCTTACTTAAATCACTGTACTTTATTGTGTGTGTTCTTTCCAGGTGTGTGTGTTTTCCAGGTGTGTGAACACGCATGTTAAATTCTATTTTGTAGTATGTTATATGAATTTTTTGTGGTGTAAATACAATCCATTGTAAAGTTCAAGGCTGGATCAGTCACTTAATTCAACATACATGTTGTCTGTAAGTGGTGTCTGTGGTGTTAAGTAATTAAACCTTATCCCAGTCTTGGTAGTTAGAGGTAGTGAGGTTATCGCAAAACATTACGTCACCTAGTGGCAAGGGAGTCAATTTAGGTTCTCGACCCTTGACACCAATAGCCTCATCTCCCACAGTCACTGTCATTTTTCTTCTGAAATCTATCTTCTTAGACTTTCTTTCCACTAGGGTCTAGTCTATTTAGGTAATCAGCCTCTAGTCCCAAATCCACTTCGTGACAATAATGCATGTATAGTCACGAGCATATATGCAAATGAAACATATTAAAAGCGCGGAAAATACCATAAATAACACAACATTGTTTCATTTCTCACAACAAACAGATGTAGCAAATCTTACTTAATCATATTTTCCTCTTTCACTCCTTATGGAGCAAGAAGGTACCACCAGGGCAGACAGTTCATTTGCAGAAAGCCTGCACCAAAGTAACTGTCTGCTCTTGCAGTAGTGGCTCCTGTAGCAATATATTTTATTCATGAGGCTGCCAGCTGCAAGAACAACCTCATGTTAGTCTTGTTCTTTCTTTGCCTACTTCGTGACCCCCCAGGACTGTACCAGGATGTTTAAAAAAAAAAGAAGAGTTAAAAAAACAAAAGGATAACCTTTCAGAGAGCTCTCTCACACTCTGGTGGAAGTGTTTACAGATGTTGACCACTTCATGCTTGTCCCTTTCTGCGATGTCAGCCTCCTCAAGAAACTTGTTGGCCACTCTCACTAAGGCATCGTCAGGCCAGGCCTGATAACAGAATAATAATCATTGTCCCCGCCATTGTCTTCATCACCATGTCATCTAATTCTACTTATCAACAGTTTTCTAAAAGTTGTTCTTTAGTCAAATCTTATCTAATCCATCTCATCAGTAGCATTTTAAAGTGTTCAGGGGAATTAGGTAAGAAACACAGAGAGATAACAGACATGAAATGATGATGATTAATGTTGACTGATGTACACGATAGTGATGATTGATGGTAATGTTAATGATGATTCACATCATTAACCCTCATTTTCAGCACTGTCATCATCAATACTGTGATCATCATCATCAGTATCAAGCATTATAAATCACCATCATTCTCATCAATCACCACTATCATTACCAATCATCATCATCATGCAGGCTGGATTGGAGGTGTACTTCTGATTTAGCAATCAAGGCCACATCATTGACAAATGCTTGCTCTGAAATACAGATTGGTCTCATCTTCCAGTATCCAACTGAATACTTTTTGTCCTTTCCTTACATGCTTTGATGACATGGTCCATGAGAAGAAAAAAAAGATAGGCTGACAGAATATAACCCTGCCTTACACCATCCGTGGTCCTGAACTCTTCTGATTTTTCATTTGATGTCCTTACATAATTCCTACAAGTCTTGTTGAAGATCTGTATACCAAAACAGTAATGATGAGAATAATATAATACTTGATGATTCTCATTTTTGATTTGTGAGTTATTTGTTTGGATGATAGTATCTATCTCAGGTTCCTGAATATAGCTTTGCCTTTGGCCATTACTACTCTCTTCTTGATTTCTGTTTTACATCTGCAATCTTATGCTACAATGTGTCCAAGAAATAAGAAACTCTGAATTTGTTCTTGTATATTCCTGTTAGAAATTTCAAGCTAGTTTAAAACTTGCAACACAAATTTTGACAAAATTAATCTATGTTTTGGCTATGTTGAGTAAAATGGCATACAAAAATATATTCACAACATTTATATATATGTCTTGTTAACAGAAATAGCAGTCTCACCTGGAACCAATCAATAGTACAGCAGTTTATGAGAGATGGGAACTGGCGCAACCTGTTGCGGAACGCATCCCCAATTGGGCTGAATGCTATTATTATGTGTAGATTTTCCTTGCAGCGATTGACAAAGAATGCAAACAATGCTAGGGGAGAGAAATCTGCATTTCTATCACCTGCTTGTGCAACTGGTCTCACAGCCTGTGAATAAATTATAACAAACTGTGCTGTTAAAACACCAGTGATTGCTGCAAATAATGCTGAAAATATTTTAATCTACAGCACAACATCAAAAACTTCAGTACATAACCAAGAAATCATCATCATTACACTTCCCTCAAAACGGGCAAAGGCCCTGAAAAAATGTGTGCCAGGTCGTCACGTCATGTGCCATGAACTCAAGATCTTTCCATATCTTCTTTATCCCTTTCATTTCTCAATCCAGTTCTCTTCTCTATCTCCCTCCACTTCTCTATCTCCCTCCACTTCTCTTACTGTGGGATTCTAGAATTAGGACATCTTTGTATTGTTATCAGCAGGTTTCCTCAATGTGTGTCCTTTCCATCGCCATCATCTTCTTCTCATCTCCTGGTACACTTAAACTTGTTTGGTTAATCAAGAAATCGTCACAGATTAACATCATCATCATCACTTTCCTTGTTGCATGCTGCTACCACTGTAGTTGGCCTCATTGCAGGAAGTCTACACCGAAACATTCAAGTCTCTTGCCATGTTAGTCACTTCCAATGACATGCCTGAAGAAGTAGTAGTCATAATCCTTCTTTCTCTCCACAGGCAATGCACATGATACTGAAATTAAATTCATCCAGAAGTGAATAGCAGTACGACAGCAACTACTTCAGCACTTAATCAAGACATCACAACACATTAACATCATCATAATTTTTCTTTTTTTGCTTTCATTGCAGCAAGAAGATACCCCTGCAGTTGACTCCCTTGGAGGAAACCCACACCAAAGGAAAAAAAAGCCTGCAGTGGTATTTTCTGCAGAAATTTGTTTTATCTGATGAGGCTGCCAGCCCACACATATTTTAATCACCATTTATGAATGCTCGAGGGAACATAGTCCTATTTTTTTCTTTGTCTCCTCGAGACCCCCTGAGACATATTAACAACATGGTAGGACACACCACTTTAACCTGCATATTTATTATATTATTATTCCTTTGACCGCCGACCGACTAAGCAGTCTTCGGCCATAACACCTTGCGGCGTCATTAGGGCAACAAGAAATCGTCCGTTGTTCCGTCACACCTAACGGCGTATATTGGTACAACAGACTTTTAATTGTTGTTTCTGTGATCATTGTGACAAGCAAGCGGTAGATCAATCCGCTGTGCCCCGAACTTGCCCTCATGTGTACTCTACTCCTGTCGCTATAAAACCATTTCGCCATGCCTCCCAGACGCCCGTCCAGCCAAAATCCATTCGGGACCGAAGGTCCTCGAAAAAGGGCAGTCTGGCACAGGCACAGTTCCCACTCACTGCCTCTACTGCGCTGGGAGGACCCGGCATCCGGGACCACACACAGCCTTGAGAGGACAAAGATCGCCTTAAAGGAACCTGCATATGTAAACCGAGAAATCAGACACAAATTATGTAAGACACACTATACCTCCATGATTTCTGCCTTTTCATCTGAGGCAAAGAGGTTGGGCACTTCTCCAGTGTTGAGGAGGGAGTCTATGTCTTCAAGGAATGATTCTTCTTTTATCTGAGTGTCAGTGATAAGAAAAACCGTTGTCTTTCCTTGTCCTCCAGCTGTATGAAGTACATTCTGAAACACAGAATATTGTTTAGATGATGATTAAATTACAACTGGTGCATTGCCTCTTTTTCCTCTCTAATCAATTAAGTCAAAAATAATAGTTGTTATTGTTTTTGTTATTGTTGAATACAATCGTCATCACTGCACTCTGGGAAAACCCATAGTTGCTCAGTTTCCCTCAGCATGTGTCAAAGGGTATCTTCTTCTTCTTCTTTGTTCACCCTCAGGCTTCTAAATTAATGACTCTAATCATTGCAGTAGTCAGCTCAATGTTCCTGACATCTCCAAATAGTTTTTCGTAGAAATAGGTGGGTTCTTGCCCAATGCCATTCTGTTCACTTCTGTAAGTTGGGCAGGACTGGAGCAGATGTTTGACTGTCATGAGGCTGGTGCTACAGGAGCAGAGATCTGTTGGACCAATCCTGTACTTGTGATATAGATGGTACCTGAACTTATTGTGACCAGTGCGTAAGCGGAAAATGATGACCTGGTCTCGCCTAGATAGCTGGTGAAAGGCATCATCTTTTATGTGACCTGGGTGTTCTCTCTCCCATTTGGACTTAAATATGGCTTTTATAGGTTGTTTTAGCCATTTCATAAGTTGTCTCTATATCATTTTGTTGCTTGGCTCCCCCTTCTTTAGCAAGTTTATCTGCCTCTTTATTGCCTGGAATATTGCAATGGGCTGGTATCCACTGGACTGTGCACTTGTTGAATCATTTGGCCAGACTTTCAAGTGAGTTTATCAGATCTTTCAATCCTTTATAATGGGGGCTCTTCAGAGCTGTTATTGCTGAGAGGTAAACTGTAAAGATCACTATCTGTTTTTCTGCATGTGCTCAAATAAGAGTTTCCGCTGCCTGTTTCAGGGCCTCTGCTTCAGCATGGAAGTTATTGCAGTATTTGCCAGTGGCAATTGCCATAGAGTGAGTTCTATTCTTTAATTTAATAAGGATATAAGCTCCCCCATTTTAAATTGCATTTTTTGCCGAACCATCAGTATATACATGTGTCCAGAGCTTTGCTGGAAATGTTTGGTCAATATTCTTAGTTGTTATATGCTTTCTTTGAGTTTCTATCTGTGTTCCTTTACATTCAATGTTGGAATATCAGATTTTAGATCAGGAAAACATATTCTTTTCCATAGTGTGGTAAAATGGGATGTTATAAATATTTATAGGGGACTTAGTGTACTGACTGAGATCAGCTGTGAAGGTATCTGTATCTAATAGGTGTAGTGTTTTACAGATAACCTTACTTGCTACCACATTTATACCTCAGTCAGAATTATTCTGGAATATTGTGATGACTACGTTAAATGTCTAGGGTTATGTAAATGATGAAGTGTAAGTCACAACAACAACAGACAGATAAACAATTTAATTTATTTCACCACACTTGACAACACTGTGACACTCACATACATTTAACACTCTATAAGACTATCTTAATTGAGTCAATGGTAAAAGTTCAAATATATATGTATTAATTACTTTCACTAATATATATCCTGATTCAACTACACAGTGAACCAGGAATCACAATCAAATGTAATCACAATTTATATGTACATAATTTATAAATATGAACCTTGTAGTGACATATTTTATTAGTATTATCCTATGTGTGTCAGTTGTGTAGTAGTACTATGAGGTAATACTGGTTTTGTTTTTCAAGCTATGTTGTTATTTGTCATCATGACTTCAAGTGTTTGTTTATCTTGGAAATAGTATGGGGAATCTTCACCGTTCCTATCAATTTAAACAATGTATTGACCCTCAGTTTTACTATAATGTCAAGTTTTGAGGGGGACACATAATGTTGAGCTCCTCTGGCCACAGAGGCTTAACTTTCGTGATGGCGGCAGGAAAAGACTCCTCTGCTCGATTGCTCCCCTGTGTTCTGGAGACACCTCACTGGTCGCTATCTGGACCCAGGAGTATGCTGTCAGCCTCTAGATTCAGCAAAGCTCCGACCAGGTGCTGCTCAATAACTTTAGGACCACAGTCCTACAATTCATGGAAATAATACACAATTACGTTGACTGGCAATGAATATGGCACAAAATCCGACCTGCCGCTGTCTCAGGCTTTTATTTAGAAAAATACAAGCTGAATCTCAACGCACTGTTGCTTTAGAAAGTTTATTTGAAAATGTGGTGCTGAACTGACGCTTCTAATTGACTATATTGGCGGGTCTAACCAATCGTGCCATGTTTACACAAGCGTTTGAAAAAAAGTACCCTTCCTTTCGTCTCCCCTAACAACAAAAAATAGTATTTATAGTCCGACTAATCGTGTTTAGCCTTACATTTACTGCGCTCCAATCAAATAGGATTTAACATGGGGACCTATTTCCCGTACAATGGTGGTTTCAAAATCTGCCACTGAGCGATTCTGATTTTGGTGTTGTCTGACACCCTCACTATTTCTTTTGGCTATAATTTGTTAATTCCTAGACTATTTGCGTAACACTTAACATATTATTTGTCAGCATGTCCTAAGGAACCCAAATATACAAATTTAAGGGAGCTAAGTGGCTGCGTTCAAAATATGTATTTTCTAGGATAGTCGTGTATTTGTTTTTTTATTTTTTATGTTTAGAACCGCCACCTGTCCTGCTGTACTGTCAGACTAATGTCAGGATTTTAGACATAAAACAGTAGAATGTCATGTTTCCTAATAAGCGTTTTGTACGTTTTTAAACCTAACTCTCGTATGGGTAGTGTTTTTTATCACTGTCTATCTGAAAAAAAATTATTGCTTCTGGCCTTACGCTGGGGGTGGGTGGCATTAATTGTATATCGCGAGACGCGTGTTTAGTGTGGCATGCGTTCCTGCTTTCAGCCCTCCCTTCTCTCTATCATAAGTTCATCTGTTTTTTCATCACGCCGTGTATAAAATGAAATTAATGGAAGTATTAATTTAGGTCATTACGCAGGGTGCCTAGCTCAAGGTTTTCTTAGAAATGCAGTACACGTTTTATTGAAGAAAGCGTGTAGTGATGCAGTAGGCTTTTACTATCAACGTGAAACGTTACAATTTGCAGACGAAGTAGAAAACAAGGGGGATTTCGAGTACAGTCATTGTGACAGCACTGTTCTTTACCATTCTTCTTTCCTTTTATTGAAGTTATTTGTTAGGCTTTACATTTACTTTTTAATTTATATATGTGGATTAGAATTTCACACGACAAATTCTCCCCACTTGAAACAGACGTTATATGTCAGTCTATAATTCTATATACACATAGAGAAATTTATTATCCTTCCTGGGGCTTAGGGTGATTCTCATCACACGGATGGCGGCTTAAAAAATCCGCTCCCAGATTTGTTTTTTCACTTATATACTCTATGCTAAACTCATATGGCTGCATCAGTAATGACCAATGGAGCAACCGAGAATTTTCATGTCTAGCCTGCGCTAGAAACGACAAGGGTTTGTGATCCGTTTGCAACTTAAATGCCTTCCCATACAGATAAATATTGAATTTCTTTATCGCCCATATTACTGCAAGACATTCTTTTTCGCTAGTTGAGTAATTGGTTTCAGCTTTATTCAACTTTCTGCTAGCATATGCCACTGGGCTTAATTCCCCATCCAATGCATCCGATTTCTGTAGCAGAGTCGCACCTAACCCAATATTACTGGCATCCGTCCTTACTATGAATTCTTAACTTAAGTCAGGTAATTTCAAAATAGGTTTACTTGTGAGCTTTTCCTTCAATTCCTGGTAAGCGAATTCGCATTCTGGAGTCCATGTAATTCGATCTGGATGTCCTTTACGTGTCAAATCAGTTAACGGTGCACATATGGAATTAAAGTTTTTGATATACTTTTGGTAGAAACCACATAATGAGACAAAGGATCTCACGTCTTTCTTGGTTTGTGGTCTCGGGGCTTTCTTTAGTTTCTCTAAATTCTTTGGGTCAGGGGTCATGTTTCCCTGATAAACTGTGTGTCCCAAGAATTCTAATTCTTTACATCCAACGCAACATTTGGTTGGTCGGGCTGTTAAATTCGCTTCCCTAAGTCGATTAAACAGCATGTTCAGAGAATCAATGTGTTCCTCAAATGTTTCTGTTGCTATAAGGATATCATCCATGAAATTTGTGATGCATGGATTATTCAGAGGGTCCAATAATTTTCTCATCATTCTAGAGAAGACACTAGGTGCATTCTTCAATCCAAATGGCAATCTGTTAAACTCATAGTGTCCCTCTGAGGTACTAAACGCTAGGTATGGTCTAACCTCAGGCTTTACTGGAATCTGATAGTATCCTTTACTCAGATCCACTTTTGAGAAATATTTAGCTTTATTTAGCCTGGCAAACAACTGATTTGTATCCGGCAATGGATCCACCTGTCCTTCTGTAATAGCATTCAGTCTCCTGTAATCTATACAGAGTCTATGTTCTCCAGAGGGTTTTCTTAAGAGTACAACACTGGAACTATATGAAGATTCAATGTGCGAAATAATTCCTTCCTTCAACAAATAGTCTATCTCTTCCTTCAAAGCTTTCTCCTTAGCAAAAGGAATCGAATAGGGTTTCATACAGACAGGTGTGGGGTCTATCAGTTTCATATCATATTCCAATAAGTTTGTATGCCCCGGTCGGTCTGTTAACACCTCTGTATGATTATCTAGAACCTGTTGCACTCTCTCTTTCTGATTTTTCGTTAAATGTGTACTGATTTTCACCTGTGCCGCTGTCTCACAGGGATGTAATGGATATTCAAATGATGAAAGTGGTTCCTTTTTCATTTCCATGGCAATGGACAAGGTTAACAAGTGTGTCTCTTCCTGATTTTCTCTTTCCAAATATTTCTTCAGGAGATTCACATGATAGATTTTTTTTCTTTCCCCTTCTTATCTATCTTATAATTGGTTCTAGACACCTTCTCTAGAACTGTATATGGACCTTGCCATCCAATTTGTAACTTATTCTGACTACCGGGCAGAAGAAGCAGTACCTTCTCTCCCACAGCCAAATCTCTGTCTTTAGCTTTCCTGTTATAATAGGCAGCATGTTTCTTCCTGGCTTGTTTCAAATTTTCATTGGCAAGTTTCCAGCCAGTTTTTAAACGAGTGGTCAGCTCATTCACATATTGGTATGAGGATGTAATATTTTCCTCTGCCTTTTCATCAGTCCACGTTCTTAACAGCGTTACATATGGACCTTTAATTTTGTGGACCTATTTGTCCATGCACCGGTATGGTCTCTTCCACTCGAAGCGCTATAGTGATGATTTTTCTTCCCAGAATTATCATGCACAAAACGACCGCTACCAATTTTTTTCTTGGGGCTTTCTCCCCACTTAAAATTCTTGATGAGAGATTTCCTCTCTACATCCTCTTCCTCCAGTTTGTTTAAGTCCGATTGAGGGATTTTCGGCTTATCCTGGGGTAAGACATCTTTTTGCACTCTCTGCATAGTGGCCATTGTAAAACAGTTAATTGAAGCTTGTCCGTGAAAAGGGGCTTCCCATTCCATTTGGTCCACTTTATCAAATTTATTTTTCTTTTCAGTGTCAGGCCTGCGTTTGCCCCGTGGCGTGTCCAGGTCCTGATCAATGTTCCCACTTGTGGGTGTTCCCTCATGTGCTATGCTACACCTTTCTACAAAATTCTCAATGTCCCACCTTGCCTTGGGCCAATAATAATTGTGAGCCACCTTTTGGATGATGGTACCAATTTTCTCATGGTCCCCATCTTGTTTCACATGTAGGCTCCTTATTAAGTCTGCCCTATATCTCTTTGGAAGAACCAACTGTCCGTGACCATGGGATCTAGTTCCGGCCTTCCTGTACATCAACTTGTTTTTCATGTAAAAATCTCCCTTGCCTGGAGTTGTATGACAAGTTGACAATTTCCTGAAACAAGGCTTGAGGGTCTTATCCCCAGCCTGTGCCTTCCTCATCTCTTCTGGAGTGGTATCTATCAGGATATCCTCCTCCTTTCTTGAGGTCGACCTGACCTGAAGGGTGGCCATAACTATAGGGTTCCTTCTGCAACGGTCAGTGTCATGATTGTTCATCTTACAATTTTTACACCATCTCCTTCCTTGGTTGAAAGATTTTCTTTCATCATATTTCCTTTCATCGAATTGTGGGGTTTTATTTTTATTGTCATACCGTGGCCTATCAAACTGGTGCTTACCTTTGTTTTGATCTCTAGGATCAAATTTATTAAAGTTCTGTGGTGCCCTAAAATTATCCACCTGTTTCTTTTTATTACCTGATACCTCTGCCTGAGCCGCTTGATACCTTTCTGCAACATTTAGCAACTCACCCAGCCTCTCTGCACCTTGTTCCATGAGAAACTTTCTCAGGTCTGGAGCCATGGACTCTCTTAATTGTTCTATAAGGACCATTTCCTTAAGATCTTGGGTTTTCCCCAGAGAAGTCCATTTCTCCAAGTATGTCTCTAACCGTGCAGAGAACTGGTGATAGGTTTCACCTGACAGTAGTTTAGCATTCCTAAATTTTTTCCTATAAAATTCTGCGTTCTTTTCATATCTTAACAAAAGAGCCTGCTTTAGCATGTCATAATTTTCTTGATCACCTCTGTTCATTTTGGCAAAAACTTCATAAGCTGCCCCACGAAGCCCTTGAGATAACTTTAAGCTCCACCTTTCTCTTTCTAACCCATACGTGGTAGCTAATAGTTCATATCTATTTAGATAGCTCTCAATATCATCGTCTTTCTCAACAAAATGATCTAAATGAAAATTCATAGCTGAGGTTGAGGCTCCCTGACTAGCAGTGGCATCAGAGGTAAAGGGACTGGCACCATTTTCAGGAGCATGGCCTTGAAACTCAAACTCCCTTAGTCGTAACTCATGTTCCCTTTGTAATCTCTCTCCTCCTTTTCTGCTTCCCTTTCTGCAGCCAATCGCTTGTCTTCCCTTTCTGCAGCTAATCTCTTGTCTTCCCTTTCTGCAGCTAATCTTTTTTCCTCGGCTTCCAATTTCTTAGCCTCAGCCTCAATCTGCAGCCTCTTAGCCTCAGCCTCAATCTGCAACCTCTTAGCCTCAGCCTCAGCCTCAAATTGTAACTTCTTAATTTCCTTTTCAGCCTCTAACTTTCTTTCGGCCTCTTTTTCTAATCTTCTTTCTTCCCGTTCAATATATTTGTCACATTCAGCAGTGACATAAGCAATCATAATTTGCCCGTCCATTCCTAACTCTTTTGCAGTCTGCACAGCAGCAGATCGAAATTTTGCCAAGTCGGCCATTTTCTAACAGGTAAATGTATGTAATGTCTAACTAAACAATACAATCTGTAATTACTTATCCAAGGACACCACAGGCACTGAGAGCTCAACGTTATTTATTTCCACCCAAGGATACCTTTTAATTCTTATTATTCCCTGAAGTGAATTACCCCCAATATTTATAATAGGGAAAGATTCAAAATCCTGGGAGCGAGACCCCAATATATGTGGTAAAATGGGATGTTATAAATATTTATAGGGGACTTAGTGTACTGACTGAGATCAGCTGTGAAGGTATCTGTATCTAATAGGTGTAGTGTTTTACAGATAACCTTACTTGCTACCACATTTATACCTCAGTCAGAATTATTCTGGAATATTGTGATGACTACGTTAAATGTCTAGGGTTATGAAAATGATGAAGTGTAAGTCACAACAACAACAGACAGATAAACAATTTAATTTATTCCACCACACTTGACAACACTGTGACACTCACATACATTTAACACTCTATAAGACTATCTTAATTGAGTCAATGGTAAAAGTTCAAATATATATGTATTAATTACTTTCACTAATATATATCCTGATTCAACTACACAGTGAACCAGGAATCACAATCAAATGTAATCACAATTTATATGTACATAATTTATAAATATGAACCTTGTAGTGACATATTTTATTAGTATTATACTATGTGTGTCAGTTGTGTAGTAGTACTATGAGGTAATACTGGTTTTGTTTTTCAAGCTATGTTGTTATTTGTCATCATGACTTCAAGTGTTTGTTTATCTTGGAAATAGTATGGGGAATCTTCACCGTTCCTATCAATTTAAACAATGTATTGACCCTCAGTTTTACTATAATGTCAAGTTTTGAGGGGGACACATAATGTTGAGCTCCTCTGGCCACAGAGGCTTAACTTTCGTGATGGCGGCAGGAAAAGACTCCTCTGATCGATTGCTCCCCTGTGTTCTGGAGACACCTCACTGGTCGCTATCTGGACCCAGGAGTATGCTGTCAGCCTCTAGATTCAGCAAAGCTCCGACCAGGTGCTGCTCAATAACTTTAGGACCACAGTCCCACAATTCATGGAAATAATACACAATTATGTTGACTGGCAATGAATATGGCACAAAATCCGACCTGCCGCTGTCTCAGGCTTTTATTTAGAAAAATACAAGCTGAATCTCAACGCACTGTTGCTTTAGAAAGTTTATTTGAAAATGTGGTGCTGAACTGACGCTTCTAATTGACTATATTGGCGGGTCTAACCAATCGTGCCATGTTTACACAAGCGTTTGAAAAAAAGTACCCTTCCTTTCGTCTCCCCTAACAACAAAAAATAGTATTTATAGTCCGACTAATCGTGTTTAGCCTTACATTTACTGCGCTCCAATCAAATAGGATTTAACATGGGGACCTATTTCCCGTACAATGGTGGTTTCAAAATCTGCCACTGAGCGATTCTGATTTTGGTGTTGTCTGACACCCTCACTATTTCTTTTGGCTATAATTTGTTAATTCCTAGACTATTTGCGTAACACTTAACATATTATTTGTCAGCAAGTCCTAAGGAACCCAAATATACAAATTTAAGGGAGCTAAGTGGCTGCGTTCAAAATATGTATTTTCTAGGATAGTCGTGTATTTTTTTTATTTTTTATGTTTAGAACCGTCACCTGTCCTGCTGTACTGTCAGACTAATGTCAGGATTTTAGACATAAAACAGTAGAATGTCATGTTTCCTAATAAGCGTTTTGTACGTTTTTAAACCTAACTCTCGTATGGGTAGTGTTTTTTATCACTGTCTATCTGAAAAAAAATTATTGCTTCTGGCCTTACGCTGGGGGTGGGTGGCATTAATTGTATATCGCGAGACGCGTGTTTAGTGTGGCATGCGTTCCTGCTTTCAGCCCTCCCTTCTCTCTATCCTAAGTTCATCTGTCTTTTCATCACGCCGTGTATAAAATGAAATTAATGGAAGTATTAATTTAGGTCATTACGCAGGGTGCCTAGCTCAAGGTTTTCTTAGAAATGCAGTACACGTTTTATTGAAGAAAGCGTGTAGTGATGCAGTAGGCTTTTACTATCAACGTGAAACGTTACAATTTGCAGACGAAGTAGAAAACAAGGGGGATTTCGAGTACAGTCATTGTGACAGCACTGTTCTTTACCATTCTTCTTTCCTTTTATTGAAGTTATTTGTTAGGCTTTACATTTACTTTTTAATTTATATATGTGGATTAGAATTTCACACGACAAATAGTAAGATAATTGTGCTTGATGGTATTTTCTTTGCGACTGAGTTTCCTAGCATATCTTTGTTAATTTTTTTCTTTTGCCTCGGCAACAAAATTAGTTAGCTTGAGCCTTCCTCTTCCTAGCCTGTTTATTCTCTTGCATATGGGGTGTCGAAGGGTATGTATGCTAATTGTTCATGTTGCGGGCTGGTTGTATACACGACGGATGCATCCGCTCATACATCCATCCCCATGAGCCTTACATGTTGATGCGTAATTCTTAGCCTTGTTGATTCATTATTGCAGTGTCATTCTCTAACAGGCGGTCATTAATTGTCCACAGTATCTCTCCCTTATCCATATCCACTGTCCCCACAATGAGTGCTCTTGAGGATAGTCTGTCATCTGTCTCATTACCATGTACTCCTGCATGACCAGGACAGTATATCCACACCAGTTCCTAAAGATTTGAAGCTTCTATGGATGTTTTCCATTCATGCCATAGCCATCCATTTTGAACCTTCCAAAGATGGACTGAGAGTCTGACACATTAACTACCCTGGTTGGTGGAGTCTTAGACAGCCACCTCAAAGCTGCAGTAACTGCTTTGTAAAAAAACATTTACCTAACTTTATTGACCGCACTAATTTCCACTGTCTTACTACAGATCTCATTATCACTTATCTTCTTTTTATTATTTAACTTAGTTCTTGCTTTCTTTACTTTACTCTGTTGTTTTAGTTTGTTTGTAGCTGCAGTCATTTGTAGGCAATTTTCTTTGTTCATTATCCTAATAAGATGATTAATATTTTAATTAATCCCACAAAAAAAAAAGACACATTTTTCCACATTACATTATTTAGAGGTTGAACGGGATATTTTTCTTCATTAATTTAAACAAAAAAATATGCAGACATTTTTTTTTCTACAAGTGATGCTTTAAAACAGGCAGTAGACACATATTAACTTAGTAGATATTTGTATTATGCATCAAACTTTAGGAAATTGGCTGCAGAACGTTGTGAAATACTGTTGAGTTCTTATGTGATGTTATAATTGTTTGTTATATCTTGTGAAGTGCAGAAACTATAAAAAATTAATATAAAAAATGAATTTAAAAAAGTGCACATACAGATACATATTTCAGCTGTACTTAATCCCTTGGTAGTAAAACACCAGGAATTGAAATGTATATACAGTTGACAACTAATTCAAGAAGTTTGATAAAAAAACAAATGAAAATTGTAATTTATATAAATTTTTGTGTGAAGTCACATATTGCTGAACTGGAATCTCACTTACACATTCCTGTCCCATGCAAATTAATTAATTTATTACTTAAAAATATCACGTTTGTTCAACGTCCTTGTCAGAATCGAAAATAGGTTATTATCACTACCGATATCGCTAAAATTCATTTCAAAATTATATATTGAGGTTGATTCGTTAATAGTTTATGAGTGTTATGTATGTGACTACACTAAATGTAAGCAAATAACCCTATGACGTCATTAATTGATAAAAGTATGCAAAAACTAAGCACCAATATTATTATTTCGCTACCAGTTCAAAATACGATGTCCACAGGAAGTGTTTACATGATATGAAAACTCTATGGCTACTTATTTTCTAATTTTTTGTTCAATTTCGGAATCTTATAAAGCGGGCGTACTACGCGGCCTGCGGCTAGATCCAAAGCAACTCTAGCAACGGATATAAAGCACACAATTGTAACTTCATAATTTTTTTTTTGCTCACAAATGTTCACACACATGTGCCGGATGTAATGAAATAATTTTAAACTGGCTTACTGCCAGATATTCTATAATTTTCCGTTTAAATGCGGCATAAATCACCTTGGAGTGCCATACGACCTGGGTATAATGAAAGGCCTATCTGGCATGCCAAACACCCGTTTGGGCAGAATGAGTTAAGAAGGCGGTGGATGACAAACTCAGAGAAGAACAGGCAGGATGTCATGCAGGAAGATCATGTACAGACCAGATAGCAACACTCAGAATCATCATAGAACAATCAAACGAATGGTAGACCCCCTTATATATAAATTTTGTGGACTTCGAAAAAGCTTTCGATAGTATATACAAGGAGATTGACATAAGTCTTGGGCCTGACCATGAAGGACATGTCACAGAGAGCTGAAATTTTGTATAGTGTATATTCCTTTTCAATATAGCCACCGTCTGAATTGACACACTTCTGCCATCTTTGCTTGACCTTGAAAAGACCTTGGGAGTAGAACACCCTATTTTTCAAACTAAACCAGTCATCACATGCCAGTATAACCTCTTCATCGCTGTCAAAATGATTTCCTTTTAGCTGTTTTTTAAGATTTGGGAATATAAAAAAGTCTGATAGAGCCAAATCTGGAGAATATGGTGGGTGTGGAAGAATTTCAATATTCAAATCGTTGGCTGCTAGCTGCACAAGCCGTGCTTTGTGAAAGGGAGCGTTGTCTTGAAGCAAAGGAAGATTTTGAGTGCGCGTTATCCCTCGTTTCCTGGTCACAACCTTTCTTAGTTTGGTGAGAAGATCTGCATAGTACTGTCCATTAACTGTGTTGCCACGAGGTAGATAATCTTTCAAAAGGACACCTTTGCCGTCCCAAAAAACAGTCAGCATCACTTTTCCTGCAGATTTCTGCTCCCTCGGCTTGACAGGTGTTGGGGAGCCCGGGGTTTTCCATTGCATGCTGGCAATTTTGGATTCGGGGTCATAATGGTGTACCCAAGTCTCATCTACTGTCACCATGGTCTCCAAAAAGTTTTTTGACTGACACTTTTTGAGCAACTGCTGACAGCAATTTACCCTCGTTTGCTTCTGTTCACATGCCAACAGTCGCGGAACCCAGCGTGCACACACTTTTCTCATGTTCAGTCTGTTGTGTAAAATTCTATAAACTGTTCTTTCATTTAGTTTTACTCTACTAGCTATCTCCACAATTGTCATTTTTCGATCCTGGTCAATGATTTTCTTCACTCTTGTTGCATTTTCATCTTTGCACTCTGAGGCTGGTCTACCAGATCTTGGCAGATCAGCAACATTTGAGCGGCCGCACTTAAACTGTTGACACCAGTTTTTTACCGAAGTATATGAAGGACAAGAATCACGAAACACTGGTTCCATCTCCCTGTGTATTTCTGTACTGTTGACACCAGTTTTTTTCCGAAGTATATGAAGCGGGGAAAAAAAAAACAAGAATTTTATCACTGGTTCCATGGCCTCCCTGTGTATTTCTGTAGGTGTTTTTCCCTGAAAAGCGGGAAAACCCATTGAAGAAACAAATGCGTACTTTACACATTCAGTGAGATGAACTTTAAAAACAGGAATACAGTGGACATTATGGAATCCCAGAAAAATTCATAAAAAACAGCTGGAGGATCTTGACTTTGCAGATGATTTGTGCCTTCTATTACATAGATAGCAAGATATGCAGGAGAAAACAAATAGATTAGCGACAGAAGCTAGCAAAGATAGGACTACACATAAATGTAAATAAAACAATGGAAATGAGGATAAATAATAGGCAGATGGACTCTATGAAGATCAATGGTCAAGTTATTGAAGAAGTAGAAAGCTTTACATATCTGGGGAGTAACATTGACCTTAAAGGAGGGCGAACAGATGGTGACGTCTGTTCTAAGACAAATAAAGCCAGATGTGCTTTTAATGCCCTTCGACCAATATGGCACTCCTTAGCTATATCCAGAGAGAATAAAATCAGAATCTTTAACTCAAATGTAGTCAGTCTTGCTGCATAGCTCAGAGACATGGCTGTCTCAAAAAGTATCACCTCCAAACTAGATATTTGTAAATAGATGTCTCCGACGGATCCTCTGTATACAATGGCCAGTGTAATAACAGATGTAGAGCTAAGGAAAAGATGCGGGCAACAGCCAATACAAATGGAAATTAAGGTAAGAAGGTGGGGATGGATTGGACATATACTCAGAAGAGAACAATCAAGCATAGCCAGAGGTGCCCTTGACTGGAATCCACTAGGGAAAAGAAAAGTGGAGAGGCCAAGGACAACTTGGAGAAGAATTGTGGAAGAGGAGGCTAAGGAAATTGGAATGACTTGGGCACAGCTGAAAAAGACAGCCCAGAATAGAAATCGATGGAGAGCAACTGTTTCAGCCCTATGTTCCACGGGGAACGGAAAGAAATGATGATGATGATGTCCAAGTATAAAGGACTTTATGATCTGGATTAATATTTTTATGAACAAAAATGTTGCATATCACACTTTAAAGCAGGTTATACTTTTTAACTACTTTATAATCTTCACTACTTCACACTCTAAACTTTTTAACCAGCACAACATTCACACTCTATTATCCAGTCACCTTTTTAACTTACATCTATAATATACCAAAGTTATAAGAACTACACAAAGCATCACGTGCCATGAAAGGGTACATTAGTCTCCCTGGGGTCGCCTAATACAATGATATGAAGATGAGCTTACTGATACATCAGTCGTCTACTTTCACCTTAATATGTTGCTTACATGTGGTGCCTTACAATCAGTTTACACTACTCAAAAATATAATCAAACATTAAAACAGAACAAAAACAAACCTTCACATCCTCTCGCCACTCCAGCATCCCATAATTCTTAGAAATTTCTGGCTGAAAGAGATTGTGGCCAGCCATGGCTGCAGCTAACTTTGTGAGAGACTGACGTCCACTACCTCCAACACCCACTAACATGGCATTTCCTCCAGGCTGTCGCAGGACACGGCAGATACGAGAGAGATGCTCCAACACATATCTATAAAAGATCAGATGGAAGAATGCAGGTACAAAAGTTATGTTACAGGGCAAATGAATAGAACAATATTTAGCATTGCAGTTTTATTTGTTCTATGCCAAGAGCTACATTGTGTGCCAACATCATTTTTCTTTGCATCCTTACAGAGCATGTAGCTACCTCTTCAGCTGGTCCCCTTACTTGAAGCCTGCACCAAGCATTCAATTGCTCTTGCAGTGGTGGTTTGTGTAACATTTTGTTTTACATGATGAGGTTGATACCCCCCATGGACAACCTTATATTAGTCGCCTTGTACGACATGCCTGAGCGTGCAGAAGTTCTATTCTTTTTTTGTTTCTTTAGAGATCCCCGGGAACTACACAGGGCACTGTGGTCCACGATTGAGTAATGCATAAGGAAGGGAAACCCAAGGCCTGTAAACAGTAAATAAATATTAGACAAACATAAAGGTATGTTATCAGGCACTCATAAGAAATAAAGAAGTAGAAAACTAGACAACAGAAAAACAACAGACGTGAGTGGCTTGTTTATACAGTTGACATTCAAAAATCCGGCCATCGATAATCCGGTTCCTTCAGATTTCCGGCATGGATTTCGGAGCGCATTTTTAAATTTACCGCGTTGGCGCGCCACTGTTTTCTGGAGCAGTTTATGTTTTGATGCAGCTGTTGGGTCTTGCTTGCACGTGTTAACAGGCATTCCTGCTCATTCCTTCTCATTTTATCATTTATTTGCTGCTGTTTAGCCCCATTATGGATTCAGCACATAAAAGAAATGGTGTAAAACGTAAACATCGTGCATTGTCGATCGCAGATAAAGTGTACAGGTAGTCATTTTCTGTTAAATATATACAGAATATATAACCATAAAAAATCCGGCATTTTCAAAAATCCGGCACTCCTCAGGTCCGGAGGTTGCCGGATTTTTGAATGTCTACTGTACTGTATTTTGGTATTGTTTATACAATACCGAAACCTACCCTCTGTCCTGTACTTACTGTTATTAGTCTTCTATCATTTACTAGACACAGTATTAACTTTTTAAGTCCCAATCGACTTTATAAAGGCTCAGGGGTTAGACGCGCTTGGCCCAATCGACTTTAAAAAGCCTTTAGTATATGTGCCTCTGATTGAGACTGTTTCTAATTGTAACTACCCACAAAGTCATTTCCGACTGCAAGTACATTCTTTTAAATACCGCACGTGTTTAAGAGTGAACGTGTTTCTGTTTTGAGATATTTATTTTAGATTTTTAAAGCGATTTTCTTAAGCGCATATCCTCCATTTCACCTTGAATAACTAATCATTTTTTTAAGCGCATATCCTCCATTTTACCTTGAATAACTAATCATTTTTCAATGAAAGCTTTTATACTTGTAGCACAAGAGTTAAGTACATCCAATTACCTTCAGTTTCATATACAACAACAAAGTTATTTATGCATATGAACATTTAAAAAAATTATTTCCAAACAACTACAATAAAAACGCACTGGGGTGGCCATTTCTGCTTGGGCCAAACCCACTTTTTTGCTTGGGACTGAAAGAGTTAAGGTCTTTGTCTTGTGTGGTCTGACCTATACTGTATAATAGGGGAACAACAAAAGTGATTGCGTCATTAATAGGCTGGACTGCCCATGGTAAATTTCCGGTTTTATGTGTTGCGGGTCACACTAATGACCCGTCACCGAAGCATCATTTATTTGGTGATGCGTAGATGGCAGGGAGGATAGTGTGATTCGCTTGCATAGCTAGGCGGGGTTGTCGCACGGAAGGTCCTGGGTTCGAGTCCTGGGTAAGCCATTCACGTCTGTTGTTTTTCTGTTGTCTAGTTTTCTACTTCTTTATTTCTTACGAGTGCCTGAAAACATACCTTTATGTTTGTCTAATATTAATTCACGATTGAGTATATTAGTGACTAAAAGGACACCTAGAACAACTTGTCTGGCTATAGTCAGATGTCTTTATATCTTATTTAGTAGTTCCTCTTCTACCCTGGGTGTAGACGTTTGCTAGAAGAGAGTGCCATACTATTCCAACGGCTGTCTTCCTCCTGGCTTGGTTCCAATCTAGTCCTTCAGAGACTGTCTAATGTTGTCCTCCCAGCAAACTCTGGGTTGTCTTGGAGGTCTGGATCCTTGGCTCTTGGTTTCCAATATTTGTCGTGGTAGCCAATCTCCTCCCATTCTGCAGACATGGCCAAACCATCGTTATTTGGGACTGTTCCACTCGGGTCTGCAGGGGCTGGGTTTTGAGGCCATGACGTATCATCTGGTTGTGGACCACCTTCCTGAGATAACTCATTTCTGAGGTTTGGAGCTGGTTTTTCTGGGTTTTAGTCATTGCCCTTTATATCTTTATACTGTATCATGTCTGCAATTTACATGACATAAAACAAAAGTATGTGTTGTATATAAAATTTACAACACTTGAATACATTCTACTTTTTTTCTATTTTTGCTCCTTGTGGATCAAGGAGCAACAACTACAGCTAACTCCATGCAGGAAACCTGTATCAAAGCATTTATGTGCTCTTGCAGCAATAGTTTCTGAAGCACTTTGTTTTACATGATGGAGTAGAGGGAAAAAATAAAAAAAGTAATACATCTTACTAGGAGAAAAGACAAGAAAAAAACTTGTGTTGCAGCCACAAGGCCTTCGTCAGGGACAGACAAACAAAAAAGAGAAAGGAAAGAAACTTTCATAAATGGGTGATTGTGTAGAATAAAAGGATTGAAAAGGTACGACAAGATCACTAATGTGGAACTGATGACAAGACCCATGTAGGTGATAGTGGAACAGGAGATGAGGAGAAACCTCGGTTGATGGGTAGGACACATATTTAGGGAGCTATTTGGTAGCATTACAAGGCAGTCCTTGTTCTGGAATCTCCAAGGCAGGAGATAGAAGGAGTGATTCTGGAGTGACAGAGTGGTAAGAGTGCTTGCTTCTCGAGAGAAAGTTACCAGGTTTGAAACCTGATGGCGTCATGCTGCAGTCTATCCAGCTGTAAATGGGTACCCGAGTCTGCTCTTAGGTTGTGGAAAGCAGAGGCAGCAAAGAAGGCAACCAGTCACCCCACTTCTTTATCCTGAGAACCACTATATTAGAGTCTCTAACACTTCACTCCCCTATGACAGTATGAGCTATGGGACTACTTTTACCTTTTATCACTCATTGAAAGATGTAGTCCATACATTAGGGGTGATTTGGTCCACTGGACATGAGCAGTTGATTGACATTCAGTTGATTGGGTACAACTTTCTTTCCTTTCTGTTTTTTTGTTTGTCTGTCCCTGGCGAAGGCCTTGTGGCCGCAACGTAGGGTTTGTCTTGTCTTTTCTCCTAGTAAGACATATTACCTTCTTTATTTTATTTTCCTCCTCTCTACCATATTACCCTGTCTTACTGCAGTCCTCCTCCTCTGCTCATATCATGTTTTACATGATGTGGTCCCCAGCCCCACACGTGGCTTCATATTAGTCATCTCTTATTACATGTCTGTGGGAGCTATAGGCCTGTTCCTTCTTTGTCTCTTGAGAAACCTGCAAGAGCTACACCTGGTCTTCAGTACATTATTCAACCAATTTTCAGTGATTTCATTTATATTACGAGACATTCTATCACAACTAAATATGATAATTGCTCATTTTAAAAACATCACCTGTGGGAAAACAACTGACATATATTTAGATATCTGGGTTAATGGTAAAGGTAGTCCCATAGCACAAACTGCCAAAGGAGAGTGAAGTGTTAGAGACTTCTCCATACTAGATCCAGCTATATTAGGTGGTGGTGATCAGTTTCCTTACTTGCTGCCTTTTTCTTCCTCACTCAAGAGCAAAGTCTGGTACCCATTTACAACTGGGTAGGCTGAAGCGTGGCGTTGCCAGGTTTTGATCCCAGAAAAAAAATCCCTCTAGCCATTTAGCCAATCACAAGCAAAACCTAAAAATTGCCTGGGACAGAAAATGCATAAACAAACCAGTGGTTTCAAGAATCAAAGAATAGAGGAGCAAAAAACAAGCAATCTCACCTGAATATGACCAAGTTCATGGCATTTTTGTGTGTAACATTGTACTCATCCAAGCAAAATCCTACTACAGTGTAAAAGTCATCCAGAGAGCGTACCTCCTTGTAAACCCGATCATCAGGAAGTGCATCAGGGTCCATGTAATCACCAAACATCAAACTTCGCAAATCCTCCTCCCGAACCTGAAAACATTATATTGTTTTAAACATACATTACTCACGTGTATGGAGGCTGGCATCTTCATCATGTAAAACATATTGCCACAAAAACCACCACTACAAGAGTATGTGAATGCCTGGTGCAGGTTTCCTGCAAGGGGACCAGCTGTATTGGTGGCTCCATGCTCCATTAGGAGCACAAAGAAAAATGATGAATGATATGTCCCATGTACGTAGTTTTGGCGGTCTCTGAGAAAGCTAGGACATAAAAATCTACTGCTTCTTCATGCATGTCATAAGAAAACAACTAATATAAGGCTCCGCACTGGAATACAGCGTTCGACTGGCAGAGTGGTTAGAGCGCTGGCCTCTAGCGGCAAAGCTACCGGGTTCAAAACATGGTGGTGTCATGCTCCAGTCTACCCAGCTGTAAATGGGTACATTACTGTGCTCTTTGAGTTAGGGAAGGCACAGGCAGTGAGGAAGGGAACTGGTCACCCCATGTCTCGAAGCTGGACCTAGTAAAGCAAAGTCTCTAACACTTCCCCCCCCCCATGGCAGTATCTGCTATAAGACGACCTTTTTTTTTGTGCCACTGGATTGCCAACTACATCATGTGAAACAAATTACTACAAAAACCACTTCTACAAGAGCATGTGCTACAAAGTAGGGTTCCTGAAGGAGAACATGTGCTACAAAGTAGGGTTCCTGAAGGAGAACATGTGCTACAAAGTAGGGTTCCTGAAGGAGAACTGTGCAGTGGTAGATTCATACTCCATAAGGAACGAAAAAAAAGGAGATCATAACACTCCTCATAGTTTAAGATTTTGCAGTTTTTCGTATTTATTATCTTTATCGTGATACCTGTCACTGATGCTTCTGAATGTAGTTCCCAGGTGATTCATAGATAAAGAAAGAATTAAGACCAGTGCTTTCTCAGGCATGTCATAAGTGGCAATTAAGGTGAGGCTGTGCCTGGGAAGGGGGGGTTAGCATCAATCATTCATTCATTACCTTTCACCTCCGCGTGGAAATTAGGCTTTCATGCAAATCTTACGATCCCATGCCATCTACTTCAAGGGTTTTCCATATTTTCTTTATTCTTTTTAAATCTGTCGTGAATTGAGTCCATCTCAAACTATTTTTTTTATTTCCCTCTAATTCTCTTGCCATGAAGATTCCAGAACAAAGACTGTCTGATAATGCTATCAACAAGTTTCCTCACTGTGTGTTCAATCCAGCAACATCTTTCGTTTGACCGGCATTTGTAGTTCTTTCTTTCAATTCCACACAGGTGGTTTTGTCATACCCTTTCAATCCAACTTTCACACAGCATTCATACTCTTCGACATATACTGAGGGTGACTGAGCACCTATGGGTTTGCCCGGAGTGCAATGATGTTGATTGTGTTCAACAATAACAATAACAATTAAACTTATGGTTGCATCCTCACCTTGCCACCTTGACCTTCACCAGCCAAATGAGCAAACAAACCATCCATGTTTTCCTTAAACTGATTCTTCAGGATGCTCGATACTGTCCTATCAGGAAGTTATAAAAAATGATAAATGGGTCACAAATCCACAAAAATTATCTGTTTGTTGGATTCCAAGGTAATAAGGTGTTTGGAAGCACATGAAAAGTTTGTGAAAAACTGTTGGTTAACCTAATCCTCATCATCATCATCATTTTCTTCTCCATTCAGACACCACTGCATCTCGTCTCCTTGCAGGAAACCTGCACCAAGCATTCACTCACTTTTGCTGCAGTAGTTTTTGTAGCATTTTGTTTTACATGATGAGGTTGCCAGCTAAATGCACAAACTTATATTAGCTGCCTTGCATGAAATGCCTGAAGGCGCCGTAGTCCTATTCATTCTTTGCTTATTCAGAGACCCCCAGGGAACTACGCAGGTCTAGCCCTATCTAATAGTCACTACCATCCAAGCTAGCCCTATCTAATAGTCACTAACATCCAGGCTAGCCCTATCTAATAGTCACTAACATCCAGGCTAGCCCTATCTAATAGTCACTAACATCCAGGCTAGCCCTATCTAATAGTCACTAACATCCAGGCTAGCCCTATCTAATAGTCACTAACGTCCAGTTCATTTAACAAAGTCACTGTAGCGTAGCAAATGTTGCGTAAGTATTATATGTGTTGATAAATGTTCTGTGGAGGATGTCGCATTTGCCACACAACGTTGAGGGTGTTGTAATTCATCTGCTCCTCTCAAGGTATGATAATCCTGGCCTTTGCGGAGTAGTGTGCTACCCTCAGACACCAGGGATGATGAGGCGTAGTAACTTGGTGTCTGTAGTCTGGTTTAAGTGTGATGTAGATGTGTATACAGACAGTGAGCATTACGAACAAGTCAATCCACACAATGACGTCACGTTAACTCACGATGTGAAAAGTCAATGATGCTTGCAACAGCTAGTGACGGTTTTGTATAATTTATTATAAACGCCACAATGACGAAGTGTGTAGACATAAACAAGCAGGTACATCATAGGTACGATCAAACAGTCATTATTACATATGTAGACAATTCAACTGGCACAGCAGACAGCATCAAAATAATGTGCATCATCTGCCTTTTAGGATATCGTAAAGCCGCTGTACATGTAGTCAGGTAGTAACTTCCCCCTTTCCATAAGAGCTAGAAGATATCAACTAGGAGATTAAAGATGGTCTCCTCGATTTGACCTCAACAAGACAGGCATGTCTTTTGAGCGCCACATTATCATCCTCTATTGTCCAGCAAACAGCAAAGGTATCAAACCTAGATCCATCAACAAAGTTCAGGAAGCAAATAGTCCGTAGGACAGGCATCAATCGATGCGTGACAATCTAAGTGGATCATGAGCTGAGCAAACTAGTCATATCGTAGACTTTAGAATAAGGCAGGCTAAGCAAAAGTCAACATCACAAGATGGCGATAAAGTTACTCAGCCAAAAAAGGGATTTAATTACCTGTTCATAAGGAATTAAATGAATAATCACATATGCCTCCAGGCATTAGGAATAACACAGAGATATATCATCTCAAGATAGGAACAACAATCATGAGGACTCCTTCCTGAATAAACTAAGCGAAGACTAGCGCATAGCTACGTCTCGCCTTCACAGCACAGACTGACTTGGGCGGAAATCGTTTTACCAACGCCACAAAAAGGGACATGCGCAGAAAACGCGAATCGAATACAACTCAGGCCAATTTACGAAACGAAGAATGTTCTACAATGTTCGACTTAAGACCTATTACCTTAAAAGGAAATGAATCTTGAAACATTGCGATTGCCAACTGTTTTCAAAGAACTGACGATCTGAGCGCTCCATATATGGTCGTGACTCAAAATCGTTCACACAGCTATCGGCAACCCTAGCTATCAAGATAAGACAACTTCTTAACGATAGCTATCAAGATTAGACGACTGTAGAAATAAAAGTGACTACAATTTCATGAGTTCCTTCCCATGCATTAAAAAATGAATCTAGTCAGAATGCATGGTCAGAATAAGTTGCTACAAGTTTTTAGCAGCAACAGTCACATATCCACTTGATCTATTTAATTTATATGCCAACAACTACTGTACCCCAATCAACTCAATGTCAGTCAACTGCTCATGTCCAGTGGACCCATTCACCCCCCTAATGTATGGACTACATCTGTCAATGAGTGATCACATGTAACAGTAGCCGTGTAGCTGATATTGTCACAGGGGAGTGAAGTGTTAGAGACTCTAATATAGTGGGTCTCAGGATAAAGAGGTGGGGTGACTGGTATCCATCTTTGCTGCCTCTGCCTTCCACAACCTAAGAGCAGACTCAGGCAACCATTTACAACTGGAAAGACTGCAGCAAGACACCATTAGGTTTCAAACCTGGTGACTTGCTCTCGAGAAGCAAGCACTCTTACCACTCTGTCACTCCAGAATCACTCCCTCCATCTCCTGCCTTGGAGATGCCAGAACAAGGACTGCCTTGTAATGCTACCAAATAGCTCCCTAAATATGTGTCCTACCCATCACCCGAGGTTTCTCCTCATCTCCTGTTCCACTATCACCTACATGGGTCTTGTCATCAGTTCCACATTAGTGATCTTGTTGTACCTTTTCAATCCTTCTATTCTACACAAACACATGTTTTTGAAAGTCTGTAACAACTTACTTGAAAAGCCACTGTCTATCAGAATCATCTGTCAGACGATCGTAGAAGACTCTCATCACCTCATGTACCCACAGCCTAGAAAGGAAGCAAATAACACATTCATTCTGTAGTGTTTTTATGCACAACATTTCCGTGTAAATAGTCCCTTTGGCTAATTTTATATTTTTATGTAATGAAAATGTAACTACATCAGATACTGATACCAAAGCATGCTGACAGTGAGCGTTCATCAATGCTTTTTTGTTTTATGGATTAGACTCACTCAGTAGTCAAGCCTTGGACCTGACACCATCACCAGAACTGCTATGCTATGGAACCCAGAAGAATGGTGAAAGAGAGGCAGACTAAAGACAACCTGGTGGAGAACAGTGGAGGCTGAGATGCAAAGCATGAACCAGAGTTGGGGCACGGCAGGAAGGATGGCCATCTACCGAGCAAAATGGGGACAGTTTGTTGCTGCCCTACTGCTTTGTCAGTCAAGGGCTAAGGATCCAAGAAGATGAAGTAGTCAAGACTGAGCTGACAATGAGACAACATCTACTTCAAGAATCTAGTCTGAACTTATTGGATATACTACATGTGCCTAGTCTCAAGCAAGACAACATCTACTTCAAGAATCTAGTCTGAACTTATTGGATATACTACATGTGCCTAGTCTCAAGCAAGACAATTCTACTTCAAGAATCTAGTCTGAACGTATCGGATATACTACATGTGCCTAGTCTCAAGCATAACACCATCAGCCATTAATGTTTCTCCTACAGGATGTACATAAATGCAAGTACAACACAAGTTATTATAACATAACACATTCATTCATCACCTTTCAGCTCCCAAAGAAGCAAAGGCCTTCAACAAACTTATGTCAAGTCGTCCTGTCCTGTGCCATCAGCTTAAGTTCTCTCCAGGTCTTCTTCATGTCTGTCTCCAGTTCTCTTCTCCATGTGAACTTTGGACTCCCTCTACCTCTCTTACCATGAGTATTCCAGAACAAATAACAGATTTATTTAATGCCCCTCTTTTATAACATAAGGCTGCATTTTTGACTGGGATTTACTAGATAGAAACACAGTGGACAACAACCTATTGCTACTAGTGACAGCACCAGGGCTTGAAACTCAAACTTGAGTAGTACGAGTATTTGTTTACGGAAGAAAGCTGCAATGTCTAGCCTAAACACTATGTTTAACTGTTAACGAGACTTGATGACAAGAGCCAGACAAACGCCAGTGGAACAAGAGATGACAAGAGCCAGACAAACGCCAGTGGAACAAGAGATGACAAGAGCCAGACAAACGCCAGTGGAACAAGAGATGACAAGAGCCAGACAAACGCCAGTGGAACAAGAGATGACGAGAACCAGACAAATGCCAGTGGAACAAGAGATGACAAGAGCCAGACAAATGCCAGTGGAACAAGAGATGACAAGAGCCAGACAAACGCCAGTGGAACAAGAGATGACAAGAGCCAGACAAACACCAGTGGAACAAGAGATGACAAGAACCAGACAAACGCCAGTGGAACAAGAGATGACAAGAGCCAGACAAACGCCAGTGGAACAAGAGATGACAAGAGCCAGACAAACGCCAGTGGAACAAGAGATGACGAGAACCAGACAAACGCCAGTGGAACAAGAGATGACAAGAGCCAGACAAACGCCAGTGGAACAAGAGATGACAAGAGCCAGACAAATGCCAGTGGAACAAGAGATGACAAGAGCCAGACAAACGCCAGTGGAACAAGAGATCAGAAGAAGATGCTGGAGATGGATAGGACACACATTGAGGAAACCTGTTGAGAGCATTATCAGACATCCCTTGTTGTGGAATCCCCAGGGTTAGAGAGGTAGAGGAGAACAAAAGAACATATGGAGAAGAGAACTGGAGACAGACATGAAGGGATGAAGAAGACAAGGAAAGACCTTGAGCAGACGGCATGGGACAGGAAGACTTGGCAGACGTTTGTTGAAGGACTATGTTGCTTGAGGAAATGAAAAGTGATGAATGAATTGTTCCCAAATCTTTTCTTTCCTTCTAGCCTTCCTACATAAAATTAAACTGAATAAAATGAGCAGAATCAAGAACTGCACCTAACAAATATAACTGCTTCAGGAATGTAGGAAGAGGTGACTAATATGAGATAGTGCATGAGGCTGGTAAACTCATCATTTAAAACAAGTTGTTTCAGAAACCACCACTGTATGAGCACATGAAGGCTTTGATGCAGGCTTCCTGCATAGAGCTAGCTGTAAGGGTTGCCCCATGCTCCATAAGGAGAGGAAAGGTAAAATAGGTCAAAGAGAAAGAAGAAGACTGGTATTATTCTGTCCTAATAAAAAAATTATTTCACAATGCACTACTTTTTCATAATATTATGAGTATTATCTCAAGCCATCATTAGGGTTAATTCACACAGACATAATTATTTCACAGTCACAGTAAAACTGATTCACAGTGATACAAGGATTGTAATCAAATTTTGAGCCTTTACTTGAATGAAAAGATTCTTCTTATTTCCTACTTGCTCCTTCCTTATCACGCAAGCTCTACTATTTCATAATATTATGAATAATATTTCATGCCATTACCATGGTTAATTCACACAGACATAGAATTATTTCACAATTACAGTAAGACTGGTCTGCACTGGCGCATGCTTTATAATCAAATTATGAACCCTCACTTGACAAGAGATTTCTTATTTCCTAATTGCTCCTTTATTAGCACACAAGCTCTATTATTTCATAATAATACCAGTATTATTTCAAGCCATTACGAACGTTAATTCACACAGACATAGAATTATTTCACAATTACAGAAAGACTGATTCACACTGACACAAGGATTATAATGAAATAATGAGCCCTTACTTGACAAGAGTCTTTTTGTCCTCCACTTGCTCCTTCCTTATCAAGCAAACTCCTAGAATGACGCGAGAGAAGTCTCGCAAGTTGAAGATGTAGTGTGATTTGGCTGGAGTTGGCAACAAGTTTATCATTGCCTGCTTGTACATCTCCAGAGTTGCACCCACAACTGTTGCGCCAAGAGAGAAAATGTCGGAAGGGAATTCTTGTTGCTGAGGACATCAACGAATGAAAGAATTATGTGACGATTTCTAAATATCTACATAACTTTGAAGTGACAGAGATCAATGTTTAAATATCTACATCACTCAAATGTGGCAAAGAACAATGTATAAATATCTACGTCACTCAAAAGTAGCAAAGAGCAAAACATAAATATCTACATCACTCAAAAGTGACAAAGAAAAATGTATAAATATCTACATCACTCAAAAGTGACAAAGAACAATGTACGATAGGAACGAACAATGTTTAAATATCTACATTACTCTCAAGTGACAAATAACGCTATTTAACTCATTCCAACCCAGGCAGTTTTCTGGTTTTACCCAAGCCCCAAAATTGAGGCATTTTGTTTCTACAAGTGATGTTTTAAAAACAGGCAGTAGGCATATATATATTAATTCTGCAGATATTTATATATTGCATCAAACTTTAGGAAATTGGCTGAAGAATGTTGTGAAACAATGTTGAGTTCTTATGTGATGTAACAATTATTTGTTATGTATTACGAAGTATAGAAACTATAAAAAATCAAAACAAAAAATTAATCAAAATTGTGCACTTACGCGTAAATATTTCAGTTCCAAGTAATTCCTTGGCAGTAAAAGCCCAGGAATTGAAATGTATATCCAGTTGAAAATTAATCTAAGAAGTTTGATTACAAAACAAATGAAAATTCTAATTTTTATAACTTTTGTTGGTGAAGTCACATATTGCTGAACTGGAATCTCACTTACACAGTCCTGTCCCACAAAATTTAATTAATTTATTACTTAAAAATATCAAATTTTTTAAACGTCCTTCTCGGAATCAAAAATCGGTTATTATCATTATCAATATTGCTAAAATTCATTTAGAAATAATCTATCGCAAATGATTCGTTGATAGTTTATGACTGTTATGTATGAGACTATGCTACTTGTAAACGACCTGCTACTGACGTCATTAATTGATAAAAGTATGCATAAATTTAGCACCATAATAGTCCTTTTGCTACCAGCTCAAATATGTGGTCCACAGGAAGAGTTTACATGATTTGAACAAGTTATGACCACTTATTTTCTAATTTTTCCTTTAAATTCCGAACTCTTATCAAGCGAGCACACCATGTGGCCTGCAGGTAGATCTATAGGGTAACCTGGGGCACCATACGGCTCATGTGTTAGAATGAGTTAAATATCTACATCACTCTGAGTGATAAATAACAATGTTCAAATACCTACATAACTCAGAAGAGGCAGCACAGATGTGGATGTAAAAACAAGAGAGGGAAATAAAAGAATAGTTCTTCCTTCCACAGTAAGAAACATCAGAACATAAAAGACAGATTCAGACAAATGTTTTAATTTTTAACATAAATATTAACACAATAACTACAAAATTGAAAAACACATTGTGGCCGAATTAAATTTTTTCCCATTTTCATCTTGTAGGTATTTGCACAAAGTAAGCTGTAGTTTTCGTAATTGTTTACAGATTTTTATGAATTACACGTCATTTTAAAGATAAATGAATGTACTATTACAATATGTACCATTTGTAACTCTAATAGAGGCTGTTGCTATTTAATGGCCATCCGATGGCCGAAGACTTGCAATATTTTCACAATTATAACTGCTTGCTCCCCATCTCTATCAAAATCACTATTTCAATCAATGTGCACATCATTTTCACTCTTGTCCTCGTCACTAGATCTATCAGTCAATTTTTGAAACAAGTTCTAGCCTATTCAGCCATTAGACGAGATGTACAAGAACTTTTTGTGGTCCTATCAATTGGGTATAAAATGGACAAATGGAAAATTCCGTTTCAATTATTTAGGCAGTAAAATGACTCAGGATGGTGACACAACAAGAGAAATCCATACTAGAATTGCTTTGGCAGCTAGCGCCTTCAATAGATTATCTAACATTTGGAAATTACGATCACTTTGAATATACATACCAAGCTTCGTCTGTTTAATTCAAATGTTATCTCAGTGTTAACATACGGCTGTGAGAGTTGGAAAATAACAAAATCATTGGAGAACAAGCTGAATACATTCGAGAACAAATGTCTTAGAAAACTCATGAACATCAGTTGGAAAGAATTCAAGACTAATCGACAAATAAGAGAAGACTCTAGGCAGAAATATGTTTCCGACTATATAAGGAAAAGACGATGGTCATATATCGGTCATGTCCTACGAATGCAAAACAACAGAATACCACTACAGGCGCTCACTTGGGTTCCTGAGGGTAAGCGGAAAAAAGGAAGACCAAAAGAAACACACAGAAGAACAATAATAAAAGAAGGAAGAACGTTAGACCTAAATAATGTGCAAGAGCTAAGAGGAGTGGCGTCACAACGAACAACCTGGAGAGCACTGGTTTCTGCCTTATGCGCCGTGTTTGGCGCTTAAAGAATTTATTATTATTATTATTATTATCACTAGTTGCCACGGTAAACAGTTTTACACGATTTGGTAACTAACCCATATAGCTGAAAAATATGAACGTAATATCAATTTTCCAGTGTTCTACAACAACCAATCTTTGGGAATTTGTTTTCCGGTGGCAACTTAAAATCTCGAACCAGATCAGAAAGTGTTTCAGCACATTTTTCATTCGTTTTATTACTAAAATTAGATCGACGCTCTGAGCGGCTCGCGGTCCAGATAGGATTTCAAAAGCCGGTCCCACTGGCTCACGGTAGTTAATGTGTTAAAACAGTTTTGATTATAAGAAGTAGAAAGTGAACATAAACAATCAAAGGATGAACCCCCTTATCCATATCCAACATCCCCACTATGCATGCTCTCGAGGCTAGCCTTCAGCTCTCTCACTGCCTGACCACTCATGAGCCAGTTCATTGCTTACCCTCATGTAAGTACTAATCAAGGTGTTGAATATCTTGGTCAGGGATTCTTCGTTAAAAGGATTCATGGAGACGATGCTGAAATGCCTCATAAAACGAAGTGTGATAGTGTTGCGTCCCCCGCCAGGTGGACCCATAGCTGTCAGGAACAGAATGTCTTGTAGGATGATCTTGCTAGTGTCCTTGAGGTCATACCTAGGTCAAGTGATTTTTGAACGACAAATAATAATAATAATTTCATTCCAATTACTGAAAATTAAACAAATAATACTCTCTCTATTGCTGCTAACCAATCTCTGTATTGCACCATTATAAGCTTGTATTTTTTGGTTTGTATAACCTTTAACCTGAACACCCAAAAACTGATTCAGAAAACCTAATTTCTTTGGGCTAATTTTTTAATCACAATTTGGGTAATTTTTGACTATTCAGGGCAACTTTGGGGTACTTTTTGAATGCAGATTGGGTGACTTGGGCTATTTTGGGTACTTTTTGAATGCAGAGTGGGCAACTTGGGCAAATTTGGAATACTTTTTGAACAATTTGGGCGACATTTGAAAACCAAAAAAATCCAGTTTCTGAGACAAAGCATACCAGAGGATTTTAGATAAAGGGTAAAAAAGGTAGCCCCCCATAGCAGATACTGCCGTAGGGGAGTGAAGTGTTAGAGACTTCACTATACTAGGTCCAGCATCCAGAGGTGGGATGACCAGTTCCCTTCCTTGCTAACTTTTCCTTCCTAAACTCAAGTGCAAAGTCAGGTACCCATTTACAGCTGGGTAGACCAAAGCATGTCGATACCGTGAATCGAACCTGGCACCTTTGTCGCGAGTAACCAGCACTCTAAGCACTCTGTCAATCAGACGCTGAGATAAAGGTTTACAGACATGTAATAAGTATTTGCCCCATGTAGTTCTTAGAGGTCTCTGATGAGACAAGGAAAAAACAGGCCCACTGCTACTGCAGGCTTGTCGTACAAGGTGACTACAATGAGGTTATCTTCTTCTTCTTCGTACACTCTCAGATGTCTACTTGAATATTTTCAAAGAAAGCAGGAGTCAGCTTCAGGCTATTTGCATCTCTTTAGAGTTTTTCAGAAAATAGTACTGGTAACGGCTACGTGCTTTCTATGTTCCTAGTATGTTGAGCATTTTTGAAGTAAATGTTCAGCAGTCATTTTATCAGTGCAACATTTACACTCATTGGTAGTTCCTATGTTTAGCTTGTTGAATAGATGGTATCCCAATCTGTTGTGGCCTGATAGTTATGAACAAGGCTAGTAACTTCCTCATGTAAAACACATTACTACAGAAACTGCTGCAGCAAGAGCCTGAGAATGCTTGCTGCAGGCTTCCTGACTGGCAACATACTGCAGTGATAGCTCCATAAGGAGTGAAAAGGGACATGAATGAATAAAACTCTCTATTGCTGTTAACAGAATGGAAATGTTTGTAGAGTAAATGTAATGAGTAAGACTTCTTCTTCTTAACTTAAAGTCCCAAAAGCCGATAATCATATTTCCTTCTAGACCCATTTGGCCCAATCAATGTTAAATCGGCTTTCGTATCGTTTGCTTGTTTCTAGAGCTGTTTTCTAATTTTAACAACCCAAAACGCCATTTCCGACAGGAAGTACTTTCTTTTAAATACCTCATGTATTTATGCATACGAACATTAAAAATTTTTTTTTCAAACCATAACAATAAATACGCACTGGGGTGGCCATTTTTGTTTGGGCCAAACCCACTTTTTTGCTTGGGACTGAAAGAGTTAATAAAAGTACCATGCCTGATGGCATGGGTGATCATGTTTCTCCACAGCTTCCTGTCTCCAGTACTGTTTATCAGTTCTGCTGTTGACCTCACTGTTGCCAAACTGTTCAGTATCTTCTCCCTTTGTCACCCTCTATCTCTTTCTCCTTCAATCTTTCCTGTTGTCTTCTTTATCCCATTCAATTCTATCTCCAGTTCTCTTCTCAATGTGTTTTAAAATAACTGTAAGGGATACAAATATATGCAAACAAAAAAGAACAAATTAAAGAAAAGAGTACATTCACACGAAGTACGAACCAATTTCCATGATCAATAAACTGTCTCAGAAGCTCGATAGGAGGCTGAGCTCCATAAACCTCCTTGGCTGGCATGTTCAGGTCATCAACAAAGATGATTGCTTTTTTGCCTACTTGTGGTCCAAATACTCCTTTTCTTCTCTTGTCCAGTTTGGACATAATGATGTTCTAGCAAAACAGTCAAACAGAAACAAAAATTAAAACATCTCTTCTAAGGCTAGAACATTAACTCTTGGCTCTTCTAACTCTAGAATTTTAACACATTGCTTTTCTACCTCCAGAATTTTAAGTCTTTGCTTTTCTAACTATAGAATATTAACTCTTAAGTCTCGATATCAATGTCGGTTGCAAATCGAAGACACGCATCCAGCAAACCATTCCCCATTTGATTTCACTTGTTTCATCACAGAAAATGTACTTTCACAAATATATGAACTGCATTGAATATATTCTTAGTGCAAAGTCTCTCAGCTTGGGGAAACGATCTTTGCAAACCATCTTCCAGAAAATATCAGGACTTTCATTTTTTTGTTTGTTAATAAAACTGGATCAGATTGCAGTTCACATAATTCAAGCTGAAGCTCTGTTGACTGTATTTTCACTATAGCTTCCATCGGATTGCTAAACAACTGAAGACTGTGCTTTAGTGTGTCAAAGTCGGAAAATCTCTTATCAAACTCAAATGAGATAGTTTCGGTTTTTTCTGCAATGCATGAAAAATCTGCTCTGATATCATCTGTTGTCAGTTCATGACTGGAAACAAAGTGTGCAAGATCATTCTTCCTTAAACAAGCACTGAACAGCTGCAGTTCCTTGCGGAAAGCAATCCCTATGTCCAACTAGCTCTGACACATTCTGTCGTTTGTCTTGTAAGTTCTGGTTCAGTACATTCAAGTGACCTGTCAAGTCAGCCAGGAATGCCAGAGAACAAAGAAAACATGTATCTTGTATTTGATTTTCATCAGTTTTGGCTATCTTCTCATTCTGAAGAAACAATAGTATTTATTTCCGAAGAGCAAAGAAATGCTGATAAGTCTTCCTAGCGCTTAACCACCTACATACAGTGGTATGTCACTGTATTCAGAATTCAGTTATTCAAGGAACGATATGAATTTCCTATGTCTCTGACAGTGGCGTATCCTGGTAATGCGAGCTAGGCGTCTGCTACTTAAAATGAATATGTATGCCTACTATTTAACTTCTTCCCCTCTTAATTTAAAAACCAACTATATTCAATTACGCAACGATAGTTATTAGGGGTATATGTCAATTATCTCCGAAATACTAATTAACTTACAACTTGAAACTCACTGTCACTGTAATAATCTGCATTCCCGGCAACTAACAAAAATTAATCACAAAAAACACTGGACGGACACAACCGATTTTTACAACTCGAGAGCTGCAAGACCACCGCACGCATGTTCGCATTGTATTTACGTATCTGGCCATGACCCCGATCCAATCAAACCAGTGTTCAGACGTGAATCCGAAAAGTGCCGCACACATTGTGACGGAATTACCCGAGAAACTTCGGGCGATTGCTACCAATCAATTAAAAACTGCACTATAAAAAGCGTCTGGGGAAACTGAAACTAGATTATACTCGTAGATTCTATGCGGGAAAATCCGTTATCCTGGTGCGTGCGGTCCGAAAGCAGAACATTAGAAGAGAAATATTTTATAGAATAATAAATTAAATTTTTATTTTCCTTCGGGCATAGGTGTGTGCAGCACGCACAGCACACATAGAGAATACGCCACTGGTCTCTGAGATTTGTTGCCACCTCTAATTAAGTTCACTATACTTACAACATTCTTCGTTACATCACTCATCTGCAATATTTTGCTTCATAACGCTTCTTGGTGAATAATGCATATAATTTTATACAATCCACTCCATCTTCCTTCAGCAAACTAACTAACCCAAGTTTACTTGCACCGTCAGTTACAATACAACAGCACTTGTGAATCCCTTCCGAACGGCAGAATCGAGAGCTGCATAAATGTCCGAACCTTTTGTATTACAAAGGTTGCATCTTCATGAGTTCTTCATTTACCATACAATCTTCATATACAGTACGTATGAAAACGAGCAGTTGGCTTTCGTCACTGATGTCTCTACTTTCATCAAAAGCCAAAGAAAAGTATTTGCAATGCCTCATCAAGTTTTTCAATTTGAAAGAAACATGCTCATTAAGTTCTTTACTCTCTTTGCAACTGTTTGAGAGACAATGATACACTTTCAAATTTAATTTTTTAGCAGCTTTATCTTCCCCAAACAACTCAGTGCACATTTCTTTATCAACTCTCCATCCTTAAACGACTTGTTCTTTCACGCGTACGCTATGTTCGTGATCTTATCTCTCAGCTGCTATGTTATTCATATGATCACATTCAATAGATAGTGCAAAAATATATGATTACGAAGTTTGAATTCTCACTACAGTACACATTAAAAAATCCGGCAACCTCCGGACCTGAGGAGTGCCGGATTTTTGAAAATGCCGGATTTTTTATGGTTATATATTCTGTATATATTTAACAGAAAATGACTACCTGTACACTTTATCTGCAATCGACAATGCACGATGTTTACGTTTTACACCACTTCTTTTATTTGCTGAATCCATAATGGGGCTAAACAGCAGCAAATAAATGATAAAATGAGAAGGAAAGAGCAGGAATGCCTGTTAACACGTGCAAGCAAGACCCAACAGCTGCATCAAAACATAAACTGCTCCAGAAAACAGTGGCACGCCAACGCGGTAAATTTAAAAATGCGCTCCGAAATCCATGCCAGAAATCTGAAGGAACCGGATTATCGATGGCCGGATTTTTGAATGTCAACTGTATAAACACAAATAAATGTGAGTGAACAGCACCAAAATAGCTCTTTATTGTGAAAACCAAGAACAACTGATATCTCATGAGATATTATTGCTGTGTTGAAACCAGTGGCATAACTACAATTTAAGGGGGCCCTGGCGCTAATTAAGTGGGGCCCTTTTAATACCATGGGCACAACAACTGCAATCAATATAGCAATTATGCAACAAAAATGCATACTGCTTACTTAACAATTACTATTAGCCAACAAAATCCTATTAAAAATAAAAATGTTATTTTTATCAAGTCTAAAATATTGTGTGACGTCATCGTCTTGCTGATGACACAAATCTTTATCAAAGCTTTAAATAGAATGACATTTCGCTTAATTATGAGAATTTTCGCACTAGATTTTTGTTGGCCGTCATTCTTTTTTTCACTCAGTTTCATTACAAAGTATTTGATTATATATATATATATATATATATTAATGATGGTTCTAATCTGTGGTTAATAAAACTGTTAATTTTCAGCTTACTGAATGTACTATTACAAGAAGCACTATTTCTTCTTCTTTGATCCTTAGCCGCCGACCGTCAAAGCAGTCAGTGGCCATTACGCCTAGTGGCATCTTGTAGGGCAACAACAAATTGATTCCACTTTGCTCGGTCGGCGGCCATACTTCGTACAGTGCCCCAACTCTGGTTCATTCTTTGCATCTCAGCCTCCACAGTCCTCTGCCAAGTTGTTTTTGGTCGGCCTCTCTTTCGTTTTCCTTCAGGGGTCCATAGCATAGCTGTTCTTGTGATGGCATCAGGGTCTCTTCTGAGGACATGGCCAACACAGCTCCAGCGTCTGCCAGCTATGATGGTGTGCATGTCCTCTTGCTTGCTCCGAGTAAGCAGATCTTGGTTGGTGATGGTATTCGGCCAAAAGATTCTGAGAATTTTTCTTAGGCATGTTGGGTGAAAAGAGGACAATTTCGACATTTCCTTCTCTGTAACTCTCCAGCTCTCCGCACCATAGAGAAGAACAGAAAGCACACAGCTCTGATATAATCTCAATTTTGTGCTTGTGCTGTACTGAGAGGACTTCCAGATGTTGTTTAGACTAAAAAAGGCTGTTCTTGCTTTGTTCATTCTGTTGTTGATGTCTTTGCTTGCTCCGCAGTCTGGTGTTACTATGCATCCTAGGTATGTGAAGGCATCTGTCTGTTCCAGTTGCTAATTCCTTACTGATATGGGCTCAGGGTTGCTCACATTGAGCGTCATGACCTCTGTCTTCTTTAGGTTCATGTTCAAGCCCACCTGCTGGCTATACTTATTAAGTCTATCCGTTTTTTCCTGGATGTGTTGATGTGAATGTGCTAGCACTGCAATGTCATCTGCATATTCCAGATCTTCCAATGTAGAAAATGTAGTCCATCTTATTCCTCTTGGATTGCCCTCTGTTGTCTGGTGCATCACCCAGTCTATGACTGTTAAAAATAGAGTGGTTAATAAGGGGCATCCTTGTCGTACTCCTGTCTTCACTTCAAAGGTTAGGTTGCTCTGCCCAATGCTACACGTAACGTTGGCATAAAGGCAAGCACTATTTGTAACTCTAATATTGGTTGTTGCTATTTAACAGCTGTCCGATGGCTGAGGACTTGCAATATTTTCACAGTTATAACTGCTTGCGCGCCATCTCTATCAAAATCACAATTTCAAACAATGTGCACACCGTTTTCACTCTTGTCCTCGTCGCTAGATCTATCAGTCAATTGTTGAAACAAGTTTCTAGCCTATTCAGCCGTTAGACGAGATGTACACGCATTATTTGTGGTCCTATCACTAGTTGCCACGGTAAACAGTTTTACACGATTTGGTAACTAACCCAAAACGCTGAAAAATATGAACATAATAAAATTTTTTCAGTGTTCTACAACAACCATGCTTTGGGAATTTGTTTTCCGGTGGCAATTTAAAATCTCAAACCAGATCAGAAAGTGTTTAAGTACATTTTTCATTCGTTTTATTACTAAAATTAGATTGATGCTCTGAGCGGCTCGCGATCCAAATGATAGGATTTCAAAAGCTGGTCCCACCGGCTTGCGGTAGTTAATGTGTTAAGTAATTAAGCACAACTGTAATCACATCTGGGAAACTAGCCAATGTCCCGCGTAATGTGTGTCTACAACGCCTTAACTCTTAGTATACGAGCGGCCTTCTAGAGAGGCCGATGATCGATCCCCGTCAATAGCGAAAATTTATAGCTGAATGCATGTTTAAAACCACTGAACAATTTAGTTACGTGCATGATATAGGGGTTTCATTTCTTCACATTTTGATATATAACACTTATGTTATCTTTATAAATAAATTATTTATTGCAAAATCTGTAATGGTAGTCATGAAAGGCAGCTCGTATACTAAGAGTTAATACATTATTGATTACCAGCGCGTTGTGCCTTTTCCTGCGCCTGGAAGTGGATGGATTAGGAGACGCGTTGCTTTCCTGCGCCATGAGCAGGTCTACGGAAAGACTATTATATATTAGTTTGAATACGTGTTGTTTGCTTTCCTACGCCAGGAGGAAGTCTATGTTTGAAGACCCTGGCTGTTTCAGTATTTGGAAGCCTAACAAGAGCTTTGAAAAAAACCTTGATACCAGAAGCGCAATGTGGTTTTCCTGCGCTATAAAGTTCTGGATGAACTTTGATGCCTGGTGATTAGACCAGAGAGGTATATGTGTGAGAAGTGAATGTCACACTTAACAGAATGCAGTGGCTGCCGGTACGTTAGAATCACTGAACCACATATCTTATTGATGCAAGTATTTTTGTACTATTGCATACCTGTCAACCTCCTGAGACAAAAATCTGTACGCCGGACCCAAAAAATCCTTACAAACACCCAAAAATCCTTACGCAAAAAATATATTAATAAATTATACGCAATACAGTTTTAAAATGAGAAATGACATATACAAATCTATTAGCATTTGAATTATTGTGATATAAAACATGCTAATAGTCTCATGCTGTTCTTTACATATAAAAAACTTAGTGATCATGAGGTACACTATTCTTTCGATGTACAGTGTTTTGTATTATAATCAACACATGCACTTTTAGCACTTTGCAGAATTGCATTTGTGGGCTTAAAGTCTGCACAGCATGTATCAATGTTAATCTTACACTGTAAAATAGAAGTGAGTGTGTCCGCATTCATGGACCCCCTGCAGTCTGTGTGGATTTTTTTCATCATTGAAAATGATCTTTCGCAGTCAGCATTGCTGTGAGGGAGTATCAGCAGTCGCTGAATGATGACTTTCAAATTAGGGAAGCGGATGGCACCCGTACTAGTTTTCTGGTCAACTTCCAGCCAATAGCTACTGAAGCTCTTTTTCTGACCACTACCTGTCAGTAGAGGTACACACACATCAGACAACATACAGTAGTCATCGAACTCATCTTTCAGTGCTTCCTCATCAAGATCTTGGGCAAAAGCATCTGCCAATCTGCAGATGTTTGGATACCTGAGATTATCTTTAGTGCTTGGATCTAGCACTTTTAAATCCTTTAGAACCTGGTTGTCAAAGGGAAATTTATCAGTAATTTTTTTAACCACTGATGTGTAAAGATTTCTGACATCCTCAAAAAATGAACTCTTTACTCCACTATCAAGCTCCATTTCTTCGATAAATGCTTTGTTCGAGAGGCCAATTGCCAGTATGCTGTGTCATCATGCTGCACCCCACGATCACTAAATTTGATATGCCTGCAAGCTTTTGTTTCTTTGAATTAGGCTCAGCCATCATTCAGGGGATGAAATATTTCAACTAATAATCTTTGTAGACGAAGAGAATGATTAACAAATATAATGAACAAAGCAAACGGCTAACAGCAAAAAAAAAATAAAAAAAAAGAAACAAAATTATGAACAGAATATCAAATCTAGGAAGAAAAACGTACCACCAAAAATTTACAAAATTATTATTTAAGAGTTGGTATCCTAGACCAGTGATAACAGATTGCCACTTTATTAAAAAATAAAGCAGCGAATCTCGAGCGCTGGAATAAAGTAGGCTTACTCAACGCAAAAAAACTTTTTTTTCTAGTTATGTAGGGCCTACACAGAATATTATGACAATTTATCAGAAATATATTTAAGGGCAAGATATAGGCCTAACTGGAAAGATTAAGACAGCCATTAAATTGCAACAAAGCAAAACAACAGCAATATTTAACCAAGTTATAAGTACTTAGCTTTTTTAAACAAATTAGCGTCGAAGTGTGGTAGGAAGCAAGCGTGGTCATTGATAAGAGGTAACTTTAAAAATACATCATGTCACGCTGAAAACTGAAAGCGTTTGAGGCCGAATTCAAAGTTATTGCCGAATTGTTGGTATAAAAGGATTTGATTGGCTGCTGGGAGAGACCTCAGTTTAAAAACGGACGCCAAGATTCCCGGAATTAAAAAAAAAGAAAATTGGTATTTAAAAAAAAACTTGGCTAGAAAATATTTTCTGATTTAAAATTTAAAAAAACTTCGGTTGGAAAATATTTTTAGAATTTAAAAAAAAAAAAATTTTTTTTTTTTTGGGGAGGGGGACAAAAATCTGTACAACGAGTCTGTACGGCCGTACACTGCTAAAAGTATCAAAAATCCATACATTGTACGAAAAATTCGTACAGGTTGACAGGTATGCTATTGTTACTGATGTCCAGGACTATGCTGTTGAGATTATATGTACGGAACTGTGACCCAGACCTCTGTCAAGTTATTTATTTGTGTACGCACTATCTTGAGTGAGACTGTCCATCCACTTTACATCACCAAATCTCAGACAGTAAGATGCATCACAAAATCTATCCCATGACAGATCCTTCTGATTGTGTGATGAAGGCCATGGACCTCTTTGATTGTCCAATGAAAACTATGGACCCTTTGATTGTCCAATGAAGACTAACTATGGACCCCTTTGATTGTCCAATGAAGACTATGGACCCCTTTGATTGTCCAATGAAGACTATGGACCTCTTTGATTGTCCAATGAAGACTATGAACACTTTGATTGTCCAATGAAGACTAACTATGGACCACTTTGATTGTCCAATGAAGACTAACTATAGACCCCTTTGATTGTCCAATGAAGACTATGGACCCTTTGATTGTCCAATGAAGACTATGGACCCTTTGATTGTTCAATGAAGACTAACTATAGACCCCTTTGATTGTCCAATGAAGACTATGGACCCCTTTGATTGTCCAATGAAGACTATGGACCCCTTTGATTGTTCAATGAAGACTATGGACAACTTTGATTGTCCAATGAAGACTATGGACCCCTTTGATTGTCCAATGAAGACTATGGACCCCTTTGATTGTCCAATGAAGACTATGGACCCCTTTGATTGTCCAATGAAGACTATGGACCCTTTGATTGTTCAATGAAGACTATGGACAACTTTGATTGTCCAATGAAGACTATGGACCCCTTTGATTGTCCAATGAAGACTATGGACCCCTTTGATTGTCCAATGAAGACTATGGACCCTTTGATTGTTCAATGAAGGCTATGGACCCCCTCTTGGAAACAAAAATGTACATAAAAGCATAATAAAAAAACTTACATGTTAAATTTCAGGTCATTTACACTGATCCCCAGAATCCATTAATGGAACCCCATCGGGTCTGTGGCCCACAGGTTAAGAAACCCTGGCTTAGACAACAGTATATCAGCACACACACAGACTGTCCAATGTAGTTCTCAAGGGTCTCCTAGGAAACAAAGTACTGCTTCCACAGGCCTGCTGTAAACGGTGACTAACAGTTGTTCGTGGAGCTAGTAACCTCATCACATAAAACAAACTGCAACAGAAACTACTACTACAACAGCAAAAGAGTGCTTCGGTGCATGTTTCCTGTTGCAGTGGTGGCTCCATGTTTTATGAGCAGCAAATAAGGTCAATGATGATGATGATGATGATGATACACAGATTACCTGGGTCATGTTTGCACCAGTCTGAGCTGAAAAGTTAATGAATGTTGCCAGGTACTTGTCTTGGGGTAGGTCATGCATAAGTTTCTGCTGGACATATGCACTTTTCCCAGTGCCTGTTGGTCCAACCAGCAGTAGTGGTCTAAGATAAATTAAATCACAAATAAATTTGGCCTGATGACTATGTCCAGCTTGATTTTTTTAATGTCAAAAGCTGAAATAAAATATTTCAGTTTCTAGACTGTATTGTACATTATAATAATAATAATAATAAATTCTTTAAGCACCAAACACAGCGCATAAGGCAGAAACCAGTGCTCTCCAGGTTGTTCATTGTGACGCCACTCCTCTTAGCTCTTGCACATTATTTAGGCCCAACGTTCTTCCTTCTCTTATTATTGTTCTTCTGAGTGTTTCTTTTGGTCTTCCTTTTTTCCTCTTACCCTCAGGAACCCAAGTGAGCGCCTGTAGTGGTATTCTGTTGTTTTGCATTCGTAGGACATGACCGATATATGACCATCGTCTTTTCCTTATATAGTCGGAGACATATTTCTGCCTAGAGTCTTCTCTTATTTGTCAATTAGTCTTGAATTCTTTCCAACTGATGTTCATGAGTTTTCTAAGACATTTGTTCTCGAATGTATTCAGCTTGTTCTCCAATGATTTTGTTATTTTCCAACTCTCACAGCCGTATGTTAACACTGAGATAACATTTGAATTAAACAGACAAAGCTTGGTATGTATATTCAATGATCGTAATTTCCAAATGTTAGATAATCTATTGAAGGCGCTAGCTGCCAAAGCAATTCTAGTATGGATTTCTCTTGTTGTGTCACCATCCTGAGTCATTTTACTGCCTAAATAATTGAAACTTTCAACTTTCTGTAGTTTTTCCCCGTTCAAGATGATATCAAAGGTCTCGTTAGAAAAGTTCATAGCTTTAGTTTTAGAGGCATTTATTTGGAGACCTATTTTAACCAAGAGATGACACAAATTATTTATTGCTTCTTGGGATTGTCTTGGTGTTGAACTTAAGAATGCTACATCATCTGCGAAATCCAGGTCCCCCAGGAATTTTCCATTTGTCCATTTTATACCCAATTGTTCATTGTGGGTATAGTTTCTCATAACCCAATCAATAGCTATTCCAAAAAGTAGTGGTGACATAATACAGCCTTGTTTCACCCCTGTTTCTACTGTAAACCATTCTGTATTCCCCTTATTTGTTCTAACACAACATCTTGCATTGTCATATAGCGCTTTGATTATATTCACATATTTTGTTGGAAAACCATAGATTGTAAGAATCTTCCACAATGATGGGCGGTGTAGACTATCAAAGGCTTTTTGAAAATCGACGAAGGTGATAATAAGTGGCGATTGCCTTTCCACTGATTCTTCTATAATTGTTCTTAGTGTGAATATTGTACATTGCTTGGCTCTAAAACATGGAGCATAGCAAATACAACAAACAAAAAGTTACAGACTTTCATATGGAGGCTTGCATAGAACAGAAGGGTTGAAGTGGCATGACAAGATCGCTAATGTGGAGTTGATGACAACGAAAAAACACTACTGGAACAAGAGATGAGAAGAAGACATTGGAGATGGATAGGACACATATCAAGGAAACCTGTTGATAGTATTACAAGGCAGTCCTTATTCTGCAATCCAGGGTAAGAAAGGTAGAGGAAGTCCAAGGCATACATGGAGAAAAGAACTCAGGACAGACATGAAGGGGATGAAGAAGACCTGAAGCTGATGGTGCAGGAAAGGAAGACTTGGTGTAAGTTTATTGAAGGTCTATGCTCCTTGGGGAGCTGAAGGTTGATGATAGTATTTAAAACAGTAAACACTTCAAGCAGATGCCTCTATTAAAAAAAAAAAAAGGTTACACGCCCATTGAGGCATATTGGGAATATGGTGTTAGGCCCATATATATGGGATGCCTCTATAAACTTCCCTTATTTCTATTTTTTCCCTTTTTTATTTAAGAAAGTGTGGTGAAACAGAATACTCTCTGGCTTGACTGGTAGGCAAAATAAAGGGGAGGGGTAAAGGATCCCATTACACGCCAATTGAGGTATATTGGGAATATGGTGTTAGGCTCATACTTTTTTGACCATCGGCACACTAGGGGTGATATGGTCAGTATCACGCCAGCTGTGGAAGGCAAAGTATTAGATAAATGGGGGGGGGGGTAGTAACATTATTTTTCATAAGATCTGCTTACTCGGAGCAAGCAAGAGGACATGCATACCATCATAGCTGGCAGATGCTGGAGCTGGGTTGGCCATGTCCTCAGAAGAGACCCCGATGCCATCACAAGAACAGCTATGCTTTGGACCCCTGAAGGAAAATGAAAGAGAGGCTGACCAAAAACAACCTGGCGGAGGACTGTGGAGGCTGAGATGCAAAGAATGAACCAGAGTTGGGGCACTGTACGAAGGATGGCCGCCGACCGAGCAAAGTGGAATCAATTTATTGTTGCCCTACAAGACGCCACTAGGCGTGATGGCCACTGACTGCTTTGACGGTCGGCGGCTAAGGATCAAAGAAGAAGACAAAGAAGAAAGAAATTCATAAACAAAAGTTAAGAAAAAGATATTAGCCATAAGATCACAGATCACATGAAGCAGGCCGAGTTTTCTCAGTCCGTGTACACATTGTCATCATTTTCCTCCCTAGGGAGCATGGAGCCATCAGTGTTGCTGCCCCCTTTCCACCCTCCCCAGCCCCCCCCCCCCCCCCCCACCCCCCCCCCCTTGCAGGAAGTTTACACATAGCATTCATATGCTTTTGCTGCAGTGATGTGTGTAGCAGTTTGTTTTACACGATGAGGTTTCCAGCTCCACACACAACCTTGTGCTAGTCACCTTGTACCACATGCCTCAGGGAGAAGCAGCTCAATTCCTACTTTGTCTTAGATAAGACTCCTGCAGACTACACAAGGCCAATCAGTGAATGATTAGGAACAATAATGGACAGCCGTGACTTAAAGCAGACTGGACTCTACAGAAATACAGAAAGACCTCAGGGGAGAAGAGAATGCATGGAGTTAAATCTCTGTGGACAGAACTTTAAAAAAAAAAAAAATCTGGAAATTTAGAGAGAAGCCTAGACCCAGGATAGACAAACATTTTTTGTCTTACAGTAAATTTTTGCTATAAGTCAAAAGTTTAAGGCTGAAAAAAATCTCTCCAAAATTAGGGGTGAACTTATATGGCGAGGATAAAATGCGACCTTTACCAAAATTTTAAGTAAAGAATAATTTTTTTTCAAAGTTATATTTTACTGACAATGAAAGCATGTATGATCACATTTTAAAATTCTTCAAAGTCTTGCTGTAAAAGCTGTTCATCATCTGATGTAAAGAAGTCTGCATATGGGTCCGAAGCACTCAAAGTTCTGACTTTGTCTTTGGTATTTACGCCGTCATCCTTCTCCGCGTCAATGTTTGGCCACAACAAATTGTCTTCTCCATCCATTGCATTTAAAATCTCATATTTGTTAAACAATTTTACAATAGTTTCCACATGAATAGCTTCTCAAGACTTTATCATGAAATTGCACAACACATTTCAGTTCTAGCCTACCAGTAGTCTACAGTATGTTGGGGGGTCAACTTGTACAGCGAGTATAGGCCTAAACCAGAATTTTGAGCTAACAATCTTGAGGTCGACTTATACACCAGGTCGACTTATATGCCACAATCTATGGTATATCCCATAGCATAATCAGCAAAAGGAGATATGATATATCTCATAGATCAACATAAGGAGATACGGTATATCCCATAGCATAATCAGCTTAAGGAGATACAGTATATCCCATAGCGTAATCAGCATAAGAAGATACGGTATATGCCATAGCATAATCAGCATAAGCAGACAAAGACAAAAAATGGGTCTACAGATCTCACAGGCAGTCATAAGATATTACTATTCTGTGGTTGTGGATGTCGCTGGCAACCTTATCATGTGAAACAAACCACTACCAAAACCTTCACTGTAAGAGTAAATTAATGCTTTTGTGTGAGCTTACTCACTTCAAAAACGTACAATGCGCCTTGTTGCTGATAAACACCAATCAACATTGTATAGATTTATATAATTATCTTAAAATATTACCCCCCAGGAAGCGCTTCCTATTTAAAAAAGTGAAATTTATTCACAAAATCCTGTCACGGAATGCTCCAATGTATCTTTGGCCGATTTTAAAATACAATGAAAGACGTCAGCGCTTAAACAAATTACAGGTACCCAAGCCCAGGCTAGACCTATTTAAGAATAGTTTGGCTTATTCAGCTGCTCATCTTTGGAACAATCTTCCCAATGACCTAAAAAACACGCACAGTCCTTACTCATACAATCGTAAACTGTTCAAATACTTTATGAGTGCTGATGCCACCCTAACTGATTATGCTTTGAATCAGTATCTAATATACTGTATGGAGGCTCTGATGATCTAGTTTTTCATTACAATATACTTATTTTTAAATTTATTTTGTGATCAGATACTGTTAATGTATGCTATTATACTACTTTGTAATGTTTCATTGCCCCCTTAAATTAATACTCGAGTTCATTTGTGTGCCCGATTTTCAACCCTTAGAAAATTAATTTCTTTTGTATATGTCTGTCTAACTATCTACCTAGTCTGTCTAACTATCTACCTAGTCTATCTAACTATCTACCTAGCCTGATTCTGCTCTTGAGTTAGGGAAGGCAAAGACAGAAGGAGAGGAACTGGTTACCCCACCTCATGATGATGGACCTAGTATTGTGAAGGCTTAAACAATTCACTCCCTACGGCAGTATCTGCTATGGGACTCAAAGCTGCTCACCTTTGGTCAAATCTCTCGCATACACTGGAAAACACACCGAGTCCCTAGTCATTCAGTAGCAGACTGTTCGAATGTTTCACGAGTTCTTATAACCCACCATCTGATTATGCCTCAAATCACTGTCTAATTTACTGTATGAGGAATTCGATTTTTGTCAATCTTATTGTTTGTTTGTTCTGGTTTTGTTTGTTTGTTTATTTTTTCTCACTTAATTTTTATTTTTTTTTAGTTTTAGTTTATTTTAAAAACATACTTTGATTATGATAAATATTGCAAATGTATGATGTTATACAACCTTATAATGATAAATGCCTAAATGATGCTTGCAGTAAAAGGGGGGAATGAAAGGATACAGTATACATGATGAGAGAGAGAGAGAGGAAGAGCAGAATGTTGGACGGGCCTACGTGCCCAATTCTTAACCCTTTGAAAATAAAGTTCGTTCGTTCCTATGAGGGACTTGCTTCAGTGGCAGTTCCATGCTCTAAGGAGCAAAAATAGAAATTATGATAAATGATAATATGAACTGATGATGATGATGTCCGATATATAATAGAAGTGCATAGCTGAGATTGAGCAATCCACCAGTTAGGAGCCTACCCTTTACCAACTCTCAGGTAAAATTATACATAAAATTACCTGGGTACCTGGTTCCCCACTCCCAAAATAAAATAGCCAATTGAACTGACTGCAAAATTACCCTGAAGAGCTACATATATCAAAGACAAAGAATTCTTATCTTTTTAGTACTTGCACTTTAACATTTGCCACTTTCCTTCATGGCCTTTGGTCTATCAGCTCCACCTACAAGCTTTGACAGTGAATGTACATTAAGCATTGCCAATGAGATTATAGCACCAGAGTGATCATGTCTGCTGCTAGAAAAACATTGAAACTCTCTTTTTCTGAAGTGCAATTTGAGCAAATCTTAGGTAATATGTAATATCAACTTATAAGCTTGTATTGAAAGTGAATTAAACTTAGTGTTATTGTTTTAAAAGATGGTTGAAGTAACAAGAAGAGACATGGTCCGCAACCAGATGATACGTCAAGGCCTTAAAACTCAACCCCTGCAGACCCAAGTAGAACAGTCCCAACTAAGATGGTTTGGCCATGTCTGCAGAATGGGAGAAGATCAGATGCCACAGCAGGTATGGGAGGCTAAGAGCCAGGGATCCAGACCTCCTGGACGACCTAGAGTCTGCTGGGAGGACAGTAGACAATCTCTGAAGGACCAAGGACTAGAATGGAACCAGGCCAGGAGGAAGACAGCCGATAGTATAGTATGGCACTCTCTCTTCCAAACCTCTACACCTCACGGTAAAAGAGGAATGACTAAGTAAGTAAGTTATTGTTTTAGTGTTCTTTTCTTTGTGCCTTTCTGCAGTAGCGCATGGCAGGGTGAGACAAGTACACCACTTGGCCAGTTAGAATGCTGCCTAGTACTTGGTAATCGTGCCTTCCATAATAAATGTATGTAAACATATTCCCACCATTAAGATGTGAAAACGCTATATCCATCCAATATGAAAGAAAATCAATGTTTATAAAAACTTACCAGATAATTTTTAGTACTTATGTTGATGAGAAAAGAGTAACAAACTTGCCAAAATCTACTCATAATGTGAAATAATCTGGCTTATTAGGCACAAATTTCTACAATGAAAATAATATACAAATTTTTTAGATGTAACAAACCATCTGTGATGATGCAAATGTAAGTCCATGACAAAAATTAAACAAACTACCTGTTATGTTGGATACATAAATCCATGAGGTAAGTGTATCTAGCTGTATCCATTGTAGGAACCAGCATTTCTCGAATCTTGGTAGTCTTTGGTTCAGTTCCCTTCAACAGAATGTTCCAGTGGTTCCACAGACCTCTGGACTTTTGCTGGAAACATGCACAGACAAATGTCATAATTTGCCTCTTATGGTCTCTGCACAAAAGAACTTTAGTTTGCAGTGTTTAGATTGCAAAACAAATATTCCTTCAGAGTTAAAAAAAAAAAATTTGAAAGGAAACAAGCACACAGGTAGATATTTCAACATATAAAAAGTAAGAAAAAGTAAATATTATTTTTTTTTTTAAAAAACTTATGCCCGCTATTACTTGAGGTGAGAATCTCCGGTTAGTATATCTAGCCTGAGACTGATTTTTACGTGAGTATCCCTTTTTTCCCTGTACACTGACAGGTGTCCACTCGCCATTCAGGCAGATACTCGCTGTCTTCGGAGGGTACCCATTAGAGCTGGTTCGGCTCAGGAGCCGCCAGTCCCTGGTCGACGACACTCCTTCAAATGTCTTCGCCAGGGCTCGAATTAATCCAGTCCAAGTCCCGGTCGACGAGACTTATTCAAATGTCCTCGCCCGGGCTTGAACCTGGATCACCCGATCGCTAGCGCAGTGTGGTAACCATTACACCAGCGCGGCTCCCAAGTAACAGTTTTAAAGGTAACTGGTGAACAGAAACGTTTAAAACTGTAAGAAAAAGTAAAACATAGGCTCTATCTATTCATCATTAGCATCACTAAGTGTGGATAGGACACACATTGAGGAAACTTGTTGATAGCATTACAAGGCAGTCCTTGTTCTAGAATCCCCAGAGTAAAAGAAGCAGATGTAGATTCAAAAGTACATAGAGAACTGGAGATAGAAATAAAAATGATGAGGAAGAGATGGGAAGACCTGGAGCTGTTGGCATGGGATGGGAAGACTTGGAGCTGTTGGCATGGGATGGGAAGACTTGGAGCTGTTGGCATGGGATGGGAAGACTTGGAGCTGTTGGCATGGGATGGGAAGACTTGGAGCTGTTAGCATGGGATGGGAAGACTTGGAGCTGTTGGCATGGGATGGGAAGACTTGGAGCTGTTGGCATGGGGTGGGAAGACTTGGAGCTGTTGGCACGGGACAGGAAGACCTGGAGCTGTTGGCATGGGATGGGAAGACCTGTAGCTGTTGGCATGGGACATGAAGACCTGGAGCTGTTGGCATGGGATGGGAAGACTTGGAGCTGTCGGTATGGGATGGGAAGACCTGCAGATGTTGGCATGGGGCGGGAAGACATGGAGCTGTTGGCATGGGGCAGGAAGACCTGGAGCTGTTGGCATGGGATGGGAAGACTTGGAGCTGTTGGCATGGGATGGGAAGACTTGGAGCTGTTGGCATGGGATGGGAAGACTTGGAGCTGTTGGCATGGGATGGGAAGACTTGGAGCTGTTAGCATGGGATGGGAAGACTTGGAGCTGTTGGCATGGGACAGGAAGACCTAGAGCTGTTGGCATGGAACGGGAAGACCTGAAGCTGTTGGCATGGGATGGGAAGACCTGGAGCTGTTGGCATGGGACAGGAAGACTTGGAGCTGTTGGCATGGGATGGGAAGACTTGGAGCTTTTGGCATGGGATGGGAAGACCAGGAGCTGTTGGCATGGGATGAGAAGACTTGGAGCTGTTGGCATGTGATGGGAAGACTTGGAGCTGTTGGCATGGGACAGGAAGACTTGGAGCTGTTGGCATGGGACAGGAAGACTTGGAGCTGTTGGCATGGGACAGGAAGACTTGGAGCTGTTGGCATGGGACTGGAAGACTTGGAGCTGTTGGCATGGGACAGGAAGACCTGGAGCTGTTGGCATGGGATGGGAAGACCTGGAGCTGTTGGCATGGGATGAGAAGACCTGGAGCTGTTGGCATGGGATGGGAAGACTTGGAGCTGTTGGCATGGGATGGGAAGACTTGGAGCTGTTGGCATGGGATGGGAAGACCTGGAGCTGTTGGCATGGGATGGGAAGACCTGGAGCTGTTGGCATGGGATGGGAAGACCTGGAGCTGTTGGCATGGGATGGGAAGACCTGGAGCTGTTGGCATGGGATGGGAAGACCTAGAGCTGTTGGCATGGGAAGACCTAGAGCTGTTGGCATGGGATGGGAAGACCTGGAGCTGTTGGCATGGGATGGGAAGACCTGGAGCTGTTGGCATGGGATGGGAAGACCTGGAGCTGTTGGCATGGGATGGGAAGACCTGGAGCTGTTGGCATGGGACGGGAAGACTTGGCATAAGTTTGTTGGTGGTACATGCTCTTAGGCAAGAGAAAGAGGACACCTTGGTAGACAGAGGAAGTCGAAGAGAAAATAAGAGAAGAAAATGTCATGGAAACAAAATATGGAGCTAAAAACACAACAGGACAAATGGAGAAATATAGAGAATATGTGACACTCAGAACATGTGAAGCAAAGAACAAGGTGCTAGCAGCAAAACAGAAGTCCTGGGAAGAATTAGGAGAAAAGCTAGAAAAAGATGCGCAAGAAAACCAGAAATTGTTCTACAAGACCCTAAAGAACATGAGGAAGGAAAAACAATGCCCTCTCAAATTTATAAAGGACAAGCAAGGCAAATTGCTTACTGCCCCGAAGGAAGTAATGGAAAGAATATTTCTCAGAACTCCTGGATGGTGAGCATGGTGAAGCATCAGAAATGATAACCACTAGTACAGAAGAGAAAACCAATGACGGTGAAGATGACATAAAGATGGAAGAACTGAAGGCAGCACTGGAGAAAATCAAGATGGGCAAAGCAGCAGGTCATGATGGTATAACACCAGAAATGGTTAAGTACATGGGAGCATCAGGCAACCTATTACTCTTAAGGGTCCTACAGGCAGCGTGGTGCAACAAGACCATACCAAAGGATTGGGAGATTGCCATCATAACACCAATTTTCAAAAAGGGTGACAATCAACAATGTGGAAACCATAGAGGCATATCCCTTCTCAGCGTCCCTGGTAAAATCTACTCTTGAATCCTAGAGCAGAGACTCCGATGCCTAGCTGAGCCACAATTGTATGAGGGTCCCCTGGAGTAAACTTTGGGACTGTTTGGCAAGGAAGAACATTCCAGCACCTCTGATTCATGCTATACAGAGCTTCTACAAGTCTTGCAGAAATTATGTGAGGACAGCAAACCATAAGTCAGAAGAGTTCAGGACCACCACTGGTGTAAAACAAGGTGATATCCTGTCACCTTATCTTTTCATACTCCTCATGGACGATGTCATCAAGGCATGTAAGGAGAGAACAAGAAAGTATTCAGTGGGATACTGGAAGATGAGACAGGTTTATATTTCAGAGCTGGCATTTGCTGATGATGTTGTCCTGATTGCTAAATCAGAGGCACATCTCCAATCCAACCTGCAAGTCTGGAAGGAAGAGCTGGAGTAGAGAGGGATGGTCATAAGCAGCTCTAAAACTAAATCCATGGTGATATCACAAGAAGAAAGAAGACATCAGATTAAGCTAGGAGAACAGGTCCTGGAGCAGGTCGACCACTTTAAATACCTCAGAGCTATTATAGACCGAAAGGGAGGCATCAAAGAAGAGTTGGCCACTCGAAAAGCAGCAGTTGGGAGACTTTTTCAGGCCATAAATCGAGGATTCCTCAGAAAGAGAGAGATTGGTAAGAAAACGAAGATGGCTGTATACCCCACCACCTATGTTCCAGTCTTGACATATAGATGCGAGTCATGGGCAATGACTACAACCCACAACAGCCAGATCCAAACCTCAGAAATGAGGTATCTGAGGAAGGTAGTTGAAGTAACAAGAAGAGACATGGTCCGCAACCAGACGATACATCAAGGCCTAAAATCCCACCCTCTGCAGACCCAAGTAGAACAGTCCCAACTAAGATGATTTGGCCATGTCTGCAGAATGGGAGAAGATCGGCTACCATGACAAGCATGGGAAACAAAGAGCCAGGGATCCAGACCCCCAGGACAACCCAGAGTCCGCTGGGAGGACAACATTAGACAATCTTTGAAGGGCCAAGGACTAGAATGGAACCAGGCCAGGAGGATGGTAGCCGATAGGATAGTCTGGCGCTTTCTCTTCCAAATCTCTACACCTCACGGTAGAAGGGGAACGACTAAGTAAGTAAGTTAAGTAAGTATATGCTCTTAGGAGATTTGAAGGGTGATGATCACTAAGTATTGACAGTGGTGATCATGTCTCTCAGTTTCCTACGTCTTTGGTGTCTTAAATCAGTTGTATTATCAATTATTTCTCCCCCCCCCCCCCCCATGTCATGTGGTTGGCTTATTAAGGTATTTCTTTCTTTGTCTTCTTCATATTTTTTTTTTTTTAGTTGAATTTACCAATTGCTACCAGAATCTTGAACTTTTCCTTTCTCATGATAAATCCAAAGATCTTCGACTGTTCTTTCTCTCTGATGATAAAATGATGATTGTCTTCTGTTTCACTCAGCACTTCCTCAGTTGATTTCTCAGCCCCCAAAAATATATGTTGCATCCTTCTATAGCAGCGTTTCTTAACCTTTTAGATGTCCCACACCCCATTACAGCCTCTTATGAAGCCTCACACCCCTTTTAAGCATCTTAAGAAACCTCACACCCTATTACAGCCTCTTACGAAGCCTCACACCCCTTTTAAGCATCTTAAGAAACCTCACACCCCATTACAACATCTTACGAAGCCTCACACCCCTTTTAAGCATCTTAAGAAACCTCACACCCCACTACAGCATCTTACAAAGCCTCACACCCCTTTTAAGCATCTTAAGAAGTCTCGCACCTCTTTATCTTGTAGCTTGCAAAACCTGCCAGATATGCTTAAAAGAGATAAAAGTTTATTTTGAGAAAATGTTATTTACAGAATGTGACTAAGGTTCTGTGTATTGCATTTTGTTTATGATGATTCACGTTCTAAAATATCTGGCATGTCTTGCACTCCCAGGGAGTACATGCACCCCTGGTTAAGAAGCACTGTTATACTGGAATCACATATTCGCTTCCTCTAATTTCTTACCATATGTTTCTTAATTGTTTAGGTCTTACATAAATGAAGTAATATAGGCTCTATCATGGTCGTATATTAAAAAACTGGATCGGGCGAACATTAAGAAGACCAGCTGACAGCATTACAAGGCAGCCCCTGTTCTGGAATCCCAAGGGTAAGAGAAATAGAGGGAGCCCAAAAACACATAGAGAAGACAACTGGAGGCAGACATGGATGGCATCAAGAACACATGGGCTTAGCATGTTTGTGCTGAGGACCTGTGCTCCATGGGGAGCTGAACGGTACTGATGATGATGATGACAGCATGGTAAACCCTCTTCTATACTGCAGTAACAAATGTTAGTTAATATTTAGTTAATATGAATATTTTTTCTTGTTGTCTTCTTCTTCTTCTTGTAATCGCATCTTTGATGTTTACACCGTCAGACGAGTTCTCATGATGAATTCGACCGTTGTCTGGAGTTCCTTTTTAGCCCAATACAGCTTTGATTTTAGTGTTGAGTCATTGAGCCAGTATATCTTTCTTAACTGGTCGTACAGAGGACAATTCTGTCATTGTTGGGTTGATTCTGTTCTCTTCTGATAGCCTGGATAGCTCTCTTTTTCTCAAAGTATGTGATTTCATTATCTTCTTGTTCACATTCTCCTCCCGTTTTTGCAAGTTTATCTGCCTTTTCATTTCCGGGTACACTACAATGGGATGGTACCCAATGAAATATGGTTCGCTTTTTGGCAGCTACCTTGCTTAGTTCCTTTCTCAGATGCGGGAGTTTACCACCCTTGAGAGCTTGCAGGACAGACAGTGCATCTGTGAGGATCACTACCTGGTGGCAGTCAGAGTTGGTGTTATAAATCATATTTGCTTCTTGTTGTCAAAAGCTGTATTTAACTATTCTATTTTATAAATATTGTCGTAGATACAGACTTCTTACCTCATAAACGTAATCGTACACTGGATGTTCTGATGGCATCATGATGTCAACTTTGCCTATCACCTTGGGAATAGGTTTGTCCTCAAATTTGCCAGTGAGTAGATCTCGGAAGAAGATGTCAAACTTTGTCCTGCTATCCACATCTATGCAGCCTCCAATTGACCATGGAATGCCAAACAGTACTGCAGCCTAAGGAAAGGAGGCTGGATAAGTGAACATTGGAAAAATAGAGGTGAACATGCTACATCGGTCCTGGTACTTCTAACATTAAATGTTTGCAGGTTTGCTGTTTGTCCCATGTAGTTCCGGGGGGGGGGGGGGGGCTCAGAGAAGACAAAGAAATAACAGGGCTACTGTTCTTTCAGGTAACTAATATGAGGTTGTGCATGGGGCTGGCAACCTCATGATGTAAAACAAATTGCTACAGAAACCACAATTTACTGGAGTGTATGCTTTGGTGCAGGATTCCTGGACAGAAGCCACCTACAGTTGTGGGTCTACGCTCCATAAGAAGCTAAAACAGGGGAGGATGACGATGAAGTTTGCTATCTGAACTTGCACAAGCCACTTTTACAGTCACTGACAATCTGAGGGATTCCATTGGACTGTTTTTCATAAATTATAACCTGTTTTGTGGTGAGCATCTCTAAAACTTCCTTTTCTGCGAGTACTGGATGAGAGAAAACAGCACTGAATTTGAAAATCCACAAAGAAAAAAAAAAAAACAACAAAGATTATAAGGGTAAATACGGTAAATAATAGCCATATTTCATTTGGATATAAAAGCTTTGGAGTGATACATATATCTTGGCAGATATATAGATAAAACTGGAGGAACACACAGCAGAAGGCAAGACATTTACAGGCATACCTCGCTTTATTGCGCTTCGCAGAGATTGCGCTTTTTTTCAAATTATTCTTGTTTATTTATTAGAACATGCCTTCTTCTTCTGATAGATTTTGGCTCTCCACCAGCAAAAAGATTGCAATTCGCTGAAGGCTCAGATGATGAAGATTAACATTTTTTTTAGCAATAAAGTATTAAATTTTACAGTACATTGTTCTTTTTAGACCTAATGCTATTGTGCACTTCATAGACATTGTGTAAACATGATTTTAGGCTTTTATATGCACTGCGAAGCCAAAAAAATAGGTGTGACCCGCTTTATTGCGATATTCGCTTTATTGCGGTGGTCTGGAACCGAACCGCAATATCTCCGAGGTATGCCTGTATTGGGAAATATATTGAAATCCAAAGAAATCAAGCCCAATACAAAAATAAGAATTTTAAGCTCATATGTCACAGTAGTTCTAAATATTTGGCTCTGAAACATGAAGAATTACAAAAAAACAACAATCAAGAAGGTAAAAATATTGGTGCTTAAACAGAACAGAATGAATAAAATGGTCTGACAAGACTGTCAGTGTGGAACTAATGAACAGTCCCAGATAAATGGCAGTAGAACAACAGGCGAAAAAAAGACATTGGATGGATACGTATTGACGAAAACCAGGTGATAGCATTACAGACCACTCCTTGTTCTGGGAATCCCTGAGGTATGACATAAAGGGAGATCCAAAAATGCTCGGAGAAGGGAATTGAAGACATATCTAAAAATCATAAAGAAGATATGGAGAGAACTTGAATGGATGGCACAGGACAGGCAGACTTATCGTCAACTAATTGAAGGCCTATGCTCCACAGGAAACAGAAGGGAGAGGATGATGACAATGCAATGTTAGGATTTCTTACAACTTCCTAAATTACAAGGTAGTATATAATAATTGAGGACGTGAGAATATTTCTCATAAAAATATTTTTTAATATTTCTAGCTGAGGCCAAGAAAGAATAGTGTGATGCCGTACTGTAATTCTGTTTTTCAACAGGCCCAGTCTTCTTCTATTTCTAAAGTAATTTTTGTGTTTGGTCTTTTTCTGTATGTATTTATTGCGTTTTTATGACAATTGGTTTAGTTTATACTCGCACCAGTTGTCTTTTCTTTAAAGTTAATTGCAATCACGAGGGTTTTCTTTGTTAAAATAATCACGATCACGTAGTCCCAGTTTCTTTGTTAAAGAAATATCGCGGTCATTTCTTTGTTATCAGCGCGTGAGGATTTAATTGGGCGGGGTGGATATTTTCCGTTGTTTGGCTCACCAACAGGCGACATTAGACAATATGATGTAAGTGGGAAACGCGCGCGGTCGGGATATCAGGTCACAACGTGCTTTCAAATCTATTGGTGTAGACCCCGTTATAAATTTTGTAAGTGATTCCATTGGGTTAGCAGGACGCTATAGCTATGACAAGAAAGGAAAACAGCAAAACTTAAACTACTAGCGGCAAGTACACATAATGCAGTTGAATCTTGCAAACTAACTTATAACTTGTTAAATAAAGAAGTGAAGACAAAAACTCGAAGAGATAAAAGACATTTCATCAATGAACTGGCCGTAGAAGCTGAAAATGCTGTAAGAACTGGTAATAGTAGGTGCCTTTATCAAATTACAAAACAACTATGTCACCAGCCTACTGCTATGGAAACACCTGTTAAAGGTAAATTAGGGAATTCAATACCAACAGAAAAAGAACAAATGAAGAGATGGGCTGAGCACTTCATGGAGGTGCTAAACAGACCACCACCAACAATAACATCTGATTTTAATAATGAAACACCCACAACCACCTTGCCAATAACTTGCGATGAATTCACGCTGGACGAGATCAAACAAGCTGTTAAAAGATTTAAAAATTTTAAAGCTGCTGGAGTTGACGAAATTTCAGGGGAAATGATTAAAGCAGTTAATGACAACAATCTCTTGAGAATTTTAGATATTATAAATGAAGTATGGAGAGAAGAACAACCACCACAACAATGGAAAGACAGTATTATTGTAAAGTTACCGAAGAAAGGTGATCTATCAGACTGTAATAACTGGCGAGGTATATCTCTATTATCAGTACCTGGAAAATTATTATGTTGCATGATGTTAGAAAGACTTAAATTGCATGCTGACGAAAAGATCAGAGAAGAACAAGTGGGTTTCAGGCCAAAACGATCATGTATTGATCAAATATTCACGCTAAGAACAATTATAGAAGAATCAGTGGAAATGCAATCGCCACTTATTATCACCTTCGTCGATTTTCAAAAAGCCTTTGATAGTCTACACTGCCCATCATTGTGGAAGATACTTACAATCTATGGTTTTCCAACAAAATATGTGAATATAATCAAAGCGCTATATGACAATGCAAGATGTTGTGTTAGAACAAATAAAGGGAATACAGAATGGTTTACAGTAGAAACAGGGGTGAAAACAAGGCTGTATTATGTCACCACTACTTTTTGGAATAGCTATTGATTGGGTTATGAGAAACTATATACCCACAATGAAACAATTAGGTATAAAATGGACAAATGGAAAATTCCTGGGGGACCTGGATTTCGCAGATGATTTAGCATTCTTAAGTTCAACACCCAGACAATCCCAAGAAGCAGTAAATAATTTTTGTCATCTCTCGGTTAAAATAGGTCTCCAAATAAATGCCTCTAAAACTAAAGCTATGAACTTTTCTAATGAGACCTTTGATATCATCTTGAACGGGGAAAAAACTACAGAAAGTTGAAAGTTTCAATTATTTAGGCAGTAAAATGACTCAGGATGGTGACACAACAAGAGAAATCCATACTAGAATTGCTTTGGCAGCTAGCGCCTTCAATAGATTATCTAACATTTGGAAATTACGATCATTGAATATACATACCAAGCTTCGTCTGTTTAATTCAAATGTTATCTCAGTGTTAACATACGGCTGTGAGAGTTGGAAAAAAACAAAATCATTGGAGAACAAGCTGAATACATTCGAGAACAAATGTCTTAGAAAACTCATGAACATCAGTTGGAAAGAATTCAAGACTAATCGACAAATAAGAGAAGACTCTAGGCAGAAATATGTCTCCGACTATATAAGGAAAAGACGATGGTCATATATCGGTCATGTCCTACGAATGCAAAACAACAGAATACCATTACAGGCGCTCACTTGGGTTCCTGAGGGTAAGAGGAAAAAAGGAAGACCAAAAGAAACACTCAGAAGAACAATAATAAGAGAAGGAAGAACGTTGGGCCTAAATAATGTGCAAGAGCTAAGAGGAGTGGCGTCACAACGAACAACCTGGAGAGCACTGGTTTCTGCCTTATGCGCCGTGTTTGGTGCTTAAAGAATTTATTATTATTATTATTATTATTATTATAGCTATGACGTAGGCCGAAAGTCCGCGGGGATTTTCTTGTATATAAACTCGAGCAGCCTTTTAACGGACCCCTTTGTCTGATGAAATTCACTACCATGAATCTTGCATTTATTGTCTGCTCCACACGGAAGAAACGCAATAAATTGGTATGTTCATATTTTAATTAGAGCCGTAATATTAGTGGGTTCTTAAATAGAGTCGTAGCCTGATTTATGAATGGTTCTTTGGGAAGTTAACAAATATTTTATAAATGTAGTGCCATCCATTGCTATCTTTGTAGACATGATGTAAATGTAAAGTGTGCATAATTCTTCCTAGGATAATTGGCAGTATATATAGGAGTGTGGGAAGTTTTGAGATATTCACTGTGTGAGGTTTAGCTGAGATACACGGGCGTTCTGTAGTATGTAGAGTGTTGGGTAAACCACCATTAATTTCTGTATATTTACAAGTGTAATTTTATTGGGCATCTAATGGTGCGTATGTTATTTTATGGTGCCTTAATGTTTGGTAATGCAGTAAGAGGAGTAATTTAATTTTTGGGTTAAGTCGGGAAACCTCATGTGAAATGTAAAAAAGGAGACCAAGGAATTTCTGACAGGAGATTTCCCTAGTTTGAATGTTTGACACTAGATTGAGTGACACATGGTTAGAAATATTTATGTATCGTTGTGCATAGCGGATGAAGGGGAGCTGGATTGAGTCTTTGCTTTGAGGGGAGTGTCAGATTTATGGGAGTTATATGTTAATGAGTTTATGGTTGGAGTTGTTGTACATTAGATGCATTTCTTTTGTCTACAGCGGTTCACGGTACAGTAGAAGAGTGTAGTTTGTCCCATACAAATTACCAATGGCAAAGTTGGCAACTCAGGAACAGAGAGCTCGAGATATCGCCAGAGGTGAAAGAAATAAGATAGCTGTTCGCATGCCGTGAAGCCCCATGCTTCGGCGGGAACGTGTTCATCATTAAATAAATCCAGAGCGAGTAGCTCGTTATACCACTCTAACAACGGCGAGAGACCGGGAGATTGGTCTAGATTTATACAGCCAGAAATCAATGCTGTGTTTCTCTAAATCCTGAGTGGGTTAACAGGGCAAGTCAGAGAAGCTATTCAGCAGAAGAGGAGCTTCTATATTTTAGTCAAGTACCTCGTGCTTGATAATCAAGTCATCAGTGCAGTCGTCAGGAACCGGGAGAAAGGGTGAATATTCCTGGTTCTGATTAGGTCAACGAGAGAAGGCGTAATGGAGACGCCACCTCAACAGATGTCGAGAGTGTCAGAGAGACACTGAAGCAAAGAGAGAGAGAGAGAGAGAGGGAGAGGAGATAGCTGAGACCAGTAGGGTCTGATGATATCCTTAAGAGGATAGCATTTGAGTAATAGATGTTATAAAAGTCTACCAGTGTAGCAGTCCAGTGTTTTAGTTCGCGGCGCTTATCCCCTAACGAGTTGGAAGCTGTGTAAACATTTGTTTAGGCAGAGTCATCAGGACAGAGAGTGTAGAAAAATCTTATAGTAGTAGGAAGTAGAGGCTAAAGTGGATGCCCCACCAGTTAGAGTTGGTTTCAATCATTAATCATTCTATTTTTCCCCAGCAGGGTGACTGACAGAGTGAATGTGGTTTTATGTGGCTATCTATTTAATTGGTTCTTTGCTTTTTAGGTCTGTGCAACAGTTCATGATATTTATTTCTGTGCTGTATGATGACATTTAATGTTTTATTGTGTAAATAAAATATCTATATACTGTATATTGGATCAGCTTCTATACTATACCTATATGTTGTCTATATAGTGGTGTCTGTGGTCTTAGTTAAACCTTATCTCCTTGTGTTTAAAGGTAGTCAGAGGGGGGTGAGGCTATAGCAAATTGTTAGTCACGAGTGGCAAGGAAGAGTCAATCCAGGTTCTCACCCTTGAGCCAATAGTCTCATCTGTCCACAGTCACTCATTTTCATCTAAATTCTATCTTCTCAGACTTTCTCATTCTAGGGTCTTGCCTACACTCAGGCAAACTCTATAAACTTAAATCCACTTTGTGACAAATACTGTTTCCTCAGGCAAGTCATCAATCAATCAATACCCTTTAGCTCCCCGAGGAGCACAGACCAACCAACTGGTAAGTCATAAAAGTCAAATAATATGAGGTTTTTCATGGGCTGGTAGCCACATTATGTATAATGAATTGCTACGGAAACCACACATGCAAAAACTTGTGATTTGGCATAAGCTTCCTCAAGGGGGGGCCACCTACAGTGGTGGCTCCAAGCTCCATAAGAATAGACAAAGGAGATAATGATGATGACTTGTAACTGACTGACATTTTAGGCTGTGACAATCATGAAGCTGAATGAGAACCGGTTCTTTCATAAGCACTTTCAATCATAAGCTGAAGGAAAATGCATCATATAGATGAATGGAAATCTTTCATAAATCAAAAGGGAAATAAGCCATGCAGCTGAAAGGAAGTCACCTATAAAGCCAAAAATGCAATAAATTATGGTGAACAAGAGTTATACAAGGAACAAAATTGAAAAGTTGTTACTGAACAAGCAGAAAGGAAGTCACACAAATTAAGTGAAAGTATTTATATGGTGAACAGACAAATAGTAAAAATAAGAAATGAAATAGTAATCATAAAGGAGTAATGTAGATCTAGGTTGGGCTGATTCTGATCTGCTTGACATAACAGATGTACAAAGAAATTGACAAGTATGAAAAAAAAGACACCAAAAAAAAAAAAACTGGTAAAAAAAAACTGGTTACAAAAAAAATTATAGTTTGACCTAGAAAGCAGCTTGGCACCATATAGTAGACCAGCATCAATGCCAACTCCTTGTGCCATTGAGAATTGGCATACAGAAAACCATCTAATGTAAAATACATTATAGCAATGCAACAACGACGACATAAAGTTTCAATACGTGTACACAAACACAATTAACTTGTTCTATCCCAGGTACATTTTAGACTTTAAGCAGGCAAACAAAAATGGCAGCTGGTGTTCTACATCCCACCCCCCCCCCACCCCCCCCCCCCCCCCCACATGATGTTTTAAAACAAGCGGTGGTAAACGTGTAAGTGGTTTCCTCCTTTAAAAAAAAAAATTTATATGTTTTTATTTGCATATTTTTCTCTCTCACTCACTCCTTTTTTATGTTTTTCTTTCTCTCTCTCTCACTTTAAACAAATAATAATTATTTTTTTAAACATTTTTCCTCTCCTTTTTTTAAAAAAATGTATTTTTCTCTCCATTTCCCTTTAAAAAAAAATTATTTCTTTCTCTATTCTCCCCCCCCCCATTTATACTTTCCCCTCACTTAGCTTTTATGTTTTTTTTGTTGTTCTTAGCATTTTCTCCCTACTTCCGGGCAGCGACGGTAGCCATTCTGGTTCAGCTATGTGTCCCTATCAGGTGTAGTCGCTTTTATTTTTCATGACTTTTACTTAGACGTCAGTTTCTTTCCTTTCTGTTTCATCAGTCTGTCCCTGACAAAGGCCTTGCGGCCAGAATGTAGGTTTTTTTCTCATCATTTGTCCTAGTTAAGATGTACTGCTTTTTATTTTTCTTCCTCCACTTCTAAGAATATTTTGACATCCTGCAAGTCTGATATGGAGCAAAGCAGTTTAGTTTTATATTATGTAAAGTGCTGACATTAGTACATCTGACTATAACAAAACTGGCACACCATACGGCTCCTGGGGTAGAAACAGTCAAGCTAACACACACATATGCACACCACACATACCATCAGCCATGTTTTGAGGTGTCTGTTTTCTGCAGCATCTTCTGCTGTAATCCCATCATGCATCAACATATCAATTAGGCACATCAAAGACTTTATCTGGTTGGTCTGGCTGCCCTGGACATATTCCTGGAGATACAAATCAACGTTTGATTCAGCATGAAAAAGTATGTGTGCGAGGCTTATGAGCCTCGTCTACAAAAATCCTAACACAAGAAGGCCAGGAGCTGGGCTTCTGCTGTCAGAGACTATTTGAGTTGCCCACCTTTGGAGCATTTAAACACATTTGGGAACTCATGCTCAACTCCACTTCTGGCTATGACAGAATTTGGGATCAGGTCATGACTGAACCTGATCTATAGCTGCAATAAGAGCTCAAAGAATTATGTAAGCAAATCTTCTTCTTCATTTGTCCTTGGTCACTGTTTGACAAAGAAATCAGTGACCGTCACACCAAGTGGTGTCTTGTCAGGCAGCAACAAACTGTTTCGGTTGACAGCCATCCTTCGTGTGGTGCCCCAGCTCTGGTTCATGGTTAGCATCTCCGCCTCCACTGTTCTCCGCCAAGTTGCTTTTGGCCGTCCTTGCTTTCGCTTTTTTTCTGGAGTCCATAGCATGGCAGTTCTGAAGATAGTGTCAGGGTCTCTACTGAGGATGTGGCCAACCCAATTCCAGCATCTATGAATGTAAGCAAATACACCACTGAAAAAGAGAGGGTAAAGGACCCTGTTACACGCCTGTTGAGGCATATTGGGAATATGGTGTTAGGCCCATATTTTCTTGACCATACGGCACACAAGGGGTGATGTGGTCAGCATCATGCCGGCTGCCTTAACCTTCCCAGAGTTGTTCTGGTACCCAATTCATGAGGCTGGGTCGACCCCACTGAAAACCCCTCAGTTAATTCATTCACTGATGTCTTTTTTCTTCCTTCCTCAGCAGCATGAGATAACAACTAAAGCCGACTATTGCAGGAAGTCTGTGCTAAGGCACTTCAGGTGCTTTTGTACTTGTGGTTTCTTTAGCAATTTCTTTGCATATGGAAATATTTATCTAATAGCCAGCGATCTCTTCACTGGATCTAAAGGTGTTTACCATATTCCCTAATATCTATACCCAAACATAACATAAGAATTCAACATTTTATCAATAAATATGACAGTATGCAATTAAGTACAGTAAAAAATAAGCAATAATTCATGAAGTATAACTGAATATGACAATATTGCAAAAAGTACCTTGCAGTTTTTCCTGACAAAGTCCAGACAGGGATCAATCAGCCACTCCAGCATGGCATCCAACATTTCTAAGCTTTCTTCTCCAACAACCTTTGGGAACTCATGCAACCAAGACTTGACCAGAGGATGCCACCCAAGAGTTGTGGGTTCCAGGTAAACCATACCACATCGACTGACAGTGGCAGGCTTTTGAGAAGAAGAAAAAAGATGCATGATGGAAGACAGTATAGTGTGTATGGGAATAAATTACTTAACCTTTAGATTGTCTAATTTAACATCAAGGATCCCGTTACACGCCCATTGAGGCATATTGGGAATATGGTGTTAGGCCCATATTTTCTTGACCGTCGGCACACTAGGGGTGATGTGGTCAGCATCACGCCGGCCGCCGTAACTTTCCCAGAGTTGCTCTGGTACCCATTTGGGGCTGGGTCGACCCAGGAGCCGTTTGTGGCCTAAAAAAATCCCATTTCATCTGGGGATCGAACCACAGACCACTGCGCTAGGAAGCCAGTGCACTAACCACTATGCTACCGCAGCTCCTTCATCAAGCAGAATCAAAATATCAGTAAACACAAACTGTTTGCATAAAAAATATTCTAATAATCACCCAGGCTATCCAGCTTGCCAAATAATACAGATTAGTACTCCAGTGATGCTTAATGAAGTAGATGCTGATGATGGGTAGAAAACTTACTTACTTATTCGTTCCTCTTCTACCGTGAGGTGGAAAGGTTTATGGATAGAACACACACTGAGGAAATGTGCTGACAGCATTACAAGGCAGTCTCCGTTAGAGAATCCCAAGGGTAAAAGAAAAAAAACAGGTAGTCCCACAGCAGATACTACCATAGGAGATTTCACTCTCAGCTTTTATGAGGTCAGGTGACCGTTTCCTTCCTAGCTGCTTATGCTTTCTTTAATTCAAGAGATGAGACAGGTATACATTTACATTTGGGTAGACTGGAATGTGATGCTAAAAGGTCCTGAACTTGTTAACTTTGCTCCAAGAGGTAATTTCTCTAACTATTCTGCCACTCAATGATGATGCTGCTTTATGGTAAAAACAGCTCAGAAAAAAGGACAAAAAGAAAGAAACTAACCCCATGGAAATAAGTGGAAAGTTAAGACTTACAGATGCCTGAGACAGGTCCATTGTCTCAAAGATCAGAGACATAACAGAGGACATCTGAATGATTTCTCCACTCATAAGACAAAGCTTTTTGTTGTCATCCAGGACAGTGTTCATGTTCTCAATCCACAGAGCATCAATAGGTCCATCAAAAATGACCCACTTCCTGTCTGGAGTGTCGGTGGAGGCAAACTCTCTGAATGTGTTGGCCACCACACCATCTGTCCACTAAGTAGAGAAGACAAAAATGTTCTTGTTACTCAAACTTACTAAATGAAGAAATGAATTAGTGTTCTTAACTAATAATTGCAGCATATTATAAATGCTCTTGCTAAACAATTAATAAGAGAAGAAAATTAAAGTTCCTGTCATATAAATAATTCTTATTCAAATACTGTGACTGCTGGGAAGATTTGGGGCTTTATGAAAACAAGAAAACAGTCAGTATCTGCAGTACTGCAATGTCCAAAAGACAAAAATTGTGGAGGGGGTTGATCATCAACAATGTATGACATAATGTATAGCACAGGACGATGATAAATGGCAAACTTTATCTTTTTGCTCCTTCACTCCATCTGTCCGCCTATGCACAGAATTCACACTGTGGCAGGGGTCCCTACTGTCACCATTTCTTACTGGCTGGTGAATTGATTGTAGAGGCAATGGCATCAGCTAATGAAAAGTGGAGTTAGGTGCACTATGACGGAACAGAATGATGATCTAGATTTTGCTGATGGCCTGTCTCTCTTCTGTCCCATGGCCATGACAGGATAAAAGGCAAAATGAGAGGGCATAGTGAGAGGTCACAGCAATTGTGTTTTGGAGGGTATGCAGAGGGGAGACAAAGATTGTGAGAATGGATACGACAGATGGTGGCCAGGTTGCAATGGTACTAACATCCCTGCAGGGTGTGAGTAGTGCATGTGTCTTGGCCACAGTGTGGACAAATTTGGAGGAACAGACAGTGATATCAAATTGAGAATACAGAAGGCATGAAGAGCACTCACTGTATTGAGAAATTTATGGAAATAAAAAGAAATAACTCCAACACAAACAAATGAAAAAAACTTCCACTCAAGTGTCAAGGTGATCTTATTGTATGCTTCTGATAAATGAATAACAAAAAAAAAACAAACAACCAGAATGACAGACTTTCACACATGGCTGCTTGCGCAGAACAGAAGGATTGACATGGTGTAACACAATCACCAATGTGAAACTGATGGAAAGAAGCAAACAAGTGCCAGCAGAACAAAGAAGTGACAAGAAGACACTGGCATTGGATAGGGCTTCTTCTTCTTCGTATACCATGCCTTGTGGTGTAGGAGATCATGTCTCTCCACAATTTCCTGTCTCAAGTACAATTTATCAATTATGCTGTTGGATATGGAAGGCACTGAGAAAACTAGTTGATATCATTACAATGCAGATTTGTTCTGGAATCCCCAGGGTAAGATGCTGAGTCCTGAGGAAGTTATACGAGTCATACAAGGTGAGTAATAAGAGGTTGTACATGAGGCTGACAACCTCATGATGTAAAACAAACTACTACAGAAACCAACACCGTAGAAGCATGTGCTTTGGTGCAAGATTCCTGGAAGGGAGTCAGCTGTTGTTACGGCTCCATGCTCCATAAGAAGTGAAAATGTAGCACTGATAAAACGACTGCTGAACGTCTGCTTCAAAGATGCCAACATGTCAGGAACACAGAAAGCACATATTTGCCGTCACCAGTACCATTTTCAGAAAGACTCTATGGAGATACAAATAGCCTAAGGCTGACCACTGCTTTCTTTGAAAATATTCAAGTAGAAGTCTGAGAGTAAGAAGCAGAAGAAGAACCAATCAAAAGCTGAAGGAACATGCACCATGTAGGTGAATGGTCACAGGGAGACCAAAATACACAAGGAGAAGACAACTGGAGACACATATGAAAGGGATAAAGAAGTAATGGCAAGACCTTGAAATGATAGCACAGGACAGGAAACTTTGCGGCACAGTTATTGAAGGATTGCACTTCACAGTCAGCTGAAAGCAATGCATATATTTGTATCACAATGTCTTAAAAAAAAAAACAAGCATTATTACACACAAAAAGAAAACTCTCTCACCTCATGGGACACCGGGTCAAACTGACCAAACAACTGGCCCATTGTAATGGCCTTTGGGTTAATAATTCTTGAGATGACTCTCTCAAACTCCTCCTCTCCCTCGTGGTTCAGCAGAGTCATGCCCTCTTGGAGTGTCTCTAGAACTTTTGTCTTGCCTCCAAATGGTTCACCAACCAACATAAATCTGGCATAAAGTCAAACCAACAGAACTATATTGAAAGCTGAGTAAATGTGCTATTTATAAACATGCCTGTGTGGCTTATCCCATGTTGTTCCCAAGGAAGTTCCTGAAAAGACAAAGCCAGAACAGGATTATTGTGCCCTCAGGTATGTTGTACGAGGCTGGCAACCTCATCATGTAAAACAAATTGCCACATACACCCCCGCTGCAAGAGCATGTTAATGCTTGGTGCAGGTTTCCTGCAAGGGGACCAACTACAGTGGTGGCTCCATGTGCCATAAGAAGTGCAAAGAAAGATGATGATGACGATGTAAGCAGGTAAGACTGTGCTGAAGATAGTGTTATTGTACTGTAAACATGTAGGTTGGTGTTCAAGGCTGATGTATTGTTTAAGGAAAAGACAATAGGAGGCTGTCATTTTTGGGAGTCATGACCCAAGTGGGGCCATCCCTTAGAGTGTAAAGGAGATAACCGGGCCGAAACACTTGTCGGACACTGATGATCAAACTGCCTCCTGTTGTAATGCTCTATATAGATTTTCCTGTCACATCATACATATAAAGAACTGCACTGAAGACATAATAAATGTATTGTAGACATGTAGGTCTGTAGTGAAAAGAGAGTAAAGGTACTGTACACATACAAGACTGCAGTGAAATTAGTGTTAAAGCACTATAAACACATAGGGTGGTATTCAAAACAACCATACTATTTGCATATAAAGATCTGTACTGTAGACATAGTAAATGTAAAACACACATTTAGTTCTGTATTGAAGATAGAGTCAATGAAAACGTGAAAGAAGAGAAATAAATTATGAGAAATTATACAGAAGACTGAGAGAAACAAATAACAATGCCAGAAATAAATAAATCAAATTACAGATAGGAAGAAAAACAGAAAGAAAGATATTAATGAATAAGATAGGAAAATGAGGCATATAGAAGTGTGATTATTAGACACGGACAATTGAGAAACAGGCTAAACAAGGCAATACAAATGTTATTTAACCTCCTCAAACAACAACCATATAATAATGTTACAGAAAGATAAAAGTGATGAGAAATAAACAAAGAATGTGAAGAAAATGGATAACTAACCCATGTCGGACGATCATCATCTCATATGTCTGAATTATCTTCTCCTTGAAGAACTTGACAAACTGCAGGTTTTTATTCTCTGCTACTCTCACCATGGCATCAAGGAAAACCTTTGTAAGAGAAAGTTGCCAACTCTTGCACTTTATGCAAAAACGCTCATTAATGAAGAGGAAAGTAAATCAGTAGCCCCCTTCAGTCATATAACTGATTATAAGAAGACCAAAGCATAAATAAATTCTTCTTCTTCTTCTTTGATCCATAACCGCCAACCGTCAAAGCAGTCAGCGGCCATCACGCCTGGTGGCGTCTTGTAGGGCAGCAACAAATTGATTCCACTTTGCTCGGTCGGCGGCCATCCTTCGTACAGTGCCCCAACTGTGGTTCATTCTTTGCATCTCAGCTTCCACAGTTCTCCGCCAAGTTGTTTTTGGTCGGCCTCTCTTTCGCTTTCCCTCGGGGGTCCATAGCATAGCTGTTCTTGCGATGGTATCAGGGTCCCTTCTGAGGACATGGCCAACCCAACTCCAGCGTCTGCCAGCTATGATGGTGTGCATGTCCTCCTGGTTACTCCGAATAAGTAGTTCTTGGTTGCTGATGGTGTTTGGCCAAAAGATTCGGAGAATTTTCCTTAGGCAGATTGTGTGGAAGGAGGACAGTTTCGACATTTCCTTCTCTGTTACTCTCCAACATTCCGCACCATAGAGAAGCACAGAAAGTACGCAGCTCTCATACAGTCTTAATTTGGTGTTTGTGCTGTACTGGGAAGACTTCCAAATGTTGTTGAGAATAGCAAAGGCTGTTCTCGCTTTATTCATTCTGTTGTTAATGTCCTTGCTTGTTCCGCCGTCAGGTGTTACTATGCTTCCTAGGTAAGTAAATGTGTCTGTCTGTTCTAACTTCTGGTTCCTTACTGTTATTGGCTCAGGATTGCCCACATTTAGTGTCATGACCTCTGTCTTCTTCAGATTGATGTTCAGGCCAACCTGCTGGCCATACTTATTCAGTCTATCAGTTTTGTCTTGAATGTGTTGGTGTGAATGCGCGAGCAGTGCAATGTCATCTGCATATTCCAAATCTTCCAGTGTAGAAAACGTTGTCCATCTAATTCCCCTTGGACTGCCCTCTGTTGTCTGGCGCATCACCCAATCTATGACTGTCAAAAATAATGTTGTTGATAAGGGGCATCCCTGTCGTACTCCTGTTTTCACTTCGAAAGTTACATTACTCGATCCAACACTGCACGTAAAGTTAGAATAGAGGCTTTTTATAATGGAAACAATGCGGCTGGGAATTCCATAAGCCCTCAGAATTTTCCATAGGCTGTCCCTGTGTATGCTGTCGAAAGCCTTTTCAAAATCAACAAAGTTAATGTACAGCTGTCTCTGCCATTCTGAGCACTGCTCTATAATGTTCCTGAGGGTAAATATTTGATCTGCACATCTTCTGTTCTTTCTGAAGCCCGCTTGTTCTTTCCTCAGTTTATGGTCAACTGCTTTTGAAATTCTCTGGATGATTATCCTGCCTAGTATTTTGCTGGGAACTGAGAGGAGGGTAATTCCTCTCCAGTTGTTGCAGTCTGCAAGGTCGCCCTTCTTGGGCAATTTGACAATTGTTCCTTTACTCCACTCTGTTGGTGTTGTCTCAGTTTCCCAGACTTGTGCAAATAGTGGTTCTAATAGTTCTGCTGCTAGTTCAGGGTCTGTCTTGAATAGCTCAGCATTCAGATTGTCGTGACCAGGCGCTTTTCCATTTTTTAGCCCTTTGATAGCTGTGATAATTTCTTCTTTTCGTGGAATGTCTGTATTTACGTCTAAGTCACTTTCAGCCTCAGGAACATTCAGCTGAGTCTCTGGTGGTTCCTTATTCAGTGTTTCTCTGAAGTGCTCTGCCCACCTTGTTTCCTGCCCCTGTGCTGTGGTGATGAGATTTCCTTGCTTGTCTCTTACTAACGTTATGTTGTTTGCACCTCGTTTTCCACTGATAGCTTTAGTTATTTTATAAACTGTGCTTTGTTCATTTCTCAGTGCTGCCTCTTCTGCCTGTCTTGCAAGGTCATCCAGAAATGTCCTTTTGTTAGCACGGGTTTGACGTTTTACTTCCTTGTCCAGCTGACTGTACTGTTCACTATATATTGCCTTTAACCTGGGAGACTTAGCTTCTGTTTTCTTCCTTTTCATTTCCTTTCTCTTCGCTATGGTGTTTAGCATTTCTGGTGTTATCCAGTCTTGGCTCTTTCTTTCCTGGAATCCCAAGCATGACTTGCTGCTTTCTTTATATATTGTTGAGATGGTGTTGAATTTCTGGTCCACATCATCGGTCTCTGTTCTTTCCTGGCTTTTGGTAATCAGATATCGTCTCTTTACGTCGACCACAAACGCTTTTCTGGTGAGGGGGTCCTTAAGTTTCGTGATGTTGTATCTTTTCTGTTTGACTGCAACTGGTCCAGCAGCTCTGAGTTTCACCTTCAGTCTTGCTACTACTAGGTGATGATCACTTCCCACATCTGCGCCTCTTCTTACTTTCACGTCTTGTAGTGCATGTCTCCATCTGCCATTGATCATTATGTGATCTATCTGGTTTTTGTCTCGTCCGTTTGGTGATTCCCATGTTAACTTGTGCACTTCTTTGTGTTGAAAAAGTGTTCCTCCGATGACCAGGTTGTTAATACTGCAGAAGCTTATTAATTTGTCCCCATTCTCATTTACTGTTCCACTGCCGCATTTCCCCATTACTCTTTCGTTATAATTATTGTGTGTTCCAACTTTCGCATTTAGGTCTCCCATTACTATAATAAGATCGTACCTGGGTACAGTTTCCATTTCCTTTTGTACCTGTTGATAGAACTCGTCCTTAATCTCTTCGTCGCTGTCATTTGTTGGTGCATAACATTGTATTATTGTGGTGTTGGTGAATCTCCCTCTCAGTCTTGCTCTTATTAGTCTGTTGTTAATGGGTTTCCATTCCAGTAGAGATCTTTCCATTCCTTTCTTAAGGATAATGGCTACACCTTCGTTGTGCTGACCGTCCTCTCTACCAGAATAAAGTACTGTTTCCCCTGTAGCTGTTTTTATTCTCCCCATCCCTGTCCATCTGCTCTCGCTTATTCCCAGGATATGTAGTTTGTAGTTCCTCATCTCTGCTGTAATCTGTCTCAGCTTTCCTGCCTCGTTCATAGTTCTGACATTCCAAAAACCAATTCTGGTTTCGTGTTTTGCGGTCTGGGCATCCGTTTTCATGCCAGTGGCTTCCTTTCGGCTTTCACCACTGTCAGTCATACGAGCCTGAGACTCCGGATGTCCGTCCCGCATCAAAGTATTTCCATTTATTGCTGTTTCCGTAACGTGTGTGATTTTTTACACAGACAGAGGTGTCGGCCCTGTGCTAAAACCCCCAACCTGGAGGACCAGGGTACCAGCTTTTGTCTGACCCCTACCCACGCAGACCAGTCCAGCATGGTTGAACCTACCAGGAGTAAAACTCCCACTGGCATAGCTCTGGGGATTGTCAGGGTACACAAGCTGCCATACCATAAATAAATTCATTAAAACATAAATAACAAGCATTTCACACCATCTCTATAGCTATGTGATACTTCTTTTGTCTGTCATGTCTGTCCTGTCGCAGTTACCCTGCAAATATCAATGAAGGCTTTCTCAAAAGGAGAAAAGGCTGTAAATCAATTCATGACCCAAGAAAGACCAAGTGATAATCTTAAAACTTAGCAGATCTATGCAGACTGAAATATAATACATTCAACAAGATTAAAAATGAGACAGTTATCAAATAGTTTTACTCTATAAGGACTGAGTGGAGGGGTGAAATAATGCCATATTTAGATATCGGAAATCAAAACTGTTATCTTGAATTTGCTACACTGTATATCTTAATTATAATCAGAGATTGAACGGGATATTTGTGCTACCCAAAAAAAAAAAAATATCAAATAGTAGAACGTATACTCCAAGACTTTTTTCAACAAGAGAAGAGGACAAACAATAGGACTACCCTCTTAAGGGGGGAAGCAGCAGAAGATTTTAGCTCAAAACTGAAAAAAAAAATCTAAATTGGGCTTTGTATAGTTTATAAAGCTGGATCTAGTATAGTGGTCTCTAACATTTCACTTCCTTATCTCAGTATCTGATATAGGACGACCTTTTATTTTTGTTGTAGGTTAAGCCTGTGCATTTTAACCGACATCCTGCAATTACTGATGAAAATTACATTTCCCCATATCCCGCCCACCCTTTTTCAAGGGAGATACTATATGGCTATGAAAGAAGTATGAGACAAGCCACTATGATATTATGCTATTTTCATTGCAACTTTGACCCCTTTCACCACCTATCCTTCTGATTCCACACCTGAGACAAGGAATAAGAAAACAAATATGCTGTTAACAAACAAACACCCCCAACAAACCTTGTAATCTGCTTCGGGAAGTTCAAGTCCAGGGAACAGATCTGAGATAATGCCATTAAATAAGGGAATGTCATGGGAGAGAAACTTCGGCAAGTTCACATCAATAATGGATCGCAGCAGCTGTTGAGAGATAGTGAAGGCATAGATCAAGCCACATTTATAAGAAATAAATATTATCACATATATTAATTCACTGTTCGATCTATAATAAACTAATATTAAGGCATGGATCATACATACTAAAAGACCAGTAGGCATGGACGTATAAGAGGACGCATCTGCCGTGTATATAACCAGTGCGTAACAGGAACAATTAGCATTCATACCCTTCGACATTTGCTGAGGGAGACTGAGCACCTATGGGTTTGCCCGGAGTGCAATGACGTCGATTCTGATTAACATTAACCATAATGAACATAAGAAGACAGAGAAAAAACAGGACTTCTGCTCCCTTAGGCATGTCATAAGAGTTAAGTATTAAGAAGTTGTGTACGGAGCTGGCAAACTCATCATGTAAACAAAACTGCTTCAGAAACCACCTCTGCAAAAACATATGAATACTTTGATAGACTTCCCAAGGAGGCCAGCTGCAGTGATGCCTCGATGCGGAGCAAACAGGAAAATTACGATGATGAAATGATGATGGATTATATCATATTCCTACTGTTACATCTGCTTGCATAAATTACATGACGTCATTGTTTAATGCGGTGGCGTTCCGTTCAATAAAAACTCCGTTTGAGCACAACAAGGATTCACACAAGTGAACACATCGCAGTGCGCAAAAGAAGATGTAACACCTACGTTTCTCAAACATTTTTGGTCTCAGGATCCCTTTACACTCTTAAAAAATTATTGAGGACCCCAAAGAGCTTTTGTTTATGTGGGTTATATCTATCGATATTTACTGTATTAGAAGTTACAACTGAGAAGGTTTTAAATATTTATTTATTAGTTATTTTAAAAATAACATTAATAAACTCATTACATGATAACATAAATAACATATCTTTTTATGAAAAATAACTGTATTTTTCAAAAACAAACACTAAAAAATTAGTGCAAAGAGTGACATTGTTTTACGATTTTGTTTAACAGAAGACAGCTGCATTCTCATATCTGCTTCTGTACACTCATGAGAAAATGAGAGTGAAAAAAGGTACACAACATCTTAGATTGTTATGAAAATAGTTTTGATCTCGTGGACCTCTGAAAGGGTCTTGGGGACCCCCAAGGCTCCGCGGACCACACTTTCAGAAACGCTGCTGTATTCCAATCTATTATTTCAATCTATAAATCACTTCATCTTTTCTTACTGTTGTATCCTTGCAGCTTGGGCCATTGTGTGATGTCTCTCCGTTATGTGTTGTTAAAGGAATAATCCATAAGCATGGCCAAGTATTTTCTTCTCTGCCTTTCAGCTCTCTGAGTCAGCATAGGTATCAAGCTTGATCACTGTAAGCCAATCTGTCCCAGACAGTTCTCTCAAGCTCTTTCTCTATGCTCCCTTTGTTCTCCTCTACAGGTATTAATTCTATCTTACATGGGTGATTTCAAATTGGTCTTTTAGTGTTTGTAATCATCTAGGGTTTTTACCAGATGCTGAAGTAGGACCCATATATAGATTTTTAAAATGACATTACACAACATGTGAGCTGTGGTAGCACAGTGGTTAGTGCACTAGCTTCCTAACTCTGTGGTCCATGGTTCGATCCCCAGTTGAGGTGTGATTTTTAGACCACAAATGGCTCCGGGGTCAACCCAGCCTCATGAATTGGGTACCAGAGCAACTCTGGGAAGATTAAGGTGGCTGGCGTGATGCTGACCACATTACTCCTAGTGTGGTCAAGAAAATATGGGCCTAACACCATATTCCCAATATGCCTCAATGGGCATGTAACGGGATCCTTTACTATTTTTTTTTTGGACACAACAAGCCTAGAAGGGGAAAATGGTCTAATTCTTCTCTCTGCCATATCAGGCCTCAAGATCTACATTGTAGCTATTGAAGTATAATTCATATTTCGTTTACGTCAGTCTCAAGATCTACTAGGGAGCTGTCCAAGTATAATTCATATTTCTTTTACGTCAGTCTCAAGATCAACAAGGGAGCTGTCCAAGTATAATTCTATTTCTTTTACGCCAGTCTCAAGATCTACAAGGGAGCTGTCCAAGTATAATTCATATTTCTTTTACGCCAGTCTCAAGATCAACAAGGGAGCTGTCCAAGTATAATTCATATTTCTTTTACGTCAGTCTCAAGATCTACAAGGGAGCTGTCCAAGTATAATTCATATTTCTTTTATGTCAGTCTCAAGATCAACAAGGGAGCTGTCCAAGTATAATTCATATTTCTTTTATGTCAGTCTCAAGATCAACAAGGGAGCTATCCAAGTATAATTCATATTTCTTTAATGTCAGTCTCAAGATCTACAAGGGAGCTGTCCAAGTATAATTCATATTTCTTTTATGTCAGTCTCAAGATCAACAAGGGAGCTGTCCAAGTATAATTCATATTTCTTTTATGTCAGTCTCAAGATCAACAAGGGAGCTGTCCAAGTATAATTCATATTTCTTTTATGTCAGTCTCAAGATCTACAAGGGAGCTGTCCAAGTATAATTCATATTTCTTTTATGTCAGTCTCAAGATCTACAAGGGAGCTGTCCAAGTATAATTCATATTTCTTTTATGTCAGTCTCAAGATCTACAAGGGAGCTGTCCAAGTATAATTCATATTTCTTTTATGTCAGTCTCACGATCTACAAAGAAAGCTGTCCAAGTATGACTTGGTGCTTTTATTTCAGTCCTCAAGGTCTGTCTGACCAGACTTGTTTATGTGATTCAACCCATACCTGACCTGTGGTAGGATGGTGTCACTTTACAGGCCTGCCGCATGGTGTTTTGTTTGTTATTAGATACTTCCTTAAATGTTTGGAGTATTAAAAAAAATGGTGAAGGTAGTTCCATAACAGATACTGCCGTGGGGGAGGGAAGTGTTAGAGACTTCACTATACTAGGTCCAGCATCGAGAGGTAGGGTGAGCAGTTCCCTTCCTTGCTGCCTTTTCCTTCCCTAAGTCAGATACCCATTTACAGCTGGGTAGACTGGAGCATGTTGGTACCGTGATCTGAACCCGGCACCTTTGCCGTGAGCGCTCTAACCACTCTGTCAATCGGACACTCATTTGGAGTATACTGTTAATAAATGATTAAAAAATGTAGAGAAAGACATTTCTTTGTAAACACATTAACTACCACGACCCGATCTGACCATTGTATGAATTTCACCACTAATGTCGCCATGAGCGTCAATGTCTATTTAGTAATAAAGTGAATGACAAATGTACAAAAACACTTTTCAGTCTGGTTCGAGTTTTAAGTTACCAAAAGAAAACACATTTCCAAAGAATAATTGTTGACCAAATCTTGAAAATTGATATTATAATCATATTTTTAAACTTTTCAGGTTAGTTACCCAAATTGAGTAAAACTTTTTACCATGGCAACTAGTGATAGGGCCACAAGAAATGCTCATACACCTCATCTAACTGCTGAACTGGCTAGAAACTTGTTTCAACAATTATTTGATAGATCTAGTGACAGGTATGAGAGTAAAAACGGTATGGACATTGATTTCGATAGTTATGATAACAATAGTAGTAACGATACAAGCAGTGATGATAGTGAAAATATTGCAAGTCCTCGGCCATCGGTGGGCCGTAAAATAACAAAGACCTTGATAAGAGTTACAAACAGTGCAGGAAATAATGTAACTAAAGAATGAAAACAACGGCAGCAAGTTAGTGAAGGTAAAACAACAAATAGTTTTCGTTTCATCCCAACTCAAGAACCAGATCTGCATGCAAATATTGAGATTTTTTTGAAGTGGTGTAGGTGTTATGGTGCAAGTTACTAATAGTGTAAATATTAGTATGTGTGCTCTTGGGGTTTTTTTTCTTGTCATTGTATATACTACATAATAATCACCCGCAGAAAGGCAATAACTGCCTTAGGAACAAGCAAGATGTTGGTAAGTTCATAATTTAAAAAAATGTTGAAACGTTTTTTTTGTCTGTCAATCATTTTATATTATTAATAATATTTACCATACCATATTAGCATACCCAACGGGCTGAACACCCGTTTGCCAGTCACTTTGATTACGGAAACAACGACAAACGGATTGATTTGTCGTTGCCCTAAAGACGCCATTAGGCGTGATGGGAACAACGGCAAAGAAAATCTATTCGCTGTTGCCCTTAAGACGCCACTAGGCGTAATGGCCCCTGACTGCTTTGCCGGTCGTTGGCTAAGGACGGAAGAAGAAGAAGAAGAAAGATATTAGCATACTTTGTTTTCAGCTTTTTGTAATAGTACATTGATTTCTCTTTAAAATGACACAATTCGTAAAAATATATAACAGATTAAGAAAACTACAGGTTATTTTATGCATTCACCTACATATATACCCTACAGGGTGAAAATGGGAATAAAATTCAATTACGGCACAGCGAGTTTTTCAATTAATGCATTGTAGTCCTAAAACTAACCTCAGAAATGAGGTAATTGAGGAAGGTGATTGAAGAAACAAGAAGAGACTATCGTCAAGGCCTAAAAATCCAACCCGTGCAGACCCAAGTAGAACAAATCCCAACTAAGATGGTTTGGCCATGTTTGCAGAATGGGAGAGGATCGGCTACCACGACAAGCATGGGAAACTAAGAGCCAGGGATCCAGACCTCCAGGACGACCCAGAGTCTGCTGGGAGGACAACATTAGACAATCTTTGAAGGGCCCAGGACTAGAATGGAACCAGGCCAGGAGGAAGACAGCCGATAGGATAGTATGGTGCTCTCTCTTCCAAGCCTCCACACCTCACGGTAGAAGAGGAACGACTAAGTAAGTAAAGAGTTTTTCAATTTGGTAGTTAATGTATTAAAAATAGTTTTTTCATGTAAAGTGCATTGCATAGTTTTTTTCAGGAATCTCCTACAAAAGTGACTAATACCTTAGTAGGCCCTCACTTGCTACATTAAACAATCATACTCCTTAAAAAAGGATAACAATGGTTGCATACTTAATCCAAAAACACTTACAGTGAATAACAAAGCTAAACTCTTTGACTCCAGACCAACGCTCTGAGTGTTGCAAATTCAACGCACCGTGCCAGCGCAACGCTCAGAGCGTTATTTTTAGTTTATCACGAATAAACACCAAAAATCATCCGTTTAATGCAGTTCATATTTTAAAACTTGTAGAATGACTTCCACTACTATTTAAACAACTAATTTGACTTTAGTTAAGCAGCACATGTGCATGTTTTGATGTTATTATCACAATTTGTGTGATGATTCGTGTGTTTGCGTTTTTCATTGTTATTGCTAGAGAAATATGTCACGCTTTATATTTACATTTTCTAAGTCTCCTAAGCAAATAATTCAAACTACTTTGAAACATTGCTGACATTGATGATGATTGTTTGGTAGTTACAGTTTGTTGTCAGAATATGGAATCGGTGCAGAAAACCTAGACACATTAGATTTAGTTGATGAGTGGGCGTAGTCATATTCTGGCCGATCAAAAAGCAACAAAACTAGACCATCCGTAACATCTAATCACTAATCCTAGGTAGAAGATGAAGCCAGGGATACTTTTAAAACATTAAACAAATGTAAAAAAGTTTTATATAATGTTATTCTTCTTTATTTGTTTGAAAATTGCGTAATGCACAATTGCATAATTTATTTTTTTCTTACAAGGGACCACAGTAAAAACTGGTGTGAATAACACTAAATGGACTAATTGTGGCCATAAGCAATGTTTTTTCTACTTTGTATATGGATTAACTTGATGTTTGGAGACTAAAAAGAAAGTTTTATTGTCTACAACAGTAATTTGTCTTTGGTAAGCTCGTATTCTACAGTTAACTTTTTAGTGTTTTTCAATTTTACATGCAAAATGTTTTAAGTATACCGAACACACTTGTGTTAATACTACCAAAGACTTTATATATTACAATTCTCTATCCATTTCCCTACAGTTTGAAGTACATGTTCACAAAAAAAAGATTAACATAAAATTTACACTAAAACACAGTACACTTCACCGTTTAGAATTCTTCAAAAAATAATTATGGCACAGGGTGGAAAATAATTATGGAGTCAAAGAGGTAACATTAAAATATACAGTGAATAACAAAGCTTAACATTAAAATAATAATTTCAGGCTAAGGTTATGCCCTCTGCACAAGTTACCTACCAAAATGTCTTCAGGATCGTCTGGAAACTTGAGCTTCAGATTTCCAGCAGCAGACAAGACTGCTTTGACGGCACGCATGCCATAGTCATAGTGAAACTGGGAAGACAGTTGCTCTGAGCATAGGCGGTAAGTGGTCACAATTTTTATTGCCAGACTTCTAGCATCAAGGAAACCAAAGGAGTAGAGGGAGATCTCAGCAATCATGGCATAATCAGGGACCTGATTAAAAATAATTTTAAAAAATGTATGTCTTTTTGGCAAGCAAAAAGATGATTCCTCATACATTTATAACTTCTATGACAGAAATTTTTTCTCTTATTTCCTGATTTCTTTGATATCCCACATTATACTGTTGACTATAGCTAAATACTGTTGTAAATTTCTTTAGTTTTAATTTACCCTAATGGTAACATTATACATTTTTTGACCATCTCTTCTTCTTCTTCGTCCTCAGACATCTACATTAATGACTCTAATAAAGGTAGTAATCAGCTCAAGGTTCCTGACATCTCCAAACAGATTTTCACGGAGAGAAGTGGGGTGTTGCCATATGCCACTCTGTTCACTGTTGTATGTTGGGCAAGACTAGAGTAGATGTTCGGCTGTCATGGGGCTGGTGCCACAGCAGCAGAGATCTGTTGGACCAATCCTTTGTGATATACTCGTAGATGGTACCTCAGCCTATTGTGACCAATGCGTAATCGGAAAATGATGACCTGGTCTCGCCTAGATAGCTGGTGAAAAGCATCATCTTTTATGTCACCTAGGTGTTCACTGTCCCATTTAGACTTGAATATGACTTTTATAGTTGTTTTAGCCATTTCATAAGTTGTCTCTACATTGTTTTGCTGTAGGGCTCCCCCTTCTTTAGCAAGCTTATCTGCCTCTTTGTTGCCTGGTATGTTGTAATGGGCTGGTATCCATTGGACTGTGCACTTGTTGAAGCATTTGGCCAGGCTTTCAAGTGAATGTATCAGATCTTTCAATCCATTAGCATGGTGATTCTTCAGAGATGTTATTACTGAGAGGGTATCTGTAAAGATTACTATCTATTTTTCTTCATGTGCTTTGTACTCAATAAGAGTTTCCGGTGCCCGTTTCAGGGCTTCTGCTTCAGCATGGAGTGCTTGTGATTGTATTTGATTGAGATTTATTTGAATGAGGATGACCAAACGTTTCTCATTTCTGTCTCTACGTACTTAATTGTTGGTGTTTTTTCTCACCGACTTCATAGTGTTACAGACATTTTTCTATCATGCCTCTAATGGTAACATTATACATTTTTGAACCATCTCATCTCACCTAATAGGATCTTGTTCTTATGTGTTTCAGATAGGAATCATGTTTGACACTGATACAAAGGTTAGTACAAATATGCAACAACAACTAAAAAAAACTAATTTATGGTACCAAATTCTGAGTTTGTCGCTCTTGTTACCAAAAACAATATGCATTGAACAATAAAAGTGATCGAGCATGTTAATTTAAAAGTGATACAAAGCAAAACCAAATGGATTTACATGTTTTATATTTTAACTATCTGCACACTACACACTTTACCATCATTGCCACTGTGCGGAACAAAACTTTGAGATTATCTGGCAGTTCTGAGCGTCCGGCATATCCTGGATTCATAGTAATGCACACGTAACAGTTTGGATTCAGTTTCAGTTCTGTTCCCTCGAAGACAAATCTGTCCAAATGAGCTTGCACTGCTCTGATGATACACAGAATCTGTAGGACAGATGGGTAAGTATATTATAGCCAAGAAAATATATCCAGGCCCTTGAATCATGTATCAAGAATGTAACATATTGTTTATTCATTCATCACCTTTAGGTCCCATAGGAGCATAGGCCTTCAGCTATCTGAAATTTTCCTGACCTGATAATTTCCACTGGAACAAGAGATGAGAAGTAGACGCTGAAGATGGATAGGACACATATTGAGGAAACATGTTGATAGCATTACAAGTCAGTCCTTGCTCTAGAGGGAGACAAAAGAACACATGAAGAGGATGATGAAGACATGGAAAGATCTTGAGCTAATGGCACGGGACAGGAAGACTTGGTTTTTAAGGACCATCTTCATTGCACACAGACAACTCCATAAGTGCTCCAATCCTCTCCTTTAGATCACACAGGGAGGATCTCAGCACAGTGCACAAACTCCATAGACTTGGTATAAGTTTGCTGAAGGCCTAAGCTCCTTGGTGAGCTGAAGGGTTTAGAACGAACATAGGTAGTAGAGGTACTGTGATAAAGGACTGGCCCACATTATGACCATGAGGTCTTCTTCAGGGACACAATGGTGAGGCTATCAGGTCGCCCAAGCAAAACTTCATGTTAGTCACTTGTTACGAAATGCTTCAGGGAACAGTAATTTTATTCTTTCTTTCTATCCTTAGAGATCCCCAGGAACTATATGGAACCAGGGAAGATTATCAATCAATCAATCAATCAAATCAACAACCTTCAGTTCCCCAAGGAGCATTGGCTTTCAACACAAGCTAAGTCCTCCTGTCCTGTGCCATCAGCTCAAGGTATTTCCATGTCGTCCTCATCATTTTATTTGTTTCACCATTTCTCTTCTCCATGTGTTCTTTGGTCTACCTCTACTTCTCTTACCCTGGTGATTCCACAATAAAGATGGCTTGGTAATGCTATCAACAGCCTTTCTCAATGTTTGTTCAATTAAAAAAAAAGTACCCAGGTAAATTGGAGCAAGGTGATAGCACCGTCTGGATGGTCCCTGATGTCACTCCCAGGTGAGCTATCACTTCTGCTGTTTTTTTTTAATTGTCTTATGTTCTCCTTGTTTCGTTCTTTCTTATCAGTGCCTGCCACACAACCATGTTCATTTATTATTATTTATTTTATTTCACCCACGTGTTGGAAATATGTCTAAGGGTTAAGCAATTAAAAAAAGAAAATGGGATTTTTATATTAATGATATGGAAAAATATAGGATTTGTACCTGTTGAGCTACCACAGACAGGACTTCCAGGTCAATCCTGTTGAACTCATCAAAACAGGCCCAGGCACCAGATGAGGCAAGTCCTTTAAAGAACTGGGGAAAGATAAATTTACAAGAATCACTGATGTCTGCTTTACTTTTAAAGATTTGCTACAACCATAACTGTGGCAGAAATCATGTAGTTCCCAGATGTCTTTTAAGAGATAACAAAATTATAGATCCGCTGGCAACATCTTCATTTAAAGAAAAATTGCCATGGAAACCACTACTGCAAGAACACATGGAGTTCTTCGGCAGAGACTTTCAAGGGAGCCAACTGCGCTGGTGGGTCCAAGTTCCTTATGCATCATAAAGGGCAAAAAATGATCATGATGATGAAAAACTGTGGCAGTGACAAAATTAAACAATATGTTTTGTTAACGTTGAAAGAAATATTCAGGGCTGTGCTCACATCAATCATTTTGTTGTTGAGGATTTTATCATTAACATTTTTATCACCTTTCTCTGAATCCATAACATGAGGTGTTGAAAGTTTACGATGACTCGGTTGTATTCTAATGAGATTAATAAATCATTCTTATCTATCTCTCTATGCCTATGTTGTTAATAATGTCAAATTCCTGGTGTTATAAATTCCTGAGAGCACCGAGGTGGCAGAGTGGTTACAGCACCTGTTTCTTGAGGTAAAGTTACCTGGTTTGAAACCATGTAGTGTCATGTTCCAGTCCACTCAGCTGTAAATGAATACCTGGCTGCTCTTGAGTTAGGGAAGGCAAAGGCAGGGAGGAAGGGAACTTGTCACCCCACCTCATAAAGCTGAGACCCAGTATAGTGAAGTTTCTAACACTTCACTCCACAATGGCAGTTTATGCTGTGGGATTACCTTTAAATTTGTTCTATTCCTGATGGTGACATAAACAGCTTTTCATGACATCTTATTTTGGCCACTATGATCTTCCCCATGTGTGTTACATACCGGTACTACACTTAGCTCTGACATATTTCCTGGTGTCATCATTGTGATCTTCCTCATGTGTGTTACAGACAGCACCTAGTTCTGTCAAACTTCCTGGTGTCATCATTGTGATCTTCCCCATGTGTGTTACAGGCAACATGTAGCTCTGACAAATTTCCTGGTGTCATCATTGTGATCTTATCCATGTGTGTTACAGACAACACTTAGTTCTGAAAAATTTCCTAGTGTCATCACTATGATTTTCCCCATGTGTGTTACAGACAACACTTAGTTCTGACAAACTTCCTGGTGTCATCACTATGATCCTCCTCATGTATGTTACAGACAACACTTAGTTCTGACAAACTTCCTGGTGTCATCACTATGATCCTCCTCATGTATGTTACAGACAACACTTAGTTCTGACAAACTTCCTGGTGTCATCACTATGATCCTCCTCATGTATGTTACAGACAACACTTAGTTCTGACAAACTTCCTGGTGTCATCACTATGATCCTCCTCATGTATGTTACAGACAACACTTAATTCTGACAAACTTCCTGGTGTCATCACTATGATCTTCCTCATGTATGTTACAGACAACACTTAGTTCTGACAAACTTCCTGGTGTCATCACTATGATCCTCCTCATGTATGTTACAGACAACACTTAGTTCTGACAAACTTCCTGGTGTGATCACTATGATCCTCCTCATGTATGTTACAGACAACACTTAGTTCTGACAAACTTCCTGGTGTGATCACTATGATCCTCTTCATGTGTGTTACAGACAGCACTTAGTTCTGACAAACTTCCTGGTGTCATCACTATGATCCTCCTCATGTATGTTACAGACAGCACTTAGTTCTGACAAACTTCCTGGTGTCATCACTATGATCTTCCTCATGTATGTTACAGACAACACTTAGTTCTGACAAACTTCCTGGTGTGATCACTATGATCCTCCTCATGTATGTTACAGACAGCACTTAGTTCTGACAAACTTCCTGGTGTCATCACTATGATCCTCCTCATGTATGTTACAGACAGCACTTAGTTCTGACAAACTTCCTGGTGTCATCACTATGATCTTCCTCATGTATGTTACAGACAACACTTAGTTCTGACAAACTTCCTGGTGTCATCACTATGATCCTCCTCATGTATGTTACAGACAACACTTAGTTCTGACAAACTTCCTGGTGTGATCACTATGATCCTCCTCATGTATGTTACAGACAACACTTAGTTCTGACAAACTTCCTGGTGTGATCACTATGATCCTCTTCATGTGTGTTACAGACAGCACTTAGTTCTGACAAACTTCCTGGTGTCATCACTATGATCCTCCTCATGTATGTTACAGACAGCACTTAGTTCTGACAAACTTCCTGGTGTCATCACTATGATCTTCCTCATGTATGTTACAGACAACACTTAGTTCTGACAAACTTCCTGGTGTCATCACTATGATCCTCCTCATGTATGTTACAGACAGCACTTAGTTCTGACAAACTTCCTGGTGTCATCATTATGATCTTCCTCATGCATGTTATAGATAAAAACCCTGTCTGATGAACATCCTAGTGTCACCACTTCTTCTTCATTGTTCCCTCTCAAATAACCACGTCTATCTTTCTTATAAAGCTGGAATTCCATCTCAGGCGTCTCTCATCACCATACAGCTTCTAGCTCCACTGGGTTGGAGATGGCTATGCTGCTACCCTACTCCTCTCGTAGAGCCGACAGTCTTGGAGCACGTATTCTAATGTTTGTTTGTCCTCCCCACATATCTGTCTGATTTTCAATTTGTTGTACAGATGGTATTTGAGTCTGCAATGGCCAGTTCTTGGTCTAAAAATTATCACTAGGTCTTTTCTTGGGAGCCACGGTAGCATAGTGGTTAGTGCACTGGCTTCCTAGCTCAGTGGTCTATGGTTCGATCCCCAAATGAGGTGGGATTTTTTTAGGCCACAAATGGCTCCTGGGTCGACCCAGCCCCAAATGGGTACCAGAGCAACTCTGGGAAGGTTAAGGTGGCCGGCGTGATGCTGACCACATCACACCTAGTGTGCCGATGGTCAAGAAAATATGGGCCTAACACCATATTCCCAATATGCCTCAATGGGCGTGTAACGGGATCCTTTACCTTTTTATGGTAATATATAGTATGGTTCTGCATTATCAGAGTCTGGGCGCTCCGTATGCCATTTTTCTCTATAGTTATTTCTTATTATTGCTTTTATCTCTTCATATGTAGCTCTGTCTTCTGTTGGATTTTCCTTCCTCCTTTGGCAGATTTATCTGCCGTCCCATTTCCATATATACTGAAGCACATTAAAAATGTACCACCTGTATAATCCAGGAACAGAGTGTGAAATGTAAATATAAGTGTTTACAAGTTTACATATTTGGAATCTTTATTCATTTTCCTATGAATCCATGCTGGTCATTAATTTGTACATTTGATTGTTATGAAATTCATTGCATTATGTGCAGGCAAGGGAGAAAACCAAAAATGCAACCAATAAAAAAATTCATTCACACTATCCTCAGTATCTGGTATGTTCACCGTGTGCTTGCAAACAAGCTTGGCAGCGGCTCCACATGGAACGCACAAGTCTCTGAAGGAAATTCCGGGGAATCAAGTCCCATTCACGTGTAAGAGCAGCTTCGAGCTGTTGCAGATTAGCTGCAGAACCTTGCCTGTAGACTCTGCGTCCAAGCTCGTCCCACAGATGTTCTATAGGGGACATGTCTGGTGATAGGGCAGGCCAATCAATCATCACAATATTCTGCTGCTGTAGATATTGCTGCGTAATGCATGCGGTGTGCGCACGTGCGTTATCCTGCTGGAGAAGCTGCAAGTCTGGATAATTTGTGAACGCAGGAGCAACCAATGCATCCAGAACCTCATCTCGATATGTCACAGCATTAACATTTCCACGGAAGACGTGAAGAGGCAAGCGATGGTGAAAACTGAATCCTCCCCAAATGTGAATACTGCCACCTCCAAATTGGTTGAGCTGACGAACACAGCAATCTGCAAAGCGCTCTCCACACCGTCGCCAAATCCGCATATGTCAATCAGCAAAGGATATGTTGAATCTGCTCTCGTCTGTGAATAGGACAGCATTCCACTGCAGTCTAGTCCATCTGACATGTTGCTTTGCCCATTGCAGGCGCTGCTGACGATGTCTGTGAGTCAAGTTTGGCCCAACATAAGGTCGTCTTGCAGTAAGGCCTGTATCTCTGAGTACTGTATACTATAACCCCAGACCTAAGGGTCTTTTATGTTTGGACATGCGCCCTAATATAATCGACTAGGTTGAATGGGACGCGCCTCGCCAAAACTTTATTAAAAAAGGGATCCACTCTACTTTTAGTTCTTTGAATTCATAGACAGTGTTCATTAGTACTTCTGCCATGCTGTCTAATTCATTGTTTTTATTGTTCCTGAGGGCTGTGATGACTGATAGCGAGAAGCACTATCTGGTCTCTAGTGTCATCACTATGATCTTCCTCCTGCATGTTTTAGACAAAAACCCACTGCGATAAACTTCCTAGGGTCCTCACTCCGTCTCCTGAGACACCCCGAGAAACTGCATGGGGCATGGACCATAAACAATTTATTTCTGACTCCTAGCATACTCGGTTTCAGTTCCCAAAGGTCTCTGTGGAAAGTATAGGACTACTTCTTCCCCAGGCATCTAGTAAGAGGCGACTGTAATGAGGGTGTGATTGAGGCTAGCAACCTCATCATGTAAAACAAATTTCTACAGAAACTACTACAGCAAGAACAAGTGAATGATCTGTTGCAAGCTAGAGGACCAGCTGCAATGGAGAATCCATGCTCTATAAGGAGTAAAAAGGGGAATGATGATAATGCACAATTCCCTCAGGGAATTAAAAAAAAAATGTTTGAACCTTTCCCATAGCAATGTAGTCCAGACCATCTGAGCAGTTGAAGACTACACACTGGACAGCAATTGCCTTGGCCAGATCTTTTGTGGTTTCTGTCTTGCCTGTTCCAGCTGGTCCTTCTGGAGCTCCATTTAGATTTAGATGGAAGGCCCCAACAAGAGTCCTGTTGAGATAGGATGCTATCACGATTAAATAAAGAGACAGAGAGGCTGAGACAAAAGAATGGTTGTGTGAGTAAATAAAGAGACAGAGAGGCTGAGACAAAATAATGGTTGCGTGAGTAAATAAAGAGACAGAGAGGCTGAGACAAAAGAATGTTTGTGTGAGTAAATAAAGAGACAGAGAGGCTGAGACAAAAGAATGGTTGTGTGAGTAAATAAAGAGACAGAGAGGCTGAGACAAAATAATGTTTATGTGAGTAAATAAAGAGACAGAGAGGCTGAGACAAAAGAATGTTTGTGTGAGTAAATAAAGAGACAGAGAGGCCGAGACAAAAGAATGTTTGTGTGAGTAAATAAAGAGACAGAGAGGCTGAGACAAAAGAATGTTTGTGTGAGTAAATAAAGAGACAGAGAGGCTGAGACAAAAGAATGGTTGTGTGAGTAAATAAAGAGACAGAGAGGCTGAGACAAAAGAATGTTTGTGTGAGTAAGTAAAGAGACAGAGAGGCTGAGACAAAAGAATGGTTGTGTGAGTAAATAAAGAGACAGAGAGGCTGAGACAAAAGAATGTTTGTGTGAGTAAATAAAGAGACAGAGAGGCTGAGACAAAAGAATGTTTGTGTGAGTAAGTAAAGAGACAGAGAGGCTGAGACAAAAGAATGGTTGTGTGAGTAAATAAAGAGACAGAGAGGCTGAGACAAAAGAATGTTTGTGTGAGTAAATAAAGAGACAGAAAGGCTGAGACAAAAGAATGTTTGTGTGAGTAAATAAAGAGACAGAGAGGCTGAGACAAAAGAATGTTTGTGTGAGTAAATAAAGAGACAGAGAGGCTGAGACAAAAGAATGTTTGTGTGAGTAAATAAAGAGACAGAGAGCCTGAGATGAAAGAATGTTCGTGTGAGTAAATAAAGAGACAAAGAGACTGAGACAAAAGAATGGTTGTGTGAGTAAATAAAGAGACAGAGAGGCTGAGACAAAAGAATGTTTGTGTGAGTAAATAAAGAGACAGAGAGGCTGAGACAAAAGAATGTTTGTGTAAGTAAATAAAGAGACAGAGAGGCTGAGACAAAAGAATGTTTGTGTGAGTACATGTAATCATGATCTTTTTCCTGTGCACTCCTTATGGAGCCACCACTGTAGCTGGCAACCTTGCAGGAAGCCTGCACTAAGCAGTCACATGCTTTTGTAGTGGTGGTTTCTGTGGCAATTTGTTTTATGTGATGAGGTTGCCAGCCTCATGTAGTCTAGGGGAGTAAGTGAATGAGAAAAACAGTGAATGAGCATTTGTCAGAGATTTGTTAGATAATAACTGTAAACGCACATCTGTGTTTGAAAAAGACAGAAGTGAAGAATATTGTTTCTTTTCTCCACTGAGAATATATGAGCATACAGTCAAACATTTTTGTTTTACTACATCACAAACGTAGCATCCAATTGGCAGAATGGATAGAGTGCTTGTTTCTTACGGCACAGTTACCGGATTCTGGGTTCAAAACCTGGTAGTCACACTCCAATCTACCCAGTTGTAAATGGGTACCTGACTCATGCTCCTGACTTTGGGGAGGCAAAGGCAGCAAGGAAGGGAACTGGACATAGTATAGTGAAGTTTCTAACACTTCACTCCCATATAGCCTTATCTATTATGTGACTTACCTCTGCCCTTTTTTTTTTTTTTACACAATGGAAATATCCTAGCTAAAAAACAGATCAGCCAAGAACAATTATGGCTGTTAGAAAGACAATGCTGTAGATAAATGATGCCATACCATCTCAACCCATTTTTGAATTATCCAAAGGTCCCAATAACCACTATCAATATCAGATATTCACACTCTTTTATCAATATCAGACCTGGATATTAACTAAACAAAAGAAAGCATAATCACCAGCTGCAAAATTAGATGTCTTAGAAGTCACAAATAAGAAACAAAACGACCTAATGAAAAACAAAGAGATGTGGACAGCACAGTATTCAAATGTGGAAGTAAACCTGTCTGCTAGGCTAATTACACACTCACTGATTCTTGAAATCATTCACACACTTCCAGGGATTCCTCCTGTGGTGACACATGTTGAGAACCCAGCATTGCACAATAACCTTGGAGGAGTCATTTGAGCCCCAGACATAACTCTGGCTTTTTACCTGTATAGCTGCATCCAGGAGGATCTCACTAGGGGTCCATGATTGGCAGGGGAAGTTGATAAGTGGCTCTGTGTAATACATGACAATTCTTTGGAACAGTCCAGAAGCAGAGCACAGTATTTTAGCTCTATATATTTGGAGAGCCCCTTGGATTGCAGGGAATGCACAGTATGCCACACACTCTTCCTCCTAGCTTGAGACCAGATGTGATGATCCTTTAAATGCCAGCCAAGTTGGAGAAACTGGAGCTCATGACTTCAACTCAACACATTTCAGTCACAGGAAAAGCCTAGATCTACAGTGTAGATAATACCAAGGAATTTTCAATGTGGTATTAGCTGCAAAAGAGCAAGAAGTTCAGCAGTCCTAGTTAAACAACAACAAACACAAAATAATTCCAGCAAAGGAATTAGCTCTGTAAAAAAAACTGTTGGTTTGGAAATGTTGTGAGGACGAATACCCATCAACCAACATCATCATCACGCTTTCCTTTTTCATTCCTTATAAACCTCTGCTGATGACCCCGTAGAGAAAGCTTACATCAACGCACATGCAGCAGTGGCTTCTGAAGCAACTTGTTCTGCAAGATGAGGTTTGTCTGTACCCCAGGCCATAATTTATACACTGGGTTTTGTTTGGTTTAGTTTTAAGGAACATCTTCATTACACATGGACAACTCCATCAGTGCTCGATCTCCTCCCTTAGATCACACAAGGAGGATCTCAGCACAGTGCATGAACTCCGTAGCATCGGCAAGGATCTCAATGAGTGTATACAGGAATCACACATTCTATAAATATTTCTGTGGTGGTGCGACGAAAGTACTGAGATTCTGTCTTTCAAATGGCCAATGTCTTTTTCCCCTTGCATTTTGTTCACTATTTTGGAGGGATTACAGAAAAATCCTTCTCCATGTTTCTTCTCCTTCTATTATTTACGTTTTTTCAAGATGAGATCACGAGGGAGTTTGATCTCATCTGCTTTATGGTTTTTCTTTATGTGTTTAGAATGGGGGTGTAGGGAATTAGACAGTATTTTTCTAGAAGGAAGATTATAGAGGCTAGATCAGGATTTGCCCCAGTTTTAGTCTTTTTTAAAGATAGGGCATGCAGCTAGACACATTTTCGGGATTTTATATATATATTTTGGCCATTTTTGTTTCATTGCCACTAGAAGGCAGAGCTTAATGCCGTTTCTTTGTCTGGCAGTAACCGGATTGCATCAGTATTGTTTACAATTCTGATTGGCTGAGAGCTAACGGGATTTGAAATTATTGGGTTAGAATTAAAGCCACGCATATGACGTCAAGAGGTCAGCGTGCTGTTAGGCGATTATAAAAGGCCTATATTTCATAGCCTCTTTCTCTTTTAATGTAAATTGCCAAGCCGGGTGCCAGAAGCAAATTGTCGATTGCCTTTCAGTTGGACATTCAAGATTTGGTAAGCATGAATTTTTGCGTGAGGACTTTATTTAATTTTTCTAGGCCTAGGCCGATCATTTAAGTTTCTTTGGGCAGTTTAAGTTTAATGTTAATTCTTAAAGCCAGAGCCATCAAATACGATCTGAGTGATAGACATGAGAAACTTACTAGGTCCATTTAATTCCTTATTTCAGGAATAGCGGTATTTAAGATATTTGAAAGTTAGATGCCACGGACGTGCTTTGTATTTATTGCAAAGTGGGTCGGGAGAGAAACCCGCATCTCCGTCGTAGGTAAATGTACAGAGTAGCGGGAGTCTGTGTATTTGTGATTTTATTGAGAATGTAATGTTGCAAGTTATTTATATTATAGTACACTTCTATAGGTGGACGAGGGGAGAAGAGGTGGAATTTGTAAAGCACGTGGGCGCGTTGGTTATGGTATATTTATTGATACGATGTTCAGAGGGACGAGGGGGAGAGAAGCACGTGGTCATAAAATTGTAACCACGTGTTTGTAACTACTGAGATTTAATTGATAACCATTATGTATAACTTTTGACGGCATGTAGATGCTAGCGTAAACAGGGTTATATGTTATTGATTGTGCATTGTTATTCTGTGTATTCAGAAGATGGAGATGAAATTTATTTCTGTTAAGGGAATAATACTTTATTTCAATTTTGAGGTGATTAATCAAACTGACGGGAATTTTAGGAATTCCTAGAGAGGGCTAGTTTTATTTTGTATTAATCATTACGGCATTAGTGTCAGCGTAAGAAGTAGGCCACAGTACGACTGCCCAGACCGGGCCAGTGAAAATATTGTTGTTGCTCGGAGTTAGTCAGGCAGAACAGGCGATCTGGGTTAGCCAATGTTTACCTTGTGGGCTCAGGTAGAGAAGGGAACAGGAGAGGAGCGGACGGTGTTGGCATGATTTTGTATGGAGGTGCATAACGTGTTGAAGAGTCAGGGAGGTAGTGTTATTAGAAATGTATTATTACGGTTTGTTTAGCTGTTGTTTTGTTTTGTCTAAAACAGCAGGTGCCGGCTTTGTGGGGAAGAGCAGAAGTTTGATACCACAAATTTCTCCCACGGCAAAAAGGTGGCATTCGCAGACACGCAAAGTCGTGCGGAAGGAGAGAAAGAAAATACGTTTTCCCAGGCAGGGGAAGACATTTTTCCAGTGAATAGGATTTGGTGGATAAATCCTGAGCTCTGACGCTCGTTCGGTTACACACGCAGATTTGGCATGCTGCCAGCGTTGTTGTAATCTTATTTTCGCTTCTTCACGGCCATAATAAAGCCGAAAAGCCCATCGCCCAGTCATAGGTAATCGGGCAGGTAACCTCAGAGGTGTTAGGAGAAGCCAGCTACAGTTCCAGTCCAGAATCCAGTGGGGTTCTTTTTTAAACCTTAGTCATCAGTTCCAGAATGGTGGAGAGAGAGAGGGTGACCATACTCTCCACAGAAGGCGTCGCAGTGTTGTCCCAAGTATAGCAGATGACAGCTGCTGAAGTTTTTTTTGACGAAATAATTGTGTAGCAGTGTTCGGGAGATTTCAGGATAGGCTGTGCGGAAACGAGTTGATTTGCCATTGCCCTAAAGACGCCACTAGGCGTGATGGGAAACAATGGCAAAGAAAACCTATCTGCTGTTGCCCTAAGACGCCACTAGGCGTAATGGCCACTGACTGCTTTGACGGTCGGTGGCTAAGGACAGAAGAAGAAGAAGTGCGGAAACGAGGTCTTTGCAGAGTTGGCATAGACCCTTCATAGTAGTTCCAGCTGACTGTGCACTTAACATTTAATTTAGAAGAGTTTGTGGAAGTGGAGGCTCGACATCTGAGACCCCCACCAAGTGCAGTGTGGTTTATTTTGTCTAATCCAAACTTCTGTCCCCATACAGGTTGCAATTGTGGGAGAAGGGTTGGGGTTGATGCATTTTTAACTGTGCTTGATTTTGTTTCAGGAGTGCATCCTCGCACTTTATGTATAGGACATGCATATGTTTGTTTGTTTATAGGTGTATAATAAACTTGTATAAATTGTAGCTGGCATCAGTCATTTCATTTAAGTACAGTAGCTATATGTTGTCTGTATCTTAGTGTTTGTGAATCTTGATATAACCTTATCCCCTTAGGGTAGCTAGAGGTCGTTGACAACTATAGCACATAAGACGTCCGAAGTGGCGAGGAAAGAATCAACCTCGGTTCTTAACCTCGGAGCCAATAGTGTCAACTGTTCACATTTCACTATCATTTTCTTCTAAATCTATCTTTTCAGTCTTTCTTCTCACTATTGTCCTGTCACTATAGGTAGACAGTCTCTAGTCCTAAATCCATTTCGTGACAAAGTGGGTGGCGTCGTCCTTGGGATCATCTTTGTTGGGATCAATTCTAGATTCATAAATTGTCTCTGAAGAAAGTTCTGGAAATAGATTTCTTAAAAATCCCCTAGACTTGATCTATATTAAGACTGATCCAGCTATAAGTTTTTCCACAGGTTGCAGTTAGTTTAGATGATAGTGGTAGTAAGGTTGTTTATGACTTAGAAGTAATTGATGGCTAACTGAACTTTTTTTTGCGGGTTTTTAACAGGTAACAGTAAATTTTTCTTGTTCCTTTTTTGTCATTTCCCCTCGTTGTGAGTACTGCTGATTTGTCAGGTAAGATGGCTGAATTGGTCAAGCTACTTACTGCATGGAAGGACGCAGCTAAAAGCATGGGGATGAACGGATGGCAAAGGCATACGGGCTGGATGATAGTCTTTGGTGCCTCAAATTATCTCAATCACTAAGAGGACATGCGTATGATGTCTATAGCAAGATGCTAGTGGATGACCAGAATAACTTTGAGGCACTGCGGAACGCCCTGTTACAGCGATTCCAATGGACTCCCCGGAAGTGCCAAACAATGTTTCGGGAAAGTCGTCTGGAGAAAGGAGAAAGTTTTCCCCAGTTCGCAGAGAGGCTGAGGAATTACCTCACTCGCTTGAGAGAGTTGTCGGGTTTGGCTAAATCTTTCGAAGGATTGGAAGAATTAGTTCTGAGCGAACAGATAAAGGCCAACATGTCTCCAGACTTAAGGAAGTACCTGGCGGAGCAGGGCGCCCAGCAACTGGACCAGATAATTCTATTTGCAGAAAGGTTCCAGACGGCACAGGCCGAAGTACTGGGCCAGAAAAGAAAACACCCTGACCTGCCAGCCCCGGACAAAGGAGCATCTTCATCGCATTCGCCTTCCTCTTCAGCTCACCAACAACAAGAGCCGTCTCGCAAGGAGCCCCCTCCCAGTCATAACATGCGCTCCCAGCCGCCTAACAGAACACAGGGGCCGACTTCTCATGAACCCGTCAGGAACCGGGGAGATAATGAGAGATATTGTAGGTTCTGTCGGACTACCTCTCACTGGACAACACGGTGCCCAAACAAACAACCCGCTCATCAGGTGGCTTGTTTAAGGCCTGTGAGGGTGAAACAAGGGAAGAAGTGGAAACCCTTCCAGTCAGAGAAGTTGTTTTCCAACAGCGGGCCAGCAGAAGTGAACGGGACGGAGACTACATGTTTATTCGACAGCGGGCTTACATACCCCAGCATAGTCGCCCGACATCTGGTGAAGCCCTGGCAGATGACGAAGGAAAAAGTGAATATTGGTGGAGTTTTAAGGAAAGGGACTTCACAGTGCTTTCCGGTAGCCAATATTGAGGTGAAATGTAGGTTCATGTCTGGCACCATCAAGGCAGCTGTAACGGCTCAGCCGGCCTACGACTTCATTCTCGGTAACCCATATTTAGTTTTGGGGAACCCGCCCACACCGATCCTTGCTGATGCAAGGGGGCCTACTACAGGCCAGATAAGTGAAAAAGGAGAACCCCTAATTCACGGAGCCCCGAGCGAGCTCAAACATAGCTGTCATGCCAAGGAGAGGTGCAACGCCTCTGACGACAGTGATATGTTATTTGCAGAGGCAAATTCGCCCGCCAGCCCTGTTCAGCCAACCAGCCAAACAGTGGTGACGACGCCTCTGATTCCGGAAGTACACTCTTTGTTGTCGGGAATTAGGCCCCCGATGGTATTAGCTCCTTCAAGTGAGGGACATACTGACAAGAGCGGTATTACATATGTCAACGACCAGCGCCCTCTTCATAGGGCACAAGATAGCAGTCTGAGCGAGCATATAGTTCCAACCAGCCCTGGAGCCCCATCCGACCAGCACTTTACTCAAACGGAGGAGGACAGTGATCTGAGTATCCGTTTGCCTATAAACGGAGATGGGCCCCACAACTCTCGTATCTCGTTTACAGGAAACGACTCTTGTAACGAGGAGCCTGAAAAATTGGCTATCTTTTCCAATTCGTTTCACGGAACATTGGAACCAGTCACTGAGAGCTTTATCTCAGATTCTTCGCGATCTAACGGGATCCTAAACCGTCAAGTGTCACTGCAGGACACATCCCAACTGACGCCAGTAACTCTCACAGGGGAGGGCAAGGTTGAAGGTAGAACCAGGGTGTTAGACGGAGAGCTCCCATGGTCTACAGTTTCATCTCACCAACTTTTCAGGCCAGAAAAGAGTGAGAAAAGCGACCTCATGCATTTGCAAGGAGCTATTTTGGAGAGCTCTGTCCCGCTTCATGTTGGTAGGGGAAGAGCGAGTCCAGAACCACTGCCAGGGGCAGATCTTACCTACCTTTCTTCAAAGGTAGAAGCTATTGAGGTCGATCGTGATCCAATAGACACCCAGCAAGAAAACGGAGGCTCTACACCAGAGGAACCCGAGACGTTGCATCAGTTTCGCACGGTACCAGCAGTCACAACCCTGCTGACGCGCAGCGAGGAAGTCGCCATCGCCAGGTCGCCACAGAGCCCGCCGGTCACATCAGCTGACCAGGACAGCCTTTTGACGGTCATAGCAAGGGAAAGTTCAGACCCGCCATTAGACGGCACAGGTCTGAAGAGAGATCAACTCTCCCAACGGAGCATAGGAGCTCATTCTAGGAGAGGAAGAAGGAGGAAACGCAAAAGAGGAAGGTCGAAGAACACTGAATAGGAGGGGTAAGGACAGACAGCCTTGTAGACAGAGTTAAGGACCAGTGTGAAACACAGAGATTTCAGTAATGAGATCGTTGCTCAATCTTTGAAAGGGGGGAGTGATGTGACGAAAGTACTGAGATTCTGTCTTTCAAATGGCCCATGTCTTTTTCCCCTTGCATTTTGTTCACTATTTTGGAGGGATTACAGAAAAATCCTTCTCCATGTTTCTTCTCCTTCTATTATTTATGTTTTTTCAAGATGAGATCACGAGGGAGTTTGATCTCATCTTCTTTATGTGTTTAGAATGGGGGTGTAGGGAATTGGACAGTATTTTTCTAGAAGGAAGATTATAGAGGCTAGATCAGGATTTGCCCCAGTTTTAGTCTTTTTTAAAGATAGGGCATGTAGCTAGACACATTTTCGGGATTTTATATATATATTTTGGCCATTTTTGTTTCATTGCCACTAGAGGGCAGAGCTTAATGCCGTTTCTTTGTCTGGCAGTAACCGGATTGCATCAGTATTGTTTACAATTCTGATTGGCTGAGAGCTAACGGGATTTGAAATTATTGGGTTAGAATTAAAGCCACGCATATGACGTCAAGAGGTCAGCGTGCTGTTAGGCGATTATAAAAGGCCTATATTTCATAGCCTCTTTCTCTTTTAATGTAAATTGCCAAGCCGGGTGCCAGAAGCAAATTGTCGATTGCCTTTCAGTTGGACATTCGAGATTTGGTAAGCATGAATTTTTGCGTGAGGACTTTATTTAATTTTTCTAGGCCTAGGCCGATCATTTAAGTTTCTTTGGGCAGTTTAAGTTTAATGTTAATTCTTAAAGCCAGAGCCATCAAATACGATCTGAGTGATAGACATGAGAAACTTACTAGGTCCATTTAATTCCTTATTTCAGGAATAGCGGTATTTAAGATATTTGAAAGTTAGATGCCACGGACGTGCTTTGTATTTATTGCAAAGTGGGTCGGGAGAGAAACCCGCATCTCCGTCGTAGGTAAATGTACAGAGTAGCGGGAGTCTGTGTATTTGTGATTTTATTGAGAATGTAATGTTGCAAGTTATTTATATTATAGTACACTTCTATAGGTGGACGAGGGGAGAAGAGGTGGAATTTGTAAAGCACGTGGGCGCGTTGGTTATAGTATATTTATTGATACGATGTTCAGAGGGACGAGGGGGAGAGAAGCACGTGGTCATAAAATTGTAACCACGTGTTTGTAACTACTGAGATTTAATTGATAACCATTATGTATAACTTTTGACGGCATGTAGATGCTAGCGTAAACAGGGTTATATGATTGTGCATTGTTATTCTGTGTATTCAGAAGATGGAGATGAAATTTATTTCTGTTAAGGGAATAATACTTTATTTCAATTTTGAGGTGATTAATCAAACTGACGGGAATTTTAGGAATTCCTAGAGAGGGCTAGTTTTATTTTGTATTAATCATTACGGCATTAGTGTCAGCGTAAGAAGTAGGCCACAGTACGACTGCCCAGACCGGGCCAGTGAAAATATTGTTGTTGCTCGGAGTTAGTCAGGCAGAACAGGCGATCTGGGTTAGCCAATGTTTACCTTGTGGGCTCAGGTAGAGAAGGGAACAGGAGAGGAGCGGACGGTGTTGGCATGATTTTGTATGGAGGTGCATAACGTGTTGAAGAGTCAGGGAGGTAGTGTTATTAGAAATGTATTATTACGGTTTGTTTAGCTGTTGTTTTGTTTTGTCTAAAACAGCAGGTGCCGGCTTTGTGGAGAAGAGCAGAAGTTTGATACCACAAATTTCTCCCACGGCAAAAAGGTGGCATTCGCAGACACGCAAAGTCGTGCGGAAGGAGAGAAAGAAAATACGTTTTCCCAGGCAGGGGAAGACATTTTTCCAGTGAATAGGATTTGGTGGATAAATCCTGAGCTCTGACGCTCATTCGGTTACACACGCAGATTTGGCATGCTGCCAGCGTTGTCGTAATTTTATTTTCGCTTCTTCACGGCCATAATAAAGCCGAAAAGCCCATCGCCCAGTCATAGGTAATCGGGCAGGTAATGTCAGAGGTGTTAGGAGAAGCCAGCTACAGTTCCAGTCCAGAATCCAGTGGGGTTCTTTTTTAAACCTTAGTCATCAGTTCCAGAATGGTGGAGAGAGAGAGGGTGACCATACTCTCCACAGAAGTCGTCGCAGTGTTGTCCCAAGTATAGCAGATGACAGCTGCTGAAGTTTTTTTTGACGAAATAATTGTGTAGCAGTGTTCGGGAGATTTCAGGATAGGCTGTGCGGAAACGAGTTGATTTGCCATTGCCCTAAAGACGCCACTAGGCGTGATGGGAAACAATGGCAAAGAAAACCTATCTGCTGTTGCCCTAAGACGCCACTAGGCGTAATGGCCACTGACTGCTTTGACGGTCGGTGGCTAAGGACAGAAGAAGAAGAAGTGCGGAAACGAGGTCTTTGCAGAGTTGGCATAGACCCTTCATAGTAGTTCCAGCTGACTGTGCACTTAACATTTAATTTAGAAGAGTTTGTGGAAGTGGAGGCTCGACATCTGAGACCCCCACCAAGTGCAGTGTGGTTTATTTTGTCTAATCCAAACTTCTGTCCCCATACAGGTTGCAATTGTGGGAGAAGGGTTGGGGTTGATGCATTTTTAACTGTGCTTGATTTTGTTTCAGGAGTGCATCCTCGCACTTTATGTATAGGACATGCATATGTTTGTTTGTTTATAGGTGTATAATAAACTTGTATAAATTGTAGCTGGCATCAGTCATTTCATTTAAGTACAGTAGCTATATGTTGTCTGTATCTTAGTGTTTGTGAATCTTGATATAACCTTATCCCCTTAGGGTAGCTAGAGGTCGTTGACAACTATAGCACATAAGACGTCCGAAGTGGCGAGGAAAGAATCAACCTCGGTTCTTAACCTCGGAGCCAATAGTGTCAACTGTTCACATTTCACTATCATTTTCTTCTAAATCTATCTTTTCAGTCTTTCTTCTCACTATTGTCCTGTCACTATAGGTAGACAGTCTCTAGTCCTAAATCCATTTCGTGACAGGTGGGTAGGTTTTCCTAATTTTGTAAATTTCGACACTTGGCTGAAAAACTAGCAACTGACATCACCTGCAATGCTTAACATAACAAGAAGTAAAGGGAGAAAAAAATAAGAATAATGAGACAGACAAAAAGTACAATATTCTCATTCTGATTGCAGAAATAACTTACAGAAAAGAGAATAAAAGATATAAGAATCCACCACACAGACAACATAAATGACAAAACAAAGAACATTAGTAAAAGGTATTACACGCCCATTGAGGCATATTGGGAATATGGTGTTAGGCTCATATTTTCTTGACCATCGGAATATTAGTGGTGATGTTGTCAGCATCAGGCCACCTTAACGTTCCCAGAGTTGCTCTGGTACCCAATTCATGAGGCTGTGTCGACCCCGGAGCCATTTGCGGTCTAAAAAATCCCACCTCAACTGGGGATCGAACCATGGACCACCGAGCTAGGAAGCCACTGCGCTACCTCGGCTCCCAAAGAACATTAGTAACTGGAAATAATTATCATCATAATCTTCTTTTTCACTCCTCATGGAGCCCCCACTGAAGATGGCTCCTGAGGAAAATATTGCAGCTGTGGTTTCTGTGACAATATTTTTTACATGATAAGGTTGCCAACCCCATGCACAACCTCATACTACAGGCCGGTAACCTCTTATCTGAAATGATGGGGTATTGTTTATTTCGAAAACTGGGAATTTTTTTATTTTCAGATAACACCCAAATCACTATACAAAAGTAGCAAAAATCATCCAAAATAGCCGAAGTCTCCCAAAATAGCTTAAGCTGCACAAATTGCGATAAAAAAGGGAGCCCAAATTGCGATGCAATAGTAACCAAAAAGAAATGTCTGATTTTCAGGACATTTTGATTTTCGGGTGTTCGAATAATGGGTTACAGACCTGTAGTTGTGTTTTATGACATGCCAGATAGAGCAGTAGTTTTAATCTTTTCTCATTTCCTCAGAAGCCCCCAGGAACGAGTAGCTGGAAATACTGTAACATATCTGGAACATAAAAGCAACTGAACAAAGCAATGCATATGAAACCAATATGTACTGAAAAGTGTAACAGACAATGATGAATCAAAGAAGTCATATGAAAAAAGAGGGGGAGGAATTTATTAAAAGACACAGAGAAATCAGAAACACTGCCTGTCAAACTCCATGATAGCCACAGAATCACCATTGACAGCGACAGATTTCCACTTTACCTGTAACACCTGTCTGTGAGCGGTGTAATGACAAGCCTGCCTGAGTTACCAAGATACTCATTGCAGTACTTCACAGTTGCATTGGTGATACGAACAAGCATCCTGTCATCTTCCCAGTAGTAACGCATCTGAGCCAGCCAGTTAAAGTCATTTTCAGTGGCGACACCTAGGGAATAGTATAACTTGAGTCATCTACCAGTATAAAAACTGACAGAAAATTACACGACTGCCCACAGAACTGTAAGAGTCCCAGTGACATAAATAACTAACATATTATCAGGGAGAGAAATTATGCAAAAACTGAAGAGAAAAAATATTATATATGACATGAGCTATTTGTGAGTGACCATACCTTTTTGCATTTGGTCTCGTTGTGTAGGTGTGTGAGAAGGTTGCACAACACATTCGTACTCTACTCCAAAAATCAAAATTGTTCAAGTCATGTAACAGAATCATAATACAGACATAAATGCAAAAAAGGATATAAAAAAAGGATCAGACAGAAATGAAACTCTTACAAAACTTAATTTACCAGGCCACACCATAAATCTAGAGACTGAAATTAGCCTACACAGTGAGTTGGTGATGACAATCGAGGGGGTCATATATACACAACACAGAAAAATGGTACTGCTGTAAAAGCATTCTTCACCATGCCAGCCAATCATTAGACAATTTGGAAAGATGTGGAACAGTTCATGGCATATAATCAGCTGAAGAAAAACCACAAATAACTGCAGTGAAGTATTTATCCAGTCCGGCAATCAATCAGACACCAGGACGGCAAGACCACCTGTGTCTATCATAAAACCTATTGTTAGCCATATTTTCCGGCTAACGTAATATAGGGTTTTATGCATTTACCTATGTAATGCAATGCCACCTTCTTGCGTTCACAGCACTTATTCGGCATACCCTGTATAATGGAATAATACAACACCAGCAGCACAGATGAGAAATGTAACATGCATTTTCCTACAGAGCGATCATAATAATAATAATAGCCCTTCCGTCATATTTGACTATGAGAATACGCCCCTGAGGTGACAGCCCTCAGCTGCTTATTTTACTTTTGACGTTTTCTCCTCTCTTCTGCCTGCCGTGAGAGCTTCTTTTTGCCCAATCTAAGGTGACACCATAGAAAGCATCGCCACTTGGTGCAATTGGCAGCTTCATCCTCCCAGGTTGCTGGATGTATGTCCAGTTCCCTCATGTCTCTCTTGCACACATCTTTGAACCTCACCTGCTGTCGTTCAGTTGCTCTTTTGCCCTCTGCCAGTTGTCCGTAGAAGATATGTCAGGATGTGACCATCTTCCATGGTGTGGACAAGATCAAGCCAGCGTAGTCTTTGCTGTCTAAGCAGTGTATACATGCTTTGAAGGCCAGCACGTGACAACACCTTGATATTTGTCACTTTGTCCTTCCATGAAATACCCTGGATGTGGCGCCGACACCATAGATGGAAGGTATTGAGCCTTCTTTCCTGCTTAGCATAAGTTGTTCATGTCTCGCTGCCTTATAGAAATGTGCTGGTAACGCAGGAGTTATATATTGCAGCTTTGGTCTTTGTTGTGAGTTTGGAGTTTCCCCAAACATGCATTGTGAGGCAAGCAAAGGTGGCTGTAGCTTTGCCAATGTGGCTTTCAATTTCTGTGTCCAGAGAGAGTTTGTCATTGATGGTAGACTGGAATGTATGTGAAGTGGTGCACCACTGCCAATTCATAGTTATCGATAGTGATAATACATCCTGACCCAGTAATTTTTGAGTGATGATGGGTGATTACTCTCATCCAATTCCTCACCTGCATCCAGCTTCTGAGGAACTGTAAAATCAGAGTACAACTATTAGTACTGTGCTCTGACCTATCTGTAACCTGATTTACTTCCAGAAAGTCGAACATCAATAAGTCTATTCATGACTCTGGACATATATTTCAGTTTAACAGCTCTTTGTGCATCATACTTATTGCCAAATCTTTCATAGGCTGTATTAGAAAATGTTCCTCTCAACAAACATGACATCTTCGAGGTCACGGAATAAATTTTCCACAGTTCTCCAATAAAATACTGAAGGAAAGTTCCTTACGATAACTCTGTGGTCTTCATGTTGTGTTCTCTGACATAAATTATCTGCAGACAAATGCTGGGGCGCATTCAAATATTGCTTCCCAGAACTAACCAAGTCTGATTCACTTTCTCCCTGATTGTCACGAACAGCATGATCCTTTAATGACACATCAGAAGACTTCATGAAAATTATGTTATTTACTGTTTCTGGTAAACTTGTAAAAAAAAAACAGAATCGGCTATAGTGGGATGTTCCTGGAGCCATGAATTAATATCTTCCTGCGTGCAGTCCCTAACACAAGGTAGGTTGCCTGTAATGAGATCTGCAATAGAAGATTTGAGAACCCTTGCACACACTTTACCAGACAAGAATGGTGTGTCAACATCAACAAATGTCAAGGGGTAATATTCCACATTACCACCAAATGTAACACACTTAGCAGTTTTATCAATGAGACAAGACTCACTGATACATGATCTCTGGATTCCTACAGTTGTACAAACAGTGTCAAGCAATACAGTGGCAGGAGTTCCAGCAACAAGCCCACATACAGCATGAGTCTACCATTTTCGTGGACAGATGATAGTGCCTGCGAGATAGGACCACCAGTTGGCACAGGATGACCAAAATTAAAATTGGAGTACCATCTGGTTCGAAAAGAGGTCTGCCACCTTCACATTCTTCACTGTTAAATGTTTTGAGGATGCACAGTGCATTTGCATGATCCACTTTCCTACTTGGATGGTCTTTTCAGAGGTGACCTGTCTTGTCACAAAAATAACAAATGAATACTGGCTGACCACTCTTTTGCGAGCTACTTCTAAGGCTTGATTGTGAACCAATTCCTGAAGTAGATGCTACAGCATCACAAAACTTAGTGGCATGTCTCCAAGTGCCACAGTTCTGCAAGCATCTCCACTATAGTTCGAACTGTTAGAACTGGCAGGTCTCCAAGGTGACCAATTTTTGCACCCATTTTTATTGTTCATATTTGTCCTCCATTAAAGAATATTCTCCTTACTAATATCAGAATATTTATTGCTGTTCCTATCTAAGCTATGGGACCAAGGCCTCTGTATGGACTATTCTCAATAGTCTGCTGAGCAACACAAGCTGCAAAGTTCTCAGATTCAACTTTTTTATGAATTGATTTCCCTGGATTTGCAATAACACATTGTTGGCCCAACTGCATCATGACAACAGCAATTAAAATGATTAACAAGACCAAAGTAATTCTCAACATTACTGAAGACAGTATATCACAACAAATTACCACATTACTGAAGACTGTATGTCACAACAAATTACCACATTACTGAAGACAGTATATCGCAACAAATTACCACATTACTGAAGACAGTATATTGCAACAAATTACCACATTACTGAAGACTGTATGTCGCAACAAATTATCACATTACTGAAGACTGTATATCACAACAAATTACCACATTACTGAAGACAGTATATCGCAACAAATTACCACATTACTGAAGACAGTATATTGCAACAAATTACCACATTACTGAAGACAGTATATCGCAACAAATTACCACATTACTGAAGACAGTATATCGCAACAAATTACCACATTACTGAAGACAGTATATCACAACAAATTACCACATTACTGAAGACAGTATATCGCAACAAATTACCACATTACTGAAGACTGTATATCGCAACAAATTACCATTCTAGTATCTTGTGAGAACTGGATACAGAAAAGAAAGGGATAAAGAAGACATGGAATGACTTTGAGCAGACGGCACAGGACAAGAGGGGGTTGGAAGGTATTTGTTGCAGGTCTGTGCTCCATGAGGAGCAGAAGGGTATTGATTGAATGAGTTCAAAATTTATGTTAGTAGTTATTCTGCTGATGTTTTCTTGTACATACTAGACCAGGGTTTCCTAACTGGAGTTCCAAGAAACCCTCATGCGGTTGTTAGGGGATCCATGAGAGATTGTGATTGATAAAAAATAAATGCCATTTTTTTTAAAAACTCTGTGTGCCTTGTGATGTTAGAGCTCGCAATGGTGGGCAGTGACTGAGCAGCCCTACATGACCGTGTGCATTAGGACTGTGTTCACTCTTGCGCATACCATATTTCATTAGCATCTTGTAGAGCAGAAATTTGTGATAAGACTTTTAGGCCTATTGGATAAGGTAAAGAAATCAAGTAGGAAATTGGAAAAAAAAAAAAATAAACTGAAGTTTCTCTTGCCTATGCTACTGACTTGCATTAGAGTTGATATCCTTTGTGAGGAGGGGGAATCAAACAAAAAGTAGACCAATAAATTGGCCAAAATAAACACACCCACAGACAAAATCATTCGCCACTCAAAAAGAGAACTGACAGATTTTATTGAAATTTTTGCAATTTACAACTTATTGATCATGCTATGGTACCATGAGCTGTATGTATAACAATTTTTAAACACAGGTTCCCTGAGACCTGAAAATTCTTTCAAGGGTTTCTCCAGGATAAAACGTTGAGAAAGGCTGTATTTGACTAAATAAAATAATATTATCTGTGGATGGTACCTTTGTTTGCCATCTCTAGAATGACATCTCTTGCATGGACATCAATGACCACTAAGGCTCCTAATGTGATCCTCTGCTGCTTGGTCAGTTTGCCTCTAACCAAGGCAACCAGCTCATTCATCTGGGCAAGATAAAGCAGAAACCTCTTTGATTCACACATACTTTATAAAACAGTATCTATTACATGGTATCAACAAAGTTATTGACATAAGTAATATTAAGGAAAGTGATACATATTTTTAAACAACCTCTACTACATGGTCTCAACAAAGTAATCAATATAAGGAAGAGTGAAACATACTGTATAAAACAGTATTTGTTATATATGGTTTCAACAAAGTATTTAGTATAAGGAAACATGACACATACTTTATAAAACAGTATTTATTATATATGGTTTCAACAAAGTACTTAGTATAAGGAAACTTGACTTATGACGGAGTTCCGTTTTGACATTAGTCGTTAGTCTATGTAGTCATAAGTCAAAAATTACTATATACTGTATGACCTTTAAGAAAGGCAGAAGGCACAGGACAGGTAGGTTTGTAATGAATTTGTTGAATGACTGTGCTGAATAGGGAGCTGAAAGATAACATGACTTTGAACAAACATGACTTTGAACAATCTGTCTTGTGACATCAGCACCTGTCCTAAAAAAAAAGAAACCAATGTGCCTGATTTTGTGATGCTGCATCACATGACATCACAATCACACTTTCACCTTTCACTAGTGCTCTGTGACAGCAATTACCTGCAGTCTTAGCCTGTCATAGTATTCCCTCAGACCCTGTGGTCCAGATGGTATCACTTCATGGACTTCTCTGGTCCAGAATGCCTGAGAGACATATACATTGTGTTTATCTGCTGTAATTATGACCTTGACAATGTAAAACTGTAACCTTTAAAGCTACAACCATCTCTAAGAACATCACATGACTGTGTATAAGTGGACCTGAGACATTAAAAAAATTATCAGATGTGAAATGATAAGCATCTTTTGATGCAGGTCCTTAATTTCTTGTGTGTTTTATTTTTCAAAAGGACTTTTGCCTCATTTTAATTAGGCATGTCCCAGTAACTGCAACCCATAAAAGCCAGCTCCAAACCTCAAATCACGTATCTGAGGAAAGCGGTTGAAGTAACAAGATGAGACATGGTCCGCAACCAGACGATATGGCAAGGCCTCAAAACCCAGCCCCTGCAGACCCAAGTAAAAAAGTCCCAATTACGATGGTTTGGCCATGTTTGCAGAATAGAAGATCAGCTACCACAATGAATATGGGCAACTAAGAGCCAGGGATCCAGATCTCCAGGATGACCCAGAGTTTGCTGGGAGGACATTAGACAATCTCTGAGGGACCAAGGAGTAGACTGGAACCAGGTCAGGAGGAAGACAGCTGATAGGATAGTATGGCACTCTCTCTGGCAAACGTCTACATCCCAGGGTAGAAGAGGAATGACTAAGTAAGTATGCATGTCCCATTAACTCTTAAAGGACAAGGCAGTTTTCCTATGTTTCTTCTTCTTCTTCTTCGTTCGTCCTGAAAAGGACGGTGGTTGCGTTGTGTGTGTTTACGCCTAAGCTGTGATATCTGCACCTTTCGGTCGACACATCCGACTTCTGCACGGCATTTTTTAGGACCGGGTTTGCCTTCCCATTTCGATCCACACTCGCTCAGCCAGACTGCACTGCTGCAGACTGTTTCCAGGACCACCACGTGGAGGTGGAGTGCGGTCTTGACCAGCTCTGGTTCGCTGGTCCTGATGCAGGCAGTCAAGCTATGAGTCGCTGACTGCGTTCTCTATTGCTGCGTCTTTGGGTCCCTTCCTATGTTTGACACACAGAGTTTTCTGCCATTTTGAGTTTTCATAAAATGTTTAAGGGTTATTTATTTTCCAAGTTTTACAAAAATTTGGTACAGTTATAAATAATTGTACAGCAAACTTAATTATAATTAATAAATTATAAAATTGGGACAAAATGAAAAAAAAACTTAAATCAAATATACCAGCCGCAAAAACTGGCCTCCCATCACCAGCACCTGGGAAAATCGGCCCTGAATACTGACCTCTTGTCATTTAAGAGCTAAACCTAAACACAAGGCTTATCAGCTATTTTACAGCTCATGTCCAAATATACAAGATCTTGTTGCCTGGTCCGCTATTTGAAGCCTAGTTTCTTGGTTATTATTTGTGTCCTTCATGTTTCAAAGCCACGCAGCATGACTGACTTGACATTTGATGTGAAGATTGTTATTTTAGCATAGGTCTCAGATTGTTATTTTAGCATAGGTCTTGATTTCTTCAGATTTCAGTATTATCTCCCAGTGCAATTATTTCCCCTTTTCCCTTCTATATCCTATATTATCAAATATCAGAACTAGTCTAACAAGTAAGTAAATAACACCCACAAAGTCGTATCCTCTGTAATCATGTCAATCATTCCGTGAGTTTACGGGGATCTCTGAAGAGACAAAGATAGAACATGACTACAGCACCGTCAAGAATATCATACTTACCTTACTTAGTCGTTCCTCTTCTACCGTGAGGTGTAGAATTTTGTAAGAGAGAGCGCCATCCTATTCTATAGGCTGTCTTCGTCCTGGCTTGGCTCCATTCTAGTCCTCGGTCCTTCAAAGATTGTCTAATGTTGTCCTCCCAGCGGACTTTGGGTCATCCTGGAGGTCTTGATCCCTGGCTCTTAGTTTCCAATGCTTGCCGTGGTAGCCGATCTTCTCCCATTCTACAGACATAGCCAAACCATCTCAGTTGGGACTGTTTTACTTGGGTCTGCAGGGGTTGGGTTTTTAGGCCTTGATGTATCGTCTGGTTGCGGACCATGTCTCTTCTTGTTACTTCAACCCCCTTCCTCAGATACCTCATTTCTGAGGTTTGAATGTCAACGCCTGCGTCACCAGCACACTCCTATATGGCAGCGAGACCTGGACAACCTATGCTAAGCAAAAAAGAAGGCTCAATACCTTCCATTTACGGTGTCTACACCACATCCTCAGCACATCGTGGAAAGATAAAGTGACAAATGTCGAGGGGTTGTCACGTGCTGGCCTTCAAAGCATGTATACACTGCTTAGACAGCACAGACTACGTTGGCTTGGCCATGTCCGCCGCATGGAAGATGGTCGCATCCCGAAGGATATCTTCTACGGACAATTAGCAGATGGCAAGAGAACAGTTGGGTGACCCCAGCTGAGGTTCAAAGATGTGTGCAAGAGAGATGAGGGCACTGGACATGGATCCAGCAACATGGGAGGATGAAGCTGCCGATCGCACTAAGTGGCGATGCTATTTATGGCGCCACCTCAGATTGGGCGAAAAGAAGCTCACACAACAAGCAGAAGAGAGAAGAAAACTTTGAAAGGAGCACCAGGAAAATAAGCAGCTGAGGGCTGTCACCGCAGGGGCTCATTCCCATAGTTAGTTATGACTGAAGGGGCCATTATTATTATTATGAATGTCATACAAGGAGACTAATATACAGGTTGTGCAAGGGGCTGGCAAACTCATCATGTAAAATAAATTGACACAGAAAGCAAAGCTACAGAAAGAGTTCATGCTTGGTGCTGGTTTCCTGCCAGGGGAATAGGTGCATTTGTAGCTTCAAGTTCCATAAGGAGGGCCAAAAAAAAAAAAAGAATTATCAAGTAGCCCCCATAAGTCACATCCACCCACTTAATACATCAGTTGTGAAATAAACTATCTAAGAACACCTTACCTGTGATACACACAGCACCACCTGTCCAGGCCATTCTTTGACCCATTCTGTCCTAGGGGTCATTGGGTAAGCCTATGAAAAAAAAAATGGTGCATGAGATGATAATGATGATATTGAAGAAAAAAAAAAGTTCCTGCATCACACCTCCATCTCAAAAGGTGTCGTATCATACATCAATTATTATGATATATCAGTACTGATACAAATATGGTACTTGGTTTATCTTGCGACAGTCTTTTAATTTTAATAGAAACACTGACCAGGACAGTTGAAATCTCAACTCAGTCAATAATTATAGCCCCTTCAGTCATAACTGACTATGGGAATGTGCCCCTGAGGTGACAACCCTCAGCTGCTTATTTTCCTGGTGTTCATGTTGGTCTGTCTTGGTGAATACAAATATACTATATACTATTATTTTACATCATAAAAAATGTAAAGGATCCTGTTTCACGCCCATTGAGGTGTATTGGGAATGTGGTGTTAGGCCCATATTTTCTTGACCATCGGCACACTATTGGTGATGTGGTCAGCATCACGCCGGCCGCCTTAACTTTTCCAGAGTTGCTCTAGCACCCAATTTATGAGGCTGGGTCAACCCCGGAGCCGTTTGCAGTTCATAAAATCCCACCTCAACTGGGATCGAACCATTGACCACTGAGCTAGGAAGCCAGTGCACTAACCACTGCACTACTATGGTCATGCTACTTAATGTCTTCTTCCTTCAAAATATGTTACAAGGTGTGGATACTTGGACAATAACTTGAGGAACACTTCTACTTAAAAAAGTAATTATTTCAGTGTCACACATATTAACCCGCTTGGTTTTATGATGCCATATCTTCACTGAAACCTCAGGCTCATAACACTCCAGCATACTGCAAAACTGAAAGTTCAGTGACCAATGAATATTATTAACTCTTATCTTTTTCAACCCTCTGTAATATAGACAAAGATAATTATTCACATTATTTGCACAGCTGCTTTGAAACACTTTTACAGCTGTTCACTTCTTTTGCAAACATTGCACTGTCGTGAACTACTCATTTAACACATTAACTACCGCAAGCCGCTGTCAGCGGCTTACAAAATAATCACATTTGGACCGCAAGCCGCTCAGAGTGCCAATCTAATTTTAGTAATAAAACGAATGAAAAATGTACTGAAACACTCTCTGATCTGGTTCGAGATTTTAAGTTACCACCGGAAAACACATTCCCAAAGCATGGTTGTTGTAGAACACTGGAAAATTGATATTATGTTCATATTTTTCAGCGTTTTGGGTTACTTACCAAATCGTGTAAAACTGTTTACCTTGGCAACTAGTGATAGGACTACAAAAAATGCGTGTACATCTCGTCTAACGGCTGAATAGGATAGAAACGTGTTTCAACAATTGACTGATAGATCTAGTGACGAGGACAAGAGTGAAAATGGTGTGCACGTTGATTGAAATTGTGATTTTGATAGAGATGGGGCGCAAGCAGTTATAATTATGAAAATATTGCAAGTACTCGGCCATCGGAGTGCCGTTAAATAGCAACAACCTCTATTAGAGTTACAACCGGTGTTTATTGTAATAGTACATTCATTTATCTTTAAAATGACGTGTAATTCATAAAAATCTGTAAACAATTACGAAAACTACAGCTTACTTTGTGCAAACACCTACAGGATGAAAATGGAAAAAAAATTTAATTCGGCCACAGTGTGCTTTTCAATTCGGTAGTTAATGTGTTAAAGTATTCTATTATAAGTTGCAGTTATGTCAAAAACTGAAATGTCTACCTAACTTTCATGAGAAAATACACAAACTAAACCAGCTTGAAAACGGTCAATATCCACAACACTCATCACCAAGCAAAACATTTTTTTTTCCCTTTTGATAATATTCAACAACAAATATTAATCAAAGATCTGTTAACAAAAAGATCTGTAAAATCACTCACATAATTTTACAACCATGAAAAAATGAGAATAATAAGGCAAAGATTTGTGAAAATATATCTAAATCAAGGCATGCAGATCCCGCACTTAGTTCCAGGGTGTCTCTGAGGTGACAAAGAGAGACTAGGACTACTGATCACACAAGTATGTCGTAAGAGGTGACTAACATTAGGTTTCACATGTGAAACATGCATCTATCATTCATAATGCTGTGAAACTTATTTACTACATGTTCTGTGTAACTTGCTGCATATCTCAGATATGTTACTGCAATATCTGCTGCGTGCTTAGATATATTTCTTTGAAACTTGCTGAATGTTTTAGTCACACTACTGTGAAACTTACTGCACACCCCCCCAAACATGCTAATGTGAAACCTGCTACATGTCTCAGACAAGTTATTATTAAGTTTCCTATATCACTAAGTCATATTACTGTGAAACTTGCTGTATTTCTGAGATGCGGTGTAATGCAAAATTTGCGGTACCACTCAGTCATATTAATGTGAAACTTGAACTTGGTGCATGTTTCAGACATGCTATTGTGAAGTTTGCTGTATCACTCAGTCATATTACTCTGAAACTTGCTTCATGTCTCAGGTGTGTTATTGTGAAATTGGCTGCATTACTCTGTGATGTTAAACTTTCTGCACGTCACAGACACATTAGTGTGAAATTTACTACATCACATGGTCACAATACTGTGAAACTTGCTGTCACAGACATATTAGTGTGAAATGTACTGTATCACTTGGTCACAATACTGTGAAACTTGCAGATGTCACAGACATATTAGTGTGAAATTTGCTGTATCCCGTGGTCACAATACTGTGAAACTTGCTGCATGTTACAGACACATTAGTGTGAAATTACTGTAACACTTGATCGTAATACTGTGAAACTTTCTGCATGTCACAGACATATTAGTGTGAAATTTACTGTATCACGTGGTCACCATACTGTGAAACTTGCTGCACATATCATCATAAAAATGCTGAACAGCAAAGTTAAATTGCTGGTGAGATTTAAGAATAGGTGTGAAAATGAGTGATACTATTACAAAGCTGTGGAGCAGGAAGATATCCAACATGAGAAAAACAATTAAACAATTCTCTGAAATGTGACATAAATTAACCATCACTGTTAAGTAATACAATAAAGAAACTTATCCCTACATAACATGAAACCTTGCTATATTCCTGCTTGTCCGCTACTTGAAACAAATATTTTTTGTGACAATCAGGTCTTCCACAGAAATTTGATTAATGTTTATATATATAAATTATTAAAAATCACACTGTGAATTATAATTTATCATGTTAAAATGCAGTGATCTTGAATGTACCTTTTCTTGTTTTGATTTAAATGTTGGCTGTAGTAGGAAAATAGAACACACTGGATTTAAAAAAAAAAATTCAAGTGGAATGAACTCCATGTCATATATTTGTTCTTCTGATTAAGTTTCATCATTATTACTTCCCTCTTCACTCCTTATGGAGCATAGAACCACCCCTGAAGCTTGGTCCTCCTGCAGTAAGTTGACACCAAAGCATTCATGTCCTCATGCAGTGTTAGTTTCTGGAGCCATTTGTTTGACATGATGAGGTTGCTAACCTCAAGCAGTCTCATATTAGTTGCCTCTTACAACATCCCCGAGGAAGATGTAGTCCTGTTATTTCCCCCTTCCCTCCCTTCCCCAAACTACACAGGGTTCTGATTAAGTATATTTGCTACAAATACCTTTCTGTTTATTTTCACTAATTTATAAAATTATGAAAAGAATTTCAAAACCTACTTCCACAGCTCTTTCAATGACATCACGCACAGACATGAGCATAACATCCTGAACTTGCAGAAGCCACTTCTCCACTGCACCTCGGGCCTCTGAGGTCGAGATGACCTGACTGAATTTGATCTTCTCCCCTTCACTGCTGAACATGGCATGGATGTCCAGTTGTTGGTCAAATTCAAGTTTTGCAATGCCCTCAAAGCATTTCTTAAGATGAGGTTGAACTCTTGTTGGGTCTTTAGTCTCGGAGAGTATCTCCAGCATTTCATCATTGGACAAGAAAAAGAACCTGAAACATAAAATTCATCCATCAAGGTGTCTAGTCTTAAGTCACAAATCATGCATGGAGGCATATCTAGAGTCATTCTTATATGATCACCAGCTATGCACAATGCTATAATATACATATGTGGATATGAACCTCTGTCTGTAAGGCAAATTACACCCTCATTGACTCTTGAAATCCACACACTTCCATGGATTCCCCCTTGGTGAAACTTGTTGAGAACCCAGCATTGCATACGAGGCTTGGAGGAGTCACTTGAGTCCCAGACGTAACCTTTTGACTTTGACCTGGTTGACTGCATGCAGGAGGATCTCACTATGGACCCAGTGATAGGCAGGGGGAGCTGAGAAGTGGCTCTGTGCAGGACATGACAATTCCTTGGGAGAACCCAGAACCAGAGCACAGTATTTTAGCTCTGCATAGTTGGTGAGTCCCCTTGGATAGCGGGGAATGCACAGTATGCCATGCACTTCTTACTCTTAACTTGGGACCAGATGTGACGATTCTTTAAATGCAAGCCAAGCTGGAGAAACTGGAGCTCATGACTTCAACTCAGCACGTTTTGGAATGGCAGAAAAGCCACAGAAAAAGCCTAGATCTACATTGAGATAATACCAATTGAGTCTTCAACTGCAAAAGAGCGAGAAGCAGCAGCCTTAGTTAAACAACAACAATATAATAAAAATATAGCCTAAAAAATGACACAGATAAATTCCAGAGTCAGATATAACACTCGTTACGAGGAATAAACAAAGTGATAATTTTCAGAATTAAATCTATTCAGTAAAATAAAACTTGAACAGACATGAGTCCATGCAGTGAAGACAAGCAAGAAGTATATGTCCTCCAAGAATGTTGGCTCCACAAGAACAACAAATTGCCAGAATGGCCTTCAATCACCCCCTACTGAGAAAACTATATAGCAATTAGAGAAACCTAAGACAGACTGCCCACTTTATGAGAGAAATAGATAGTTATGACTGGAGAATATGTAGTTATTTGACAGCATATGATGAAGAAGATAGTGGCTTGTAAGAATAAGCTCCTGAATGTATAGTTCATATTTTAAGAATCTTATATTTAAAAACTCAGGTCAACTTCAAGATAACAATAATGTTCAAAATATTTGTAGTGATTTTTATTCTTGACTTGACTTTGATCCACTGTCACTGAGCGTCAGCTCTTGGTGACCTAATTTTTATTCTTAAAGGTCATAAGACAACATTTGTTAAGCTCCCAGCAGAACTGTTATCCATATGTTTTCTTCTGACTTGTTTAACTTCATTAAGCTTTTGCCACTTTGTGCTAGTGTGCCCTTATAGTTTCTCCTCATTACTCTGTGTTCTTTAAATTTGTGATACTGATGATGACAACATTTCTTAACAATACTGAAGTTATCGAAGATGATAATGAAGAACACGATGATGATGGCATATGTGAAGATGATGATGGCATATGTGAAGATAATGATGGCATTTATGATGATGATGGTATGTGTGAAGATGATGTTGGTATGTGTAAAGGTGATAATGGTATGTGTAAAGGTGATAATGGTATATGTGAAGATGATGATGGTATGTGTTAAGATGATGATAGCATTTGAAGATGACAATGGCATATGTGAGTATGATGATGGCATATGTAAAGATGGTGATGGCGTATGTGAAGATGATGAAGACATGTGAAGATGATGATATTTGTGAAGATGAAAATGGCATATGTGAGGATGATAATGGCATATGTGAAGATGATGATGGCATGTGAAGATGATGGTATTTTGTGAAGATGATGATGGCATTTGTGAAGATGGCAATGGCATATGTGAAAATGATGATGACATATGTGAAGATTCTTCTTCTTCTTCCTCGTTCGTCCTGAAAAGGACGGTGGTTGCGTTGTGTCTGTTTACGCCTAAGCTGTGATATCTGCACCTTTCGGTCGACACATCCGACTTCTGCACGGCATTTTTTAGGACCGGGTTTGCCTTCCCATTGCGATCCACACTCGCTCAGCCAGACTGCACTGCTGCAGACTGTTTCCAGGACCACCATGTGGAGGTAGAGTGCGGTCTTGACCAGTTCTGATTTGCTGGTCCTGATGCAGGCAGTCAAGCTATGAGTCGCTGACTGCGTTCTCTATTGCTGCGTCTTTGGGTCCCATATGTGAAGATGATGATGGCATATGTGAAGATGGTGATGGAATATGTGAAGATGATGGCATATATGAAGATCATGATGACATATGTGAAGATAAAATGATGACATATGTGAAGATGACATATGTGAAGATGACAGTTAATGACACAACAAACACCTTGGAAAGAAAAGTCGTTTCTTTTCCAGGTAAGCATTCAGTCCCTTGTTGATTTTATCCAGAAGGACATTACTGTCTTGCAGTTTTTCAAGGAGTCCCTGGGCACTACACGCAACTATAACCTAGCAAAAATAAACATGAAAACATATTACAGCTTATTCTAAGAGGATATTATTGTTAGAATAAAATACTAAATGCACTTATCATTGATATTATTATGTCTGAAAGACACAAACAATTTATAAACTAGATAAATCTTCCAAGAAACTCCATGAAGAATATAATTTGAACATTTGAGATGGCGATTAATTTCCAAACTAAAAATGCAGAAGAACTGAGAATCATGAAGGTTATAGATATGATAAGTTTAATTTTCATTAAAATATGAAATGAACATATGGACAATCATCAACTGAAGCATGTGCAAATGTAGCTACACTGAAGAATGTAGAGTATATTTTATGAACAAAGAAAGACATCAGAAGCCAACAATTAAAATATTTCATTCATGAAAAGGCAATATAAATTATAAGAAAACCATAATGGAAGAAAAGGATGAAGGCTAATGGGCATAGAAGTGACAGTAAAATGGGAAAGAAGCATCCACAGATATGTGGGAGGGTGTCTGCTGGAGTATACCACAGAGAAGTGGGACAGACAAATCAAGAGAAATATGAGAAGTATGCTTGAGAATACCACAGACAAGTGAGAAAAAAACATCCAGAGATACGCTGGCAGTAGTCTGCTAGAGTTTTCCTTATCTTTTGTCCTAGTAAGACAAATCACCTATTTTTGATTTGTTTCATATCCACTGACCATATTCCATGTCTTACAGCAGTTCCCCTGTTCTTCATCTAGGGTATACCACAGACATGTGGGAAAGATTCATCAGGAGATATGTTGGAAGTAGTCTGCTGGAACATACCACATTCATTCATTCATAACCCTCCACTCCCAAAGGAGCATAGGCCTTCAACAAACACATGCCAAGTCCTCCTGTCCCGTGCCATCATCTCAAGTTTTTTCCATGTTCTCCTCATCATTTTCACCTCTGTTTCCAACTCTCTTCTCCATGTACTTCTTGGTCTTCCTCTGCCTCTCTTGCCCTGGGGGTTCCAGAACAAGGACTGCCTTGTAATGCTATCAACAGGTTTCCTCAGTGTGTGTCCTATCCATCGCCATCGTCTTCTTCTCATCTCTTGTTCCACTGGCACTTGTCTAGTTCTTGTCATCAGTTCCACGTTGGTAACCTTGTCATACCATTTTAATCCCTCTATTCTACGCAAGCACCCATTTATGAAAGTCTGTAGCTTTTTGGTTGTTGTCTTTGTTGTTCTCCATGTCTCCGAGCCATACAATAGGACTGACTTCACATTTGAATTGAAGATTCTTATTTTCGTGTTGGATCCGATTTCTCTTGATCTCCATATATTTCCCAATGCAATGAAAGCTCCTCTTGCCTTTTGTATTCTTATTTTGATATCGCTGTCTGTCCCTCCAACTTTGTCTATATTACTGCCAAGATATGTGTATGATTCTACATCTTGAATTGGTGTTTCTTCAAGTTCAACCCTGTTATCATTACCTGCATTTATTCTCATTATTTTTGTCTTTTCCCTGTGTATTTTCAGACCCAATTGCTGTGACCTCTCACCGAGTGTTTTCAATTTGTCCTGCATCTGATTACGGTTATGGGACAGAAGAGCCAAGTCATCAGCAAAATCCAGATCATCCAACTGCTTAGTCAGAGTCCACTGGATTCCATTTCTGTTGTGTGTTGTCGATGATCTCATAACCCAATCTATTGCCAGCAAGAAAAGAAATGGAGACAAGAGGCATCCCTGTCGCACTCCTGTTCTTATCCCAAACGGTTCTGTAAGCTGTCCTTCGTGAAGAACTCTGCATGTCATGTCTTCATATGTTTTCTTTATTAAATTAATGATCTTCAGGGGAACTCCATAATGCCTCATCAATTTCCAAAGTGATTCTCTGTCTACACTGTCAAATGCCTTTTCGTAGTCCACAAATCCGATGTATAGTGGTGAATTCCATTCCAGACTTTGTTCAACTATTATTCTCAAAGTGGCTATCTGATCTGTACATGATCTGTTTAGTCGAAAACCTGCTTGTTCATCTCTCAGTTTCTTGTCTATGGACTCTTTTAATCTCTCAAGGATAATCCTGTTTAATACTTTTCCTGGCACTGATAGTAACATTATTCCTCTATAATTTGTGCACTCTTGTAAATTTCCCTTCTTAGGCAACTTAACCAGATATCCTTCCTTCCATTCTGCTGGTATCTCTTCCTTTTCCCAGACTTTACCAAGTAATTTATATAACATCTCTGTAGCCGTGTCGATATCTGCTTTGATGGCCTCTGCTGGAATGCCATCAGGTCCAGACGCTTTTCCCTCTCTTAGAAGCTTTATGGCTTTCTTTATTTCTTCCTTCGTTGGTCTTTCACCGTTAATTTGTAGCTCTTCTTCTGCTGGCTGGATGTCCGGCAGGTTTTGTGGAGCTGGTCTATTGAGAAGGTCCCCAAAATATTCTGTCCACCTCTTCATTTGCTCTTGTATATTGCTGAGCAGTTTCCCATTCTTGTCTTTTATGAGGCAACTTGTTTGCTTGTATTTCCCTGTTAGCTTCTTTGTGCTGCTATACAGTTCTCTCATATTTCCTTTGGCTGCAGCATCTTCTGCCTCTCTTGCCAACTCCTCAATATACTTCCTCTTGTCTCTTTTGATACTTCTTTTTACTTCTTTGTTTGCTTCTGTGTACACTTCTTGAGCCTTGGCTTTGGAGCTTCTAGTTTTGCTTGTGTTTAACTCTGCTTTCTTGTTTTTTCTGTCTTTTATCTTATTGATGGTTTCTGTTGTTATCCATGCTTTTTGTTGTCTTTCCCTTTTCCCCAGTATTTCTTCACATGTCTCCTTCCATACTGTTTTGACCTGCTGCCAATAGTCTTCTGTATTCTCTACGTCTTCCAGCTGTTGGAGCACTTGGAATTTGTTGGATACTGTGACCGCAAATTTGTCTCTTGTTTCTTGATTTCTTAGCTGTCTTACATTAAACTGTTGTCTATAATTTTGCATTGTTGCATATCTCTTGAGTTTCATTTTTACTTTGGCTATCAGAAGATGGTGATCTGATGCCACATCTGCTCCTCTATATACCTTTACATCCTGCAATGATGATCTAAACTTCTTGTTTATGCATATATGATCAATCTGATTTTCTGTTCTATGGTCTGGTGATATCCATGTTGCCTTGTGTATTCTCTTATGTGGAAACATGCTTCCTCCTATAGCCAGTTGATATGAAGCACAGAAGTTTGCGAATAGCTCTCTCCATTTTCATTCATTACTCCTAGCCCATGTTTTCCCATGACTTCTTCAAATCCAGTGTTGACTGTACCTATCTTTGCATTCATGTCACCCATCAAAATTGTGATGTCTCTTCTTTTTACTTTATCCATAATTTCCTGTAGTTTAGTATAAAATGCTTCTTTCACAGACTCTTCTTTGTCATTAGTTGGTGCATAACATTGGATGACATTTACATGAATTTTCTTTTTAGCTGTTTTGAAAGAAGCTGTTATTATTCTGGGTCCAACAGCTTCCCATTCAATTAGTGCTTTCTGTGCTTCTTTAGATAACATAAGAGCTACCCCTTCACTGTGGTGTGAACTTTCGTCTTCATGTCCTGAGGACAGCACCAATTCACCTGTGATGAGTTTCTTCCTGTCTACCCCCTTCCACTTTGTTTCACACATTCCCAGAACCTCGATTTTGTATTCCCTCATTTCTGCTGCTACTTGCGCCACTTTCCCTTGTTCGTTTAATGTCCGAACATTCCAGGTGCCAAATCTGGAAGTTCTCCTAGAAGAAAGAAGGTTAGTCAGCAACACAGACTCCTTTCGGCTTTCTCTGTGTTGCATCATACGCCTCCCCGCGAGAGGACCTTCCCCTGTCTTGGATGGCTGTGTTTTATTTTCTTTATTTGACTTGTCCATATTTGTTGAAGTTTTTTGTGGTTTAAAATTTTTTTACAGGATGGTGTAACCGGCCCCATGCCCAACCCTCCTTAGTCGCTTTTTACGACATGCTTGGTAGGGGACAGTGTTACTATTCTTTGCTCCCCTTTCGGGCCCCGGTAACACACAGGTGAACATACCACAGATAAGTGGGAAAGATAAATCAGGAGATATGTAGAAAGTAGTCTGCTAGAGTATACCACAGACAAGTGGGAAAGGAACATCAGGAGATATGTTGGAAGTAGTCTGCTGGAACATACCACAGACAAGTGAGAAATAAACATCAAGAGATACATGAGAAGTTGTCTGATGGAACGCACCACCAAGAAATCAGAAATAAACATCAAGAGGACACGTGGGAAAGAAACATCCGGAAATATATAGGACGTAGTCTGCTAGAGTATACCACAGACAAAAGAGAAAGAAACATCAAGAGATACACTGAAAATTTTCTGATGGAACATGCCACTAAGAAATCAGAAAGAAACATTAAGAGATATGTGGGAAGTAGTCTGGTGGAGTATACCATGGAAAAGTGGGACAGACAAATCAAGAGAAATATGAGAAGTCCACTGGATGATACCACAGGCAAGTAAGAAAAAAAAATCAAGAGATATGTTGGAAGTAGTCTGCTAGAGTATATCACAGACATGTGGGAAAGAAGCATCAAGAGTTATGTTGCAAGTAGTCTGCTGGAACATACCACAGACAAGTGGGAACAAAACATCAAGACATACACGGGAAGTCTGATGGAAAACACCACCAAGAAATCAGAAAGAAATATCAAGAGGTAAATGGGAAGTAGTCTGCTGGAGCATAAAATAAAGAAAAGAATAGAAGTTGTTGGGGACTCAACCCTCAATGTTGAGATAAGACAATCTAATTTGATGTCAACAACAAATAAATTATTTATAATTGCTCAGCCAGTTCTTATTATTAGAATAATAAAAAAATAGAGAGAAAGCATATACGAAATGTGGAAAATGCCAAATAATGAAAGTGACCATGCTGAAGAAGCCTCAACAGCATAAAACTTGACCTACATGATTTAAAAAAATAGATCTTTATGGAGACAGTCAGTTATAGGGAGAAAGAATGGACAAATTTTATCTTAAATTTACTTCCTTTTTTTTTTTTTTATCAATTCAAGAAGGGAAATGAAGAGCAACAGAAGTGAATGTTTGTAGGAAAAGTTTACAAGAATAATGAAAAAAAAAACAAAACAAAAAAACAAAGATCAAGATATAAGTACAAAGCACAAAATTTCATGAGTTTTCATACATAGAATAAAAACTATTAAATAAGAGATAGCAATTACACAATTTTATTTCACTTAACAATAGACTTGATTCTTCAGACGTGAAATATTTGTGCATATGCACATAACAATCACAAGAATTCACACAGAGGCATGTACACACACTCACATAGATTTATAAAGAATATTGACTTCTTCTGCATTTAGGTTATTAGCCTTGCTAAATCTGCAGGCCTGTCTTCTTCTTCTTTGATCCTTAGCCGCCGACTGTCAAAGCAGTCAGTAGCCAGGACAAAATTCACACTCTTTTTTCAGATCCATGTGGCAGCTCCATAGCTTCTGCCTTAGCTCCACCACCCTCTGGCCAAGTCACAGTGGGCTTGGCAGATGTTTGAGAATGTGTTCAAGGGTCTGGATTGTAGTTCCACATGATATCCTGAGGTGATAGAGGTGGCGTAGCAATCTGCAGTGGCAAGTTCTCAAGTAGAAAAGGATAGTCTACTAGTGTATATGAATTGGTGGATTCTGTCGAATCTAATTTCCACACCACTTTCTATTTTCAATTCGTAAAGAATGATGCCTGGACTCATCATTTAAAAAAAAAAAAAAAATTCAAGTCACTTCAATTCACAGGCTTTCCATAAAGATAAACTTCTGACATACTCTTGTTTTTCTGTTACCTCTTCTTTGTCTCTCTAATTGTTAATATGAATAGTTGTGAAGCTGAGGCTCTAAAACACAGACAAAATTTAGTAACAAGCTTAAGCTAAAACAAGTTGATGAGACACCTTGTTATGGTTAAAACTCATAACACATTGGTCTTACACATTGGTCTTTACCATATGGGTATTGATTAACTCTTACTATACGTGAGCTAAAACTGCATTTTTACGCGCTAGTTTAGCTATCGTTACCGTCGCGCGCCAGTTGAACTGGCAAGCCGTAAAATTGGTACTAAACCCGCGCCACTTCACGGGGCTTGCCGGATAGTAAGAGTTAAGGATACCACCATGTTTGTTGATGTACTGTATCTACGGGTTACCCGGAAGTACGTCATTGACTTTTGGTACTGTTTTAGCAGAAGTCAAACCGGTCTCATCTTGGCAGAAGTCAAGGAGCCTTCTAGGCCTTTTTCATGTGTCCTTAGAAGTGGACGGACGTATATGTGTTCAGCTCCTGGAATGTGCTGAATTTACAGAGTTCTAAAGTGTGTCTACATTTAGCTCGCCCACAATGCTGAGTTGGGTCGATGCTACATATTGATATTTGAAAGCAATGTATGATGTAATTTGCATGAATGGCGATCTTTGTCCTCTCAAGGCTGTGTGTGGTCCCGGTTGCCGGGTCCTCCCAGCATAGTGGAGGCAGCGAGTGAGAGCTGTGCCTGTACCAGACTGTCCTTTTTCGCGGACCTTCGGTCCCGAATAAAATTTTGGCTGGATGGAAGTATGGCTGGCATGGTGAAATGGTTTTATGGCGGCAAAAGTAGAGTACACTCGAGGGCAAGTTCGGGGCACAGTGGACTGATCATCCGCTTGCTTGTCACTGATCAAAGAAACAACAATTAATAATCTGTTGTACCAATAAACGCCGTTAGGTGTAACGGAACAACGGATAATTTCTTGTTGCCCTATGACGCCGCAAGGTGTGATGGCCGGAGACTGCTTAGTCATGTCAGTCAATGGCCAAGGGAGAATGATGATGATGATGCTGTAATTTGGATGCAAGTGAGCTGGCACGTTTTAAAATAAATTCTGCATGATACCGTTGAGGACAGCGTCTTCATGAGAAGACTGTATAGCGACGCTCAAGACGGGCTAGGTTATGCCATTGTCTTATCTACATATTTGATGATTGAATTGGAGCTTTGAAATGTTAATAAACTACATGTCGTCTTAACGTCCAACCTGGCCTTTACAGCTTCTTCAGTGTTGAAGTTTAGGTGTGTACAGGAGGGCTGATTGCAAATATAGTACCGGCATATCTACATGCCTGATCAAGTGTAAAAGAGGGGACCTCGCCGAAGTGCACCTTCTACAAATTCATGGTCTGAGTCTTCACAATCTGATCATCTAAAGTTGTCTGAATGTCATCCACAGATGCCAGAATGCTGACTCCTGTGTCTCTATACTGTTAAAAAATTGAATGTTTATGTTAAGGAACACTTTAAACATGACAATAAGAATCTTCAGCTCAAATGTCAATTCAGTTCTATTGTATGGTTCTGACACATTGAGAACAACAAAAACAACAGCCCAAAAGCTACAGACCTTGATAAGTCAATGCTTGCATACCACAGAAGTATTAAAACGGTATGGCAAGATTATCAATGTAGAACTGATGACAAGATCAATACCAGTGCAGTGGAATAAGAGATGACGGGAAAAGATGCCAGTATGGATTGGACACAAAATGAGTTAACCTGTTGACAGCATTACCAGACAGTCCTCATTATGGAATCATCAGGATAACAGAAGAAGAGATAGACCAAAGAACACATGGAGAAGAGAACTGGAGAGAGAAGGGAAAAATGATGACGAAGACAGTGAAAGATTATGAGCTGATAGCATGTGACAAGAGGACTTGGCATGTATTTGTAAAAGGCCTTTGCTCCTTGGGGAGCTAGACAGTAATGATTGATACTGGACTATATTCTCAAGTTAGGGAAGACAAAGCCAGTGAGGAAAGGAACCAATCACCCCACCTCATAAAACTGAGATCTAGTGTAGTGAAGTCTCTAAAATTTCCCTCCCTTACTATGAGACTACCTTTTACATCAATAGCTTTTGTTACCTCAGAATCACAGATTTTGTATTTTAACAGACATGGCTCTTGTTTTCTTATAGCCAGATTTTGTTTTCTAACAGCCAAGGTTTTTGTTTTCTTATAGCCACAGATTTTGTTTTCTAACAGCCAAGGTTTTTGTTTTCTTATAGCCAGATTTTGTTTTCTAACAGCCAAGGTGTTTGGTTTTCTTATATCCAGATTTTGTTTTCTAACAGCCAAGGTTTTTGTTTTCTTATAGCCAGATTTTGTTTTCTAACAGCTAAGGTTTTTGTTTTTTTACAGCCACAGATTTTGTTTTCTAACAGCTAAGGTTTTTGTTTTCTTATAGATAGATTTTGTTTTCTAACAGCCAAGGTTTTTGTTTTCTTATAGCCAGATTTTATTTTCTAACAGCCAAGGTTTTTGTTTTCTTATAGCCAGATTTTGTTTTCTTATAGCCACAGATTTTGTTTTCTAACAGCCAAGGTTTTTGTTTTCTTATAGCCACAGATTTTGTTTTCTAACAGCCAAGGTTTTTGTTTTCTTATAGCCAGATTTTGTTTTCTAACAGCCAAGGTGTTTGGTTTTCTTATATCCAGATTTTGTTTTCTAACAGCCAAGGTTTTTGTTTTCTTATAGCCAGATTTTGTTTTCTAACAGCTAAGGTTTTTGTTTTTTTACAGCCACAGATTTTGTTTTCTAACAGCTAAGGTTTTTGTTTTCTTATAGATAGATTTTGTTTTCTAACAGCCAAGGTTTTTGTTTTCTTATAGCCAGATTTTATTTTCTAACAGCCAAGGTTTTTGTTTTCTTATAGCCAGATTTTGTTTTCTTATAGCCACAGATTTTGTTTTCTAACAGCCAAGGTTTTTGTTTTCTTATAGACAGATTTTGTTTTCTAACAGTTAAGCTTTTTGTTTTCTTATAGCCAGATTTTGTTTTCTAACAGCCAAGGTTTTTGTTTTCTTATAGCCAGATTTTGTTTTCTAACAGCTATGGTTCTTTTTTTCTTATAGCCACAGATTTTGCTTTCTAACAGCCATGATTTTTATTATCTTAGAGCCACAGATTTTGCTTTCTAACAGCCATGATTCTTATTATCTTATAGCCAGATTTTGTTTTCTAACAGCCATAATTATTGTTTTCTTATAGCCACAGATTTATTTTTCGAACAGACATGATTTTGTTTTCTTATAGCCATAGACTTTGTTAACTTTATTATATGATGCCACATTTCCATAATGGTTTCACTCATGCTTTTATCTTACCTGAATGAAGGCACTCATCACAAAGTGGTGGAGGATAAAAGACAAGACAAGAAAGAACAAGTACACAAGATAACACAGAAACAGATTCAAACAAGGCTCATTCTTTCTTTCTTTGCTTTACCCCAATCAAGGTGAAGTTTATTGTTTCCCATTCATCCACCATCTTGTTATGGGCTTTCTCCAGGGAGAATTCCTTAAAATAAAAAAAAAAGGACATGTAAGAAACAGTGGTGCATTACGGCTAACAACATGGTAGCATCAGGATAAAAAAAGGTTTCAAAGGACTGCATAACTTCAAGCAAAATATGTAACACACTGCCACCAAGTAAGTTATATCATCATTATTTCCCTTTTCACTCTTGATGGAGTATAGAGCCTGTTAAGGGCTGTGCATGGTGATTGAAAGATTTGGGTTTAACTGAAGCAGTGTTGGTTCAGTTATCGTCGCACAGATTGTGTCTGATGTATGCATGTTTGTGGTGGAATTTACATCACAGAGAAACAGAATGTCTTGATTTTTGTGTCGACAAGACGTCGCATATGTGTGGATATTCTTATATAGATCATATGAAGCATGGTGATGCTGTGGTGTAAACTTATGGTCTGTAATCCATGGTGAGAAATCTGGGTGTGGCTTCTCTGCTAGAGTAAAGGGCAGAATTATTATTGAACATAGCGGGGCTTACATGATAACAACCTCCAGCATGAGAATGGAAGTAGAGGTAGCTACTGTAGCCTTAAGGTGGCTAACTGAAACTTCATTAACAAGGGCAGTTATTGTATCAGACTCGCAATCTATGCCTTGGAAGGTCCAAAGTTGATGGCTCCAGCATGAATGGAAAACCTCCACAGAAGCCTCGAATCTTCAGGAACTGGTGTGGATCTACTGTCATGATCATGAAGGAATATTTGGCAATGAAAGAGCTGACAGACTAGATTCAAAAGCACCCATAGAAGGTGCGTCGGGTATGGATAAGGAAGACATACTGAGGGCAGTTAATGATCATCTATTAGAGAATGGGACTGCAATCGGTGTATCATCAAGGCTAAGATGGCTAGAATGTGGTATCAAACATAAGACCAGCAGGGATGGACGTATGAGAGGATGCATGCAGCGTGTATACAACCAACGTGCAACAGGAACAATTAGCCTTCATACCCTTCAACATTTGCTGAGGGAGACTGAGCACCTATGGGTTTGCCCGGAGTGCAATGATGTTGATTCTGATCAACAATAACAATAATAATGAAGCATGCATGATTTTATGGACTTTCGGGCATAAGGATATAATGTACAGAGCTTGAGCTTTGATTGAAATATAATAATGGACTTTCAGACCTAAGGATTGATTCTTTGAATTTTATGTGTCCGACTGGCATTCTTCAAGTGGATTGACGTAATTGTGATGGGGACATTCAGTGTAATTTAAATGCATGTCTCACTGTATTGATGCTCATGTGGAACTACATGTTGTGAAGGGATGCCTGTATTGCCTCTTGAAAGTTACTGTTGTTTGTCAAAGTAATGAAATTATAACCACAGGATCGTCACAGTAGCGTTATATGGTTCTGTTATGTTGACGACATGTTTGCATTGTTTCATTCAACAACATTCCCCTTAGATCGAGAGCCGAAAAAAAACAGGTTCTCAACAGAGCCATCATTGAAGCTGGTCCTTTTACAGGTAGCCTCCACCAAAGCATTTATGTGGTCTCACAATGGTGGTTTCTATTACAATTTATTTTACATGATGAGGTTACCAGCCCCATGCATGTTCTCGTGTTAGTTGCATCTTACAAGATGATTGAAGGAACAGTAGTCTTATTATTTCTTGGCCTCTTTGAGAGAACTCAGGGAGCTGAAAGGTAACGAATAAAAATGAAAAAGTTTGCACATCCTTACTTTTTCTTAACCCTCTATCCAGTAATAATGTATGGCTGTGAAGCATGGAGAACAACAAAAACAACAACCAAAAAGCTACAGACTTTCATAAATGGGTGCTCGCATAGAATAGAAGGATTGAAGTGGTCGGACAAGATCACCAATGTGGAACTGATGACGACAAGAACCTGTGGAACAAGAGATGAGATGACGACGCTGGAGATGGATAGGACACACATTGAGGAAACCTGTTGATAGCATTATCAGGCTGTCCTTGTTCTGAAATCCCCAAGGTAAGAGAGGTAGAGGGTGGCAAAAAAAAAAAACAAAAAAAACCACATGGCCGGAGAAGAGACATGGAGACAGATATGAAAGGGGTGAGGAATATGTGCAAAGACCTTCATTTGACGGCTATGGGACAAGAAAACTTGGCATACGTGTGTCAAAGGCGGGCTGAAGGGTGATGATGATAGTGATGCTCTATCCAGGATCATTGACCTAGATCAGTGATTCTCAACATGGGACATATTGCCACTCAAGGGGCCATGCCATATTTATAGGGGGGGCCATAGTAAGATGGTAAAGTACTTTTTTTCCAGCTAACAGCAACTAAGGGGGGGGGGGGGGGGTCACAGAGATAAATGAGGCTCAGAAGGGGGTCATGAGCGAAAAAAAAGGTTGAGAACCCCTGACCTAGATAATGTCCCATCCAACAACTAATACATACTTCACCTATTTTAAAATCTCATCCATCTTTATATAGCAAGCTCTGGGCCAGTGGGCCCTCTTGATAAATCTTTCATTTCTTTGTACAACCAAAGGAAAGAATGAATAATTAAAACACTTTATAGACATCTTAATGGATGTAGTACTTTTCCCATGTTTGAAGCATGGAACTGTCTGTCACTTTGAGTTTTCATATAGTTTTAAAGTATAACGTTCAGGTCTTTGTAGTTTTTTTTTCTTTTAAGAATGGCAGTGTTATACGTGGTTGCAAAGGAAACTGAATGAAAGTTAATAAAGTATAAAATTGTGACAAAACAAAACAAAAAAACTTAGTACAAATATAGCGGTCCCAAAAACTGGCCTTCTAACGACAAAAGCCAGAGAAGATTGGCCTCAAATACTGGCCTCTTATCTTGTAAGGGTTATTCCACAGTTAGTCTTACATACATTAACTGAGACTTATACAGAGTGCCTGTACACTTGAACTTCTGCTGGGACCTAAGACGCGTCAACAGTGAGGAATGCAGTCAGCGACCCCATAGCTAGACAGCCTGCGTCAAGTGGTGGTCCTGGAAACAGGCTGCATCACTGCAGTCTGGCTGAGTGAGTAGGGATCAAAGAGGGAAGGCTAACCCGGTCCCAAAAATGCCATGCTGAAGTCGGATGTGTCGGCCGAAAGGCGCAAATATCACAGCTTCGCTGTAAACGGATACAATGCAACCAACGTCCTTTTCAGGACGAACGAAGAAGAAGAAGAAGAGGAACTTCTGCTAATAATTGTTGTTTTATTTTTCACTGTACCTTTGAGGCAGATGCTGAAATAGCTTCAAACTGATCCAAGTAAGGTTCTAAGTTGAGCTTGAGCATCTTGCGAAGCGTCGTCCCAGTGTCTGGTGTGAGACTGAAGCCCGCGATTTGCTCCATTTTTTCCCAATGTCTCTTACGGATACCAGGATTGCACATTATGGTGATGACAGGGATTACTTCCTGTTTGAAAGAAAAATAGAAGATTCAGATACAATAAGCCAGTAATAAGTAAATACAAAACTGTTTTCAAGTTTCATTCACAAAATGTATTCAATTCCATTCAGAAAATGCCTTAGGTTTCATTTAGAAAATATTTTCAGTTTCCATCAGAAAATGCCTTCAGTTTACTGCAGAAAATATTTTTAGTTTCATTCATTAAATGCTCTCAATTTAAGTAAGAAAACGTATTCAGTTTCATTTTTAAAAAGTCTTCAGTTTCATTTAAAACAAAAAAAGTCTTATTCAGAAGATGTCTTCAGTGTCTTTAAAAAAAATCTCTTCAATTTCATTCAGAAAGTGTCTTCAGTATCAGGTTTTTCTACTGTAATGCATCCTCTGGACATGCACTGAGGAAGAAGCAACAAGAGAGATTGAATAAAAAAAGGGATCACGCTATGACACATGGTGCAAACAACAGCCTATTGTTATTTAAGTTAACGACAATTTTGAACAAAGTAACAATTCCATTTAAAGACATTATGTCTTAAAAAAACAAATGCGCTAGCTAATAACCATATATAACATAATTATAACAAATATACCGCAATATACAACAAACAAAATCAAATACAGTAGGACCTGCAGCATGTAGGGGAAATAATTCCTTGGGTTCCAGCAAACAGCAAATAATTGTGAATGCTTAACATCACTGTAGCAGTGCTTAATTAACCATGTATTACCTTTCATCATCCTTTGGGCACAGGTCTTCAACATATACACACCAAGCTTTCCTGTCCCATTCACTTAAGATCTTTCCATATATTTTTTTATCCCTTTCGTATCTGTCGCCAGTTCTCTTCTCCATGTGTTTTTTGTGTCTCTCTCTATTTCTCTTACCCTGGAGATTCCAGAAAAGGGACTGCCTTGTAATGCTATCAATGGTTTTTCTCAGTGTGTGTCCAATCCAAACTCCGCCCATGCCGGTCTCAAGCCCGGATGAAAAAGGAGGAGGGCGGCCTGCATGGAGGCCGTAAGGAGGCAGCCCCTCCACCATGCAAAGGCACAACAGGCCAATCACCTGTTTGCTTTAAACCATGATTACGAGTAACACAAGAGAGAAAACCGGACTGATTCTAAAGGCGACGAACTGGAATGGACTACGGACTACGACTTATGGAACATGGAACACAAGAAGTATAAATGGGAAGGAAGAGGAGCTGGTGGAAGAGATGAGGAAAGCAAAACTAGAAATCCTGGCTATAACGGAAACAAAGAAAAAAGGACAAGGAGTCATGGATCTCAATGGCAACACGCTGCTCTACAGTGGTGTACCCATATCCGAAAGAGCTAAAGGGGGTGTGGGTTGCATTGTGGCCCAAAATCAAAAAGATAGTATCAAGGGGTGGAACTTTGTCTCAGAGCGCATTATGGTTGTGAAACTAAAAGAAGGAGAAACCATAGTCAACCTGGTCATAGTGTATGGGCCAAATGAGGATGAGAGAGCAGAGGTCAAGGAGGAATTCTTCGAGCTGCTTCAAAGGACAGTGGATGACTGCCTAGATGAAGTTATCATGCTCGGAGATTTTAATGCCAGAGTTGGAAATGACCATGCTAGATGGGGTGGAGTTATCGGAAGATATGGAGAAGATACTCTCAATGACAATGGAAAGCGACTCCTTAGATTCTGCAGTGAGCAGAATCTGATCATTACAAACACAAAGTTCCCCCATAAGCGCATACATGCATACACTAGATGTGAACCAACAAAGAATGAGAAGTCAGTGATCGACTATGCCATTGTTCAAGGAAGCTCATTCAAATATGTCCGAGATGCAAGAGTCTGGAGGGGGCCAGAGATTGGAAGTGATCACTACCTGCTAACAATCAAACGAACAACTGAAAGAGTTGCTCAGCCTAGGAACTGCTCAACATCACGCAAGAAACCAAGTAAACGAGCAGGAGAAATGAACATTAGGACCTACAAGCTGAGAGAGCCAGAAATTAAGACCAGATATCAGGGGCTTATTGCTGCAGCGGTGAGCAACACAGAAGAACAACCTGATGACTTGGAAACCCTCTGGATTAAATTCAAGGATATCATAAAGACAGCTGCTGCAGAAGCATGTGGTGAAGTCCGACTTGGGAACCAGAGAAAGAGGACACCTTGGTGGACAGAGGAAGTCAAAGAGAAAATAAGAGAGAAGAAAATGGCATGGAAACAATACTTAGGAGCTAAAAACACAACAGGACAAATGGAAAAATATAGAGAATATGTGACACTCAGAACAGAAGTAAAGAACAAAGTGCTAGCAGCAAAACAGAAGTCCTGGGAAGAATTTGGAGAAAAGCTAGGAAAAGATGCACAAGAAAACCAGAAATTGTTCTATAAGACCCTAAAGAACATGAGGAAGGAAAAACAATGCCCTCTCAAATTTATAAAGGACAAGCAAGGCAAATTGCTTACTGTCCCGAAGGAAGTAATGGAAAGATGGAAAGAATATTTCTCAGAACTCCTTGATGGTGAGCAAGGTCAAACATCAGAAATGATAACCACTAGCACAGAAGAGGAAACCAATGGTGATGAAGATGACATAAAGATGGAAGAACTGAAGGCGGCACTGGAGAAAATCAAGATGGGCAAAGCAGCAGGGCATGATGGTATAACACCAGAAATGGTTAAGTACATGGGAGCATCAGGCGACCTGTTACTCCTAAGAGTCCTACAGGCAGCATGGTGCAACAAGACCATACCAAAGGATTGGGAGATCACCATCATAACACCAATTTTCAAAAAGGGTGACAACCGACAGTGTGGAAACCATAGAGGCATATCCCTTCTCAGTGTCCCTGGAAAAATCTACTCTAGAATCCTAGAGCAGAGACTCCGACGCCTAGCTGAGCCACAATTGGATGAGGTCCAGTGCGGATTCCGAGCAAACCGAAGTTCTCAAGACCTAATCTTCACACTCAGACAGCTGAGTGAAAAGGCCCTTGAGTATAAGAGTGAGATCCATCTTTGTTTCATAGATCTGGAAAAGGCGTTTGACAGGGTCCCTTGGAGCAAACTTTGGGACTGTTTGGCAAGGAAGAATATTCCAGCACCTCTGATTCATGCTATACAGAGCTTCTACAAGTCTTGCAGAAATTATGTGAGGACAGCAAACCATAAGTCAGAAGAGTTCAGGACCACCACTGGTGTAAGACAAGGTGATATCCTATCACCTTACCTCTTCATACTCCTTATGGACGATGTCATCAAGGCATGTAAGGAGAGAACAAGAAAGTATTCAGTGGGGTACTGGAAGATGAGACAGGTCTATATTTCAGAGCTGGCATTTGCTGATGATGTTGCCCTGATTGCTAAATCAGAGGCACATCTCCAATCCAACCTGCAAGTCTGGAAGGAAGAGCTGGAGAAGAGAGGGATGGTCATAAGCAGCTCTAAAACAAAATCCATGGTGATATCACGAGAAGAAAGAAGACATCAGATTAAGCTGGGAGAACAGGTCCTGGAGCAGGTTGACCACTTTAAATACCTCAGAGCTATTATAGACCGAAAGGGAGGCATCAAAGAAGAGTTGGCCACTCGAAAAGCAGCAGCTGGGAGACTTTTTCAGGCCATAAATCGAGGATTCCTCAGCAAGAGAGAGGTTGGTAAGAAAACGAAGATGGCTGTATACCGCTCCACCTATGTCCCAGTCTTGACATATGGATGCGAGTCATGGGCAATGACTACAACCCATAAAAGCCAGATCCAAACCTCAGAAATGAGGTATCTGAGGAAGGTGGTTGAAGTAACAAGAAGAGACATGGTACGCAACCAGACGATACGTCAAGGCCTAAAATGCCACCCCCTACAGACCCAAGTAGAACAGTCCCAACTAAGATGGTTTGGCCATGTCTGCAGAATGGGAGAAGATCGGCTACCACGACAAGCATGGGAAACAAAGAGCCAAGGATCCAGACCCCGAGGACGACCCAGAGTCCGCTGGGAGGACAACATTAGACAATCTTTGAAGGACCGAGGACTAGAATGGAACCAGGCCAGGAGGAAGACAGCCGATAGAATAGTCTGGCCCTCTCTCTTCCAAACCTCTACACCTCACGGTAGAAGGAGAACGACTAAGTAAGTAAGTGTCCAATCCAGTGCCAGCACCTTCTCTCTACCTTTTGTTCCACATGTATTTGTCTGGTTCTTTCTATCAGTTCCACAGTAGTCATCTTGTCATACTATGTCAAACTTTCTATTCTGCGCAAGTAACCATTTAAGAATGTCTGCTGCTTTCTGGCTGCCATCTTTGTTGGTTTTCATGTTTCACAGCCTTACAATAGAACTGAATGGACATTTGAGTTGAAAGATTCTTATTTTTCCATATATTTCCCACTGCAGTAAAAGCTCCTCTTGCTTTTCCGTATTCTCATTCTGATATTGTTATCTGTTCTTCCAACCTTGCCTCTACTGCTACCAAAACATGCATATGATTTAACATACTGGTGCAGTTTGGCTTTTGTTAGTAGCATTTATTTTTATAATCTTTGTCATGCCTCTATGTAGTTTTAAACCCCATTGCAGTGAACTCTCAGCACATATTCTCATTTTGTTTACATCTGGTTACAGTTATGGGACTGAAGAGTCCGGTTATTGGCAAAATGTAGTTCGCCAAGCTGTTTTGTGCGAGTCCAATGAATCCCATTTGTGTTGGTGGTTGCTGTTATTGTTTTCATAACCCAGTCAAGAGCCAGTAGGAGGTGAAGAGCTGCCAAGAGGCATCTCTGCATATAAATCTCAAAATTAATATTTCAAAATGAAATAAAGAAATCAAATAAGCTGATATGATACTGGTTTGGGAGAATGCAATCACACATTTATGTTACTGACCTTAAAATTCTTAATGGCATCAATCGTTGAATTGATGATATTCACAGCTTCTGGAATCTTAAGTGCATCCTCATCTTCTGACCCCTGAGGAGGGGCTTCCTCTTCTTCCACTTGCCTTCTTTTCTTTTTCTTGTCTCTCTCCATCTCCTCTCTTTCCATTTGCATTCTCTTCACCTTCTGGCTGAAAACTTTCTGAATTTTGAAAAGTTCTCTGAAATGTGACCAAACAGAAAAACAATGATTGCAGTTAATGCAGTAAATAAATAACAAACAATGATTGTAGTTAATGCAGTGAATAAATAAAAAGCAATGATTGCAGTTAATGCATAATAAATAATCAGGACAGAACAATATACTATAAATATGAAATTTTCCTGTCTCAACCAGTTTTTCAGTTTTACACCAAAATAAATTAAAGAAATTTCCCAACTGTTTTAAAGAAACAATAAACGTGTATATTAACTCTTTAAGTCCCAATCGACTTTATAAAGGCTCAGGGGTTAGACGCGCTTGGCCCAATCGACTTTAAAAAGCCTTTAGTATATGTGCCTCTGTTTGAGACTGTTTCTAATTATAACTACCCACAAAGTCATTTCTGACTGCAAGTACATTCTTTTAAATACCGCACGTGTTTAAGAGTGAACGTGTTTCTGTTTTGAGATATTTATTTTAGATTTTTAAAGCGATTTTTTTAAGCGCATATCCTCCATTTTACCTTGAATAACTAATCATTTTTTTAAGCGCATATCCTCCATTTTACCTTGAATAACTAATCATTTTTTAATGAAAGCTTTTATACTTGTAGCACAAGAGTAAAGTACATCCAATTACCTTCAGTTTCATATACAACAACAAAGTTATTTATGCATATGAACATTTTAAAAAATTATTTCTAAACAACAACAATAAAAACGCACTGGGGTGGCCATTTTTGCTTGGGCGAAACCCACTTTTTTGCTTGGGACTGAAAGAGTTAATAAAAAAAAATACCTCATAGTAAATATACAAACGTTGAAAGTCCATATGTAATAAATAAATTTGTTTTTTATATCGCATAAAGTGCAGATATGAGGAAATCTGGCAGCAACCAAACAGGTGTACCAGGTGGCTCCTTTGAAAATAATGTACCGTTTCATAGTGAACCATATGATTTGTGGGATAGAAAGAGTTGAATAACATTCAAGACATTTTAAGATAGTAACAGATTACTTGTAATCTTCTTCATCTTTATACTCTTCTTCCTAGTCGTTTGGAGAGTGTCGATAGAAGAAATGACCCTTCACTTTCCTAATTTTCTAAGTGTCTCCAGTATAAAATCTGTATCTGCCATTTAAAAAAAAAAAATGTAGGTCCCAGCCCGGAGGTCTCTGAGGAGAATAAGAAACAGTAGGACTTTTGCTGCCCCAGGCATGCCAAAAGAGGCAACAAATATGATGCTGTGCACGAGGCTGGCAATCTCATCATGTAAAATAGATGCTAAAGAAAACACTGCTGCAAAAGCATACAAATGTTTTGGTATAGATATATAAATATAAACAAATAAAATGGTATTGAATCAATTTTACAAATTAACGGTTCACAGGAAACAAGGGACGTTTCAGGAATTGTTACGGTATATGATATTAACGCCGTCTGCTAAAGGTTATCAGACGTGCAATTGTAAAGGTTAAGGCATTTAATATATTGCGATAGATGTTTCAATTATTGAACGCTCCATACACGATCGATTATGACGTGTATAGCGTTGTTTGGGTCACAGTCGGTAACTAAGAAACGCTACCCTTTGTTACTTGACCGCCAAGCTGAATAGCTGCGTTTTTTCTAACCTTCCAATTCAATGGCATGATATAGCCATTTATATATGCATTTTTTGATGGACCAGGGTCAGTCCTAGAACTCTATATGAGAGGGAAATTTATGGAGGTTAGTATTTAACTAGAATTCTCAGAAGGAGAAGAATAATCGTCAAATTCGTATGAATATATTCAGACTCGCAGTCTCACTGTCGGCAGGTAGCCATGTCTAGCTGCGCGTGCATATAGCTGTGATGTTCTGACGACAATACTGCATTGTATCCTTAAACGGACATTGACACGTAAACCAGCAGTCTACGTTATTGATTAATTTATGCATGACTTATATGGACTTATGCTCTACTCCTATTTGAAATGATCATCCTGTGTGTACAACTGTGAATTAAATGTATGGACTCAATGAAATGACTTATCAAATCAATCGTATTCCAAGGTTCAAGTATTGTTCGGAATCTTCCACCCCCGCATTCGCTTAATCTTCCATCGAAGGCACGATGCACTATCACTGAATGAAAAAACTAACATATCAAAGAAAAAAACAATGGCCAGAAATTGATAATTGTTTTATTCATATCACATGGAACATTGTTCAGAGCAAACCACCTTGCAACAGTGGTGCCCGGTATGTGGGGACGAAAAACAACCAAAAACCAAAAATTTCTTCATGACTTTCGAATGAAATATTTACGATCAAGTTTCGATCACATGACCATTACGAAGCTGACGTGACGCACGTGATCATGAATAGCAACATGACGTCACTGTTGCATTGTCGCAGTGAAGAAGACATCTTTTCAACGCCTCTCTAGTTCGCTTCAAATTGATCAAGATGCACAAGATGGACTACCGTTGCCTGCCCATCAGGAGCAGACAGTCAAAGGCACAGGCCTAGCTGTTGACGACCTCTAGCACTGATATAAGCAACGGAAAAGATAAGTCTAGGTGTTTAACTGTTGTTATTGCAAACAGTGCTAACTGAGTCCATGCCCTCTGCCTACATCGGCATGTTTTTACCTATGTTTAATGTACTTTTTGTTGTCTTAATGTGTTGTTAATTCGTGGGGTAGGGAGGATGAACCGAAATTAGATTCTGTGGCTCTCACGATGCCTGAATTGATTTCGGTCGTTTCTTAGGGCAGTTAAACGATTGCACTTTTGGAAGCCCCATTGAGGTTTGCCATTGGACTATCTGTCCAAATCTGCTGTCGTTTGACGGTTTGTGTTAGCTGTACCGTTCCGTAGATAACTGGTGTATTTTATTCGTACTCAGTTAACAATTTTATTCAGTTCTGTACCATGTTCGTTAACTATTTCGTCCAGTCTCCTCTTACTATCATTTATTTGATGATTGTTAAATGGTCGTCCGTTATGAGTCCTGTGATGTCATCATTTTTTGCAGTCATTTTTTTTTGTGTACTTTGAATATTAAGTTGACCTCGGGTCAGACCTTGACCCTTCATTTGGCTTGTGACACTTCCGCTTGTTTTATTTAGTTCATAAATTCATTTTTAATTGTGAAAATGTCTTGTTTGCGTCTTAACATTGTTTGTACCCTTTAGTTGCATCATTGTTTTGTTTGTCCTCATAATATATATTAAATACTACATTAATAATATGATATTATATGCAATAATACACTTGTAATTTAATTTAATTAATTTTTTCTGATATTTAAGGTTAATATGGGACATTGCATAATTATGCAGTGATAGTCCAAGAAAGTAGCACTACAATTTATCAGAGATGCCTAGGGCATAATAATATATATATATATATTGACCAAATAAAATAATCTTATAGTCTACCTTTGAGGTAATAGACCCATTGTATATTATTTAATATACTTTTCTGGTACTAAGAGAGTGACTTAGTACATTGAACAATATAATTACTAGGAATCATACCCAACATTATTGGATATTGAGATTAATTGTGTGAAGTAATTACATAATAGTTAACAGATATCATAACTATTTATGATATAGTATTATTTAGATACAATATTGTTACAAAATATTGTCTATTAGTTGAACTTAGACATTAAGTTCAGTACTATTGTGATTATTTATATTGAATATTTCTAAGTTGAGTAAGTATAATAATTACTCTGAAGCTACTATTGACTATTTTAATCAGTAATTATCAATAATTACTTACAGATAAAAGTCAAAATTCTTACTATAGACCATTTCGTTAAAATTGGTAGGGAATATGGTTATCAATCTCAAGAACTTCGTCAGTTTGCTGAGGCAGAACTGGAAAAACATGAAAGAAAAGAAGCAGAGAAAAAAGCTGCATTAAAGAAAGAGGAAGAGGAACAAAAGGCTGCATTAAAGAAAGAGGAAGAGGAACAAAAGGCTGCATTAAAGAAAGAGGAAGCAGAACGTGAGATGAAGCAAATTGACAAGGAAAATAGATTGAGAGAGATTGCTCAACGTGAAAGAGAAGAGCAAAGAGCAATCGCCAGACAGGAAGAAGAGAATAAATTGAAACGAGAGGAAATTATTTTACAACAAGAAATGGAATTGGCGCGTATTAAATTGGAGACAGCAAGATTACAAGCACAAAGTGCTGATGCAAACCAGAATAATAACGCACAAAATGGATCATCATCCAGCCAAACTAAACATTTCTACAACTTTAAATTACCCACTCTCAACTTGAACGTGGACGACCTTTCATCGTTCCTGTCACGTTTTGAACAGACTTGCAAAACAAATCATTTGCCTGAAGAGTCATGGGTACTCAAGTTAAATGAATTCTTGGTTGGAGAACCATTGACGGCTTCTCAAAATGCTGACCCATCAATAGCAAATAACTACGGTGCTATTAAGTCCTTGCTTTTACGAAGGTTTCACCTGGACGAGGAACACTGTAGGTTGAAATTTAAGGGAATTTTACCTGAATCTCCAAAAGATTTTGCAGGATTCATTGCGAACATACGCAATACATTTAATAGATGGGTTGAACTGGCAGAAGTCAACAAATCATACGACAAATTAGTTGATTTACTACTACGGGATAAGGTATTATCTTCGGTTAGCCAGCCATTTTTTGCATATTTGCAGGAGCGTAAACCAGGTACTATGGACGAGTTAGAAAAAATTTCTTTAAACTACTGTTCGGCACATCCGAATGCAACCATTTCTAACTCCTCATTAAGAGAACCTCTACCTGTGGCGTCTAATATGGCCTACAATCATAATAACAAACAAAGACATCACAGTGTAGACAGAAGCAGGTTCCAAAGAAATCACAATGTTAACTTTCAGAAGGGACATAATAATGATTTCAACAATAAAAATGAGTTCAACAGAGGTAGATCACGAGATAGAAATTATTCACCTCAAACAAACTACCACAATGGTCAACATAACACTAATTATAATCGATCACATACTCCCAATAATAATAGTAACTGGAATGGTAATAATCATGGCTCGAGACATCGAGATAATAGTTACTATAGAGGACGACGAGATAATTCTAACAATTATACTCGGAATCGATCTCATTCTCGGGGATCATCTCATTACAACCATAATACAGGGGCGGCAGTTACAAATAATACTACCCCTATAGCTCAGGTCCCACTTGACAATAATACAACACAGTCTTCTGCTGCATGTTTTGCTATTAATTATAATGTGGCAAATAGTTGCCAAGATTGTAATACTATTTTTCAGAAGGCCAAGGAAACGGTGCTGAATTGTGGACACCTTCATACAGCAGTTGGTCTTTCAGCGAACGATGGCAAGGGTACCCTGATGTTCAATAGAGGATTAGTCAATGGTACGGTGGTCTCAGTTTTAAAAGACTCTGGATCAACAACCATTGGAGTTCGGCAGTCTTTGGTACATCCTAGCTATGCAACAGGGGACTATGTCCGTTGCATGACCTTCGGGGGTACTATTGAGTACTACCCCACTGCCATAGTACATGTTAATACACCATTTTTTTCAGGTAATGTCAAGGTGTGCATGCTACAGAATCCATCAGCTGATCTTACATTAGGACGCATACATGGGAGTAAAGATTGCACTCCTAAAGAAATTGATGATTGGGAAAAAAAAATTTGCATTCTTTTAGCAACGCTAACGCTGTTGTTGATATGGCTACACTTCGTGCCAACAACATAAATACATGTGGCACAGCAGTTTCCAACTTCACTCTCAGTACTATCCTGGAAATTGATGAAGATGATAGATCTATTGGACAACATACTAAGGATATAACTGATCCTAATAAAACTGTTGACGTTGTCAACATTGACAAAAACATTATGAGGAAGAATAATAGGTTAAATAATAATGCTGGACTTAAAAGGAAACATAAAGTTAACACAAATAATTATGATGAAAAAGTTTTTACTTTGCCCAGCAAAGACATGTCTACGACATGTAGGAAACTTAATACCTTTGGTGATGATAGGTATCATCCTCAGTCCAGTCAGGATGATACGACATCCAACAGAAAGACAATGTCGGTGTTGAAAGGGAAGGTTAATTCTTTGACAAAGAATACATATCATCATTGTCCACTATTTCGTGACAATGATACTACATATATTGGGAAAAGTGCGTATTCTCGCACAGTGTTAGTGCGAAATCTGCCGCAGGATACTACCTGGCAGGCACTTAGAATTTTTTTTGATTATACAGCAAACGTTAAGTTTGTTCGTCTTCTGCCATCATGCAATGGGCAGAATAGACAGGCGATGGTTACATTTCGTAACAATCGAGACGCTCGTTGGGTAATCGAGCGTGATAATGGTGTTTATTTTCATCACCGTTATCTAAAGTTACAATTAGTACATGATTCTGCGCCACGCAGATAATGGTGTACGCTCACCCTTTTGTCTTATTTCTTGATGACTCAGCTCTAGTCAGTCATCATTTCTTTTCCTTATTGGTCATTTATTCTTATACGTCTTAGATATCAAGGGACACAAAAAGATATTTCATATTAACATGCTCAAGCAATTTCATACACGTCCTGAACACTTACAGTCAATTTTTCATGAACTAGATGACAACACAGTATCTACTTGTTATTATTCTAACTTATCTGTCATCCAGGAAGAAGAATCTTCTTTTCCTGAGGTACAGTTACCGTTACCGGTACCAGTAGTTCAACCTACTGAATCTTGGCGGGATGTAACCATCTCTTCAACGGTTACACCGCAACAGCGTCTACAGATTGCTAATCTATTACAATCTTATCCAGATGTATTGACCGACGTCCCGGGTCGCACATCGGCTATCAGTCATGACATTACTCTCAATGATGATACACCTATTCGTGTACATCCCTATTCGGTTCCTTTACATTTCCTTGCTAAAACTACTAAGGAACTTGAACAGATGTTGTCTCTGGGAATCATTGAGACTAGTAATTCGCCATTCTCTTCTCCATTAGTGATTGTCCGGAAGAAGGACAATAACATCAGACTATGTGTTGATTATAGAAAATTAAATGCTAAGACTATAGTTGACAGCGAACCACATCCACTTATCGACGACTTACTGCCACGTCTATCCAACGCAACTATATTTAGTAAGATAGACTTAACTAAAGGTTATTGGCAGATACCACTGACCGAAAAGGCTAAGTACTACACCGCATTTTCCACTCCACAAGGTCTATACCAGTGGAATGTGATGCCTTTTGGGCTTGTTAATGCGCCAGCTACCTTCATTCGCCTGATGCGACAAATTTTATCAGGTAGACCAGACGTTATTACATATATTGACGACATATGCTTGTTTAGTTCGTCGTTTGAGGAACATGTTTCGGGACTTAGATATGTTTTCGACACTCTAAGGAATTATCATCTAACTGCTAAACCTACAAAGGTGCAAATCGCGTGTAATGAGATAACCTTTTTGGGACATATCATTGGATCGGGATATATCCGAACGTTACCTAGTACAGTCTCCAAAATTCTAAACATAGCAGTTCCTCAGACGAAGAAACAGGTCAGGAGTTTGTTAGGACTTGTTCAATATTACAGTAGATTCATACCAAACTTGTCATCCATCACGGCTGTATTGTCTTCATTGTTAAAAAAAGACATGCCGGTGAAGGTGACATGGACTGGTACATGCAATGAAACTTTCAACAAAATTATAAATTTGTTCTCGCATGAACCAATTTTAAGACTTCCCGATGCTTCCAAAAGATTTTTCTTACGAACAGATGCTAGTAACTACGGCATTGGTGCATGCCTGCTCCAGAACCATGATGGCATTCTACATCCTACCTTATATATTTCAAGAAAGCTAAAGCCGGCAGAAACAAAGTATTCCACAGTCGACAAGGAACTTTTATCTGTGATATGGGCAATAACTAAACTTGAAAAATTCCTGCTCGGTGCTCCCTTCACCATACAGACGGACCAACGTGCTGTAGCATCTTTGCGTCGATCTAATCATAAGAGCCAAAAACTCGCCAGATATGCAATCATCCTACAGCCATTTGAATTCTCCATTGAACATATTCCTGGCACTGAAAACATTGTGGCGGATGCGTTGTCACGTAATCCTATTGACGACGAATAATCAACATTAACATTCCTAAAACATATCAACTATAAAGGAACTAACCTTGCCTTCAATTTAAACTTTATAAACACTATATGCATCACAGAATTGAACTAAAAGACAATCAAGGTATACATATTGACATTCAAACTTCGTCTAACGTCCATACACGATATATGAATATTCGTTGAACAATCATGGAACAATATCTGACGACAAGTCGAACTTATTATCCTATGTGCACTTAATTCTTGGATGCTGGGATAAATGACATTTCTTTCCAACGTAAACGTTTGAACATTTTTGCCTAAAAGAATTCATCAGGATCAAGACTACGGATGGATCATCATATCCTATACTAATTAATTAGTTAACTTAACTTCTTAATTGAATTATTATCAATAAAATGAAATGTGAGAAAAAAATGAAATGAAAGAACAAAAAAAGAGAACGAAATATAAAAAGAAGAAATTATGAAAAGAGAAAATAAATCTCACACAAGTATTAAATTAATATTTTTTTTTAATGTACCTATACATTATTTAGTTAGTTAAATTAGATAGTTATTATTCACTAACACTTAACACACCCAAGTAAGTTAAACTTATATTCGAATTTCTTTCTATTTCTTCTCACTTATTTTGTCTTTTCTTCTCTCATAACATCGCGTTACATTAGAACCTTAATAATTTAACTCTTAGTTTAATTAATTAATTTAATTTTAATTAGTCAAATTAATTCCTATATGACAAATTAATACGACAGACCTTACTTTAATTTAATTCTATCATTCACTGTTAACATTGGACATTTTATTTAGTTGATATAATAATATGTATAATTGATATATAATATGATTAATGTTAGATGACTATGACAAATAGTTAGTTGACATGACCGCAACACGGTTCTACTCAGAACATCGTCGGCCATATGTCACAATTGTGTTAAATTTTTTTGAAAAAATTGTTAAGTCGGATAGATCTTGAAAAAAAATCTATCGATTTTTTTTTTCCCCGGTGTACAGGGAATTGTTACGGTATATGATATTAACGCCGTCTGCTAAAGGTTATCAGACGTGCAATTGTAAAGGTTAAGGCATTTAATATATTGCGATAGATGTTTCAATTATTGAACGCTCCATACACGATCGATTATGACGTGTATAGCGTTGTTTGGGTCACAGTCGGTAACTAAGAAACGCTACCCTTTGTTACTTGACCGCCAAGCTGAATAGCTGCGTTTTTTCTAACCTTCCAATTCAATGGCATGATATAGCCATTTATATATGCATTTTTTGATGGACCAGGGTCAGTCCTAGAACTCTATATGAGAGGGAAATTTATGGAGGTTAGTATTTAACTAGAATTCTCAGAAGGAGAAGAATAATCGTCAAATTCGTATGAATATATTCAGACTCGCAGTCTCACTGTCGGCAGGTAGCCATGTCTAGCTGCGCGTGCATATAGCTGTGATGTTCTGACGACAATACTGCATTGTATCCTTAAACGGACATTGACACGTAAACCAGCAGTCTACGTTATTGATTAATTTATGCATGACTTATATGGACTTATGCTCTACTCCTATTTGAAATGATCATCCTGTGTGTACAACTGTGAATTAAATGTATGGACTCAATGAAATGACTTATCAAATCAATCGTATTCCAAGGTTCAAGTATTGTTCGGAATCTTCCACCCCCGCATTCGCTTAATCTTCCATCGAAGGCACGATGCACTATCACTGAATGACTCTCCGCTGAAAGAATTGGGCAATCAATGAACAACGAAAACAATGGCGTCCAACAGCGATGAATAAAAGTGACTTAAATGTTTTGGTACAGGCTTTCTGCATGGGGCCAGCTACATTAGTAGCTCCATGATGCATAAGAAGCAAAAAAAGGGAAATGAATGGATGAGATGTTCAAACAGAACAAATATCCATAACATTGTCAGGGCTTATCTCCTTTTCTCAATTTTCTGATAAACAAGTCACAAAACAAACTGCATTTCATTTCATTATAAAACCTGTTGTTGTTTTCCTACTGGTGGCAGCCCCATGTTTTATACGAAACAAACAGGTCAATGATGATTATGATGATCTTACACATTTTAAAAAACAAGAACAATGTAATGTTGCCGTAACCACAATTTTTCTTGTTGATGATTTAATATTTTAAGAGACCAACGTATGAGGACAACAAAAGATTAATCAAGTTAAGATTATCACCCCTCAAGACATACATACTTAGACATTAGGAAAAGAAGTCTAATTCACACCATATCATCTCATCTTCTGTCCTGTGTAGTTCCTGGGGGTCTCTTAGGACAGTGCTCCGCAATCCACACTTACTTCACGGCACACTTAAGTGCCCTTGAAAATTTCACGGCACTCTACAAGACGTATTACTATTTGTGTTTTTTTTTTTTCTTTTTCCCAATTCTACTGTTTTACCCCTGTCTTACGGCAGTTCTCCTCATATACTTGTACAATATTTAAGTAGGTGGGTAAGGTAAATATTTTAAAATTTGCTGCAATCATAAGACAACGCTGCCTAAGTTGTAATAGATTGACGGATGATGAGGGCTACACTAATTAACTGTAAAACTGTACGTGAGATTCTTCTGTAATATTTTACAATAATGTTTGATTGTGTACACCACTATGTGGTATATTCTACTTGTGTCACACTAGTTGTGGAGGATTGTCTTCGGACATAAAGAAAGATTGGGACTACTGTTCCCTCTGGCATGTCGTACAAGGTGACTAATATGCTGTTGCGCACTGTTGGCAACCCCATCATGCAAAAGAAATTGCTACAGAACGTGCTACTGCATGAGCACATGATTGTTTTGGGGCAGCTACAGAGGGCGAAATGGGAAATGATAATGATCTCATCTCATGCTATACCAGGCAGTGTAGGTTGTCATGTCTCTACCCTATCTATGATATTGTCTTCGAGTTCTGTTGGTGACTTTCTCCTATGCTATAATGTCATGGGGGCGGAATCTGTCCTCCTGCCAGCTGCGTCAGCCGGGTTGCGGATGGTTGAACGGCCTCTAGATATGTTGTTGTTGTTTAACTAGGGCTGCTGAGCTTCTCGCTCTTTAGCAGTCACTGCAGCGGCAAGGAAAGAATAGGATAACTCCTCCCACAAGCATATTTAACGAAGCGACGAACATGTGGTTTTGTTTGGGACTGGCAACCTCATCATGTAAGACAAATTTCAACAGAAACCATCACCGCAGGGGCACATAATCCCTTTAGTGCAGGTTTCCTACAAAGGGGACAGCAGCAATTCTAGCTTCATAAGGAGCAAAAAGGGAAGCAATGATTACAGAGAATTAAGCATATCACTGCCAGGCATCACCAGTGTTAGCAACTGTTGCTTCCTATTGTTCTAATTCACAGCTTAGACTTTTACCATCCATTGTCAAGCATAATTTTAACTGATTTCAGCTCAAACATTGTTAGTGCCACTGCCTCATCTTACTGGCTACTTGTTTAATAGATGATTTTTTAACATTAAAACATAAAATACCTGTAATATTCATCCACCTCTGCTTCAATGGCCTCAGCAACTTGTTCCAGGAAGGCTCCATCCATAGTCCTGAAAAATATGACAAGTTCACATCAAAGAAGTGTAGAGAATGACAGCAATTATTCATAAATGCAAATTAAAAATTATTTTAAAGTTTAAAAAAAAAAAGAATAAAAAAAACAAGGCTGAGAAACTGACATAGGTTCACAAATTACATAATGTGGGGGGTGTGTGGGGGGGGGGGGGGGGGGGGGGGGGGGGGGGGGGGGGGGGGGGGGGGGGGGGGGGGGGGGTGTGTGTGTGTGTGTGTGTTTGCAGAGATGTTACACTTTGGTGCGTGGGGTTCTGAAATGTTGTGGGTTTTTTTACGCACATGTTACGGGGATAGGGGGGAAAGCACCTGACAATGTTAAAAATTGCGTTACGTAATTTGTGAAAGTTAATAGCAAGCTGTCAGCCTACAATTCAAATGATTCTTCTCGTTACTTTTCTTTCGTTTTTTTTGTCATCATTGTAGTGCTTTCCTCTCACAGCAAACTGAAACCTGGCTGTGTCCCTCTCCAGTCTACCCAGCTGTAAATGGGCACCTGATTGCTCTTGCATTAGGGAAGGCAAAGGCAGCGAGGAAGGCAACTGGTCACCCAACCTCATAAAGCTGGACCTAGTATGATGAAGTTTCTAACACTTCACTCCCCTTCGGCACTATCTGCCATGGGATTACTTTAACCTTTTTTTTTTTTTTAACTGTTAAGTTTCTACCAGATTTCCTAATCTGACAGCTAACTCTATAAAATGCATCTATTGCCCAGTGATAGAACCTAAAATAAAAAACAGCAATAATATGAAGATTATTCTTGTAAACAAAATTTAACATAGCTAATCATATACAAATGGATAAATGTAAGAAGAAAATATCAGTGTACAATCCCTGGAAACATGTTTTACAATTCATGATCCAGTCAAAAAGCACACGTCCTTTTCCCATCAGTCACAAAGCCCTGACTGCAGCGATCTCATTCCAGGACTATTATTTAATAGTTTCATTTTTTGATTTTTATTATTTGTTGAATTTTTTGTTTTGATATTTCTTTGTTTCTTCATCTCTATTTTTACTCGCTTATTTATTGTACTTTTACCTAGTGTTACCTGTGTTGTTTATTTTTTTCTTTGTTTGGTTTGTTCATCTCTTTTCCATGTGTTTGCATTGCCTATTGTCTTTTTCTCGCAACTTATCTATATTTCTTGTCTTTGTCTCTGGTTTGTAACTCTGCCTCATAAAAGGGTGAACTCAGAAACATCCTGTGTTTCTAGTGTATCATTCATTTGTAAAACTGACTTCAGACTAAATTTTTTTTTTTAATGTAGCCCACAAGAATGCTTAAATAGAGAACATCTAAATGCTGGCAATACCAGGTGTGCACAAAAAACATGGCACTAACAGCATCATTAAGTAAACCCAAAACAAAAGTTAACAACATAAAAACACATAAATAACACAGCAATAAAGTGGTATCCCTGACACCCAATGAGAAACTCAAAAACAAAGTTACTTTTTCTCAGCCCTCTGCCACTTGGAGATGACCGTGAAGAGACGATAGAAAGGATCTAGTGAGGAGCTAATCTCCTCTAAGTCTGGATATGTGGATATCGGATACTTGTACAAGTGCTCCTCTTTGTTGATCCAGGATATCTGTGCATGAGATAAAATGTAATAACTTAATTAGCCTATCTGCTTTATCATCATCCTCATCATTTCCTTTTTTTGCTCTCTATGGAGCTTCTTCTTTCTTCTTCTTTGATCCTTAGCCGCAGTCAGTGGCCATCACGCCTAGTGGCGTCTTGTAGGGCAGCAACAAATTGATTCCACTTTGCTCGGTTGGTGGCCATCCTTTGTACAGTGCCCCAACTCTGGTTCATTCTTTGCATCTCAGCCTCCACAGTCCTCCGCCAAGTTGATTTTGGTCTCTATGGAGCATGTAGCCATAAATGCAGCTGGTCCCCTTGCAGGAAGCCTGCGCCAAAATATTAATGTGCTTTTGCACCAGTGGTATATGTGACAGTTTGTTTTACATAATGAGATTAGCAGCCCCAAACACAACCTCATATTAGTTGCCTCATATGACATGAATGAGGGAGCTATATTTTTCCAAGTATTTTTCCAATATTATTTTTCCAATCACAATCTCTCGCTGAACCCCTAGTGGCTTATCGTGGATGTTGAGAATACCCTGGACAGAAAAAAAGACCAACAGAGAAGTACTGCAATCACTAAACGTAGAGGAAAATTGGCTCCTAAATGCCATTGCAATAAGGAAGCTGACATTTTTTGGTCATATAAAAAGACATAATAGTCTGGAAAAATTAGTAATGGAAGACATGGTCCCTGGAAAAAGGGGAATGGGACGACCTAGATGACGGTGGATCCAGGACATCACAGAGAGTCTGAACTTGTCTTTGGATGATGCAGGTCGACTTGCCCAGAAATGTGATACGTTCAGAGCAGCTGTAATGGAGACGTTCTGGAGAAAATATGTCACATGATAATGATGATGAGGAAGCAGTAATCCTATTTGTGCTTTGACATCTCACAGACCCCTAGGACTGCATGGGGATATTCATGTTTCATGTTTTGTGGTCAGGACGTCCGTTCTCATGTCAGTGACTTCCTTTCGGCTTTCACCACTGACAGTCATACGAGCCTCAGACTCCGGATGTCCGCCTCGCAGCAAAGTTTGTTTATTCGTTGTTGTTTCCGTAACTTCAATTTTTTTTTACATAGACAGGGGTGTCAGCCCTATGCTAAAACCCCCAACCTGGAGGACCAGGGTGTCTGCTTTAGTCTGACCCCTGCCCGCGCAAACCTGTCCAGCTTGGTAGAACCTTCCAGGAGTAAAACTCCCGCTGGCATAGCTCTGGGGGTAATCAGGGTACGCAAGCCACCATACCTCGACAAGGTATTGACACCGGTGATACTATGGGGATATTATTCAAGATAAATTTGCTTCATACATGGAGAAAATCAAAGAGCATCTGATCTGTATATTATAATTGGTGGTCTTGGGCAGTGTCTCTCGTAAACTTCAGTGTGACCTCAGCCAGCATTTTCTTTTGTATGAATCAATATTATCAGAGCCCACATATTTATTTATCCTTCAAGCTGATCATTAATCAGGTACTTTTTTTTTTAAACGTACGCCCGCTATTACTCGAGGCGAAATCTCAGGTTAGTATGTCTAACCTGAGACTGATTTTACGTATCCTATTTTTCATGTACGCTGACAGGTGTCCTCTTGCCATTCAGGCAGATACTCGCCGTCTTCGGAGAGAACCAGGTACTAAAATAGCAAAACAATCACCTAGATCAGCTTTTCTCAACCTTTTTATCCTGAAGGAACCCATGAAATAATTTTCAGGTCTCAGGGAACCATTGTATAAAAATTATTATATCTACAGCTCATAGTACGTTAGTATGAACAGTAAGTTGTAAATATAATAATCCAACAATAATAACTGTCAAAACTCTTTTGAGTAGAAAATGATACTTTTCTGTGAATCTGTTTATTTTGTCCAACTTATTAACCTACTTTTTTGTGTGGTCCCCTCTCCCCACAAAAATATCAACTGTAATGCAAGTCAGTAGTGTAGGTAGAAGAAACTTCAGGTTTTTCCTTCTTTTAATTTCCTACTTGTTTTTTTTTTTTACCTTATCCAAGTAGGTCTGAAAATCTTATCACAAATTGATACTCTACAAGATGCTAATGAAATATGTTATTTCAGGATGGAGAGGCCGACGTCATCTCCCTACTGTCCTTCCTTTTGTACAATACAGCAGTCACCAATTATCAAGAAACTCCCCTGTCTCGCATCAAAAACTGAGAATGGACTGAACCAAATGATCACCATTGCACGCTGCCATATGGGGCTGCTCGGTCACTGCCCACCAGTGCAAATGATAACATTCACCGGCACGCAAAGTTAATGTTGCGTGCATATTTTGACGCACATATTACAAAAATCGATATGGCTATTTAATATGGAAAAAATATAGACATTCATTCATTTGTGTATGAAAATGCTGTCTATGGTAAAAGCGAGAGAATCCATGTTTGATTCACACTTTTGATTATAGGAGTAATCGTTCTTGATATTGATCCGGCGCATGGATTGCTCTTACGTTTGTACTTATTTTTTAGGGCCAGAAAATATATTAATTTGCTTATTATGTTTATGGCCTGAATTCATATGTATTACATATTATTAGTACAAGTAGAATCAGTCCTATATTGTATATTTTGGATGGGTAGGCGGGACTAGATTCTTATTATTCCAGTCTAGCGGAAGTATGAGTGGTCTTGACAAGTCGTGATGAGTTCCGATGTACCGTGATAATGGCGGGTACGCATTTTTTCAAAGGGCTGGTAGATTCTTAAGGAAATACGATTCATGGAGTGGTTTTCTTCTAAAGGAGATGGTATCTCTACTACAGTTTATGTTAGAGACTCTCCTAAGGTACGGTACAATGTATAATTCGGACTCCATGTATTGCCAGACCCTATTTTGATGATCTCATGTCGATTCGACCTAGATGGAACATTGTGCTTCATATCGCTAGGGTCGTGTTTTGTATCGACAAAGATGACAGACTTTCCTACAGCGGTTATGGCTACGTGAATTAACCTGATCATCGTAGAGCTGTATGGGAACATGTATGAAATCATTTATATACCCATTATAAATTAACTCTGGCTTATATTCTCCTTCCTATGAATGAGTGAACGACAACTCAGGGAGGCGGCCATGTTAGATTTCGGTCATCATATGTTTTGATCACTGCCAAGAGAACAGATTATTTATCCTATTATCGGACAGTGACAGGGAGATCTCAATCTTGCTAGAAACCCCCTCTTTCGTGGTTTCATAATATATGCTACAAAACTATGGACGTCAAGTAACCTTAGTTATTTACCGATCTGCCTTCACTGACGCGTTTAGTCAGATAGGGGGATGCGGCCATAATATATCATGACATTGAACCTTTGATGTACTGCCCATTATTTCTGAATGTGTCATGACTTCAGATCTGCTATGTATACCTACAAATTGATATGTCAACATACCATGATGTACTCGTATGTCCCAGTGTGTACGTCTGAATAAATTGAGTAAACAAAGATTCCAGCAGTCTGCATTGGTGCCTTGTAGACACATGTGTATGAGTGGTTATATTGGTCAGCACACGAACAGTACACCATTCGCGGTAATCACACTCTACACTTCTACTTCATTCATACACCATCCTGCGTCGGTTGGAGTGACCAAGTTTAGGGCCTGCTTCCCCTGGAGCCTTTGCCTTCCCTAACTCAGGACTAGGGTGAGTTACCCATTTACAGCTGGGTAGACTGGGGGCATGCCTGATCTCAACAACACACCACTCTTCCTTACAGAGCATACAGACTGACACTTCATTAGAGTGGAAAGAAGAAAAGAAACTTTACAGTTAAAAAAAAACGACGTCTATTTATTATTACTTTTCCAATCACAATCTCTCGTGGAACCCTTAGTGACTTATCGTGGAACCCCAGTTGAGAAACCCTGCCCTAGATGCTTCAATTAAGACAAAATCAAAAAGTGTCAAAATTAAAAATGGAAAAAAAAAACATCCTGTATTATGCATGTATATATCATCATCATTTTCCATTTCGCTTCTTATGGAGCATGGAGCCAACACTGTAGCTGGTCCCCTTACCAGCGTTTTTTAACGACATGGGAAAAAAACGACCCTTAACCTTTAGCACTATATCAAAACTCAAAGCACTAGAAAATTCATTGCATAAAACATGGGAAACCAACATGTCCTTTAAGAGTCAATGACCTCTAGGTATAGAAATTAGCTGTGAATACTTAACATGTGGCTGAAAACCAAAACAGGTAGTTCATGAAATAGCAGTCAGCTGTAAATAACATACATCTCAACCAGTACAGGTTACCCATATTCTGTACAGGTTTTTTTTGTTTTCAGATTTGTACAGCTGTACATACTTTCTATATAGGTTTTTTGACTAATTATATATATATATATATATATAAAGCTTCCCTTTATATCCAGAACGAAGAACTGTACCATATATGCTCAATACAAACAAGGAAAAAAACCAGTAAACAAGAATTTGCGTGAAAGCATGGGCGAAAAAAAAATGCTCTTTTGTTTTGTCAAAGAACAAAATTTCGTTGTATGGTTTTTCTGTCTTTGTATGACTTTTTAAAATATTTTTTGTACAGGTTGTTCGGATTTTATACATGTGTTTCAGATTTTTTTCTACAGGTTTATCAAATACTCATTAAGTGTCTGCAGACCACATCCGGTGGTCTTCACTGAGAGTAAAGTGAGATAATTGGGGGGAAACTTTATGTTTAAAATATCTGTAAAGTTAATGATGTGACAGTGGGATTAAGGAGTCTTACCTTCTCCCATTCCCACTGCCTTGTTGGACAGACTGTTTGACTTTGTAGTCAGAGACTATCAGAGATGCGCACTTCTAATAAACCAACTGAAAGCAAGGGGAAACCACCAACTATTGTATAATGATGGATCAAAAAAACTTCTGCAGAAATTTAGAAAAAATAAGTTGAAGAGAGATACACACCAGTTGGCACGACATTTAAATAAGAATTTTTGAGTAAGATTAAAGTATTACATACATGCCACACCTCAGAGATGAAAAACCTGTACAAAAAATTAAAAAAACCTGTACAAAGACCCGCAAAACCTGTACAAAGACCAGCAAAACCTGTACAAAGACTGAAAAACGTAACAAAAGAGTTTATTCATGTAAAAGTATATTCAATTAGATGGTTCTGCACCATCATAGTGACATGCGGCCTTTGCCTTTTTAAGCATGTCTTCACTTGCTTTAAAACCTAAACAACAAGAGTTAGAATTTATTTTGCATTGTAGAAATGCTGTGACTGTATCATCATTTAGTCTATTTCTGCAGTCCGTGTGAATCTTTTTCATCATAGAGAAAGACCTCTCACAGTCAGCATTGCTGTGAGGCAATGTCAATAAGCGTTTCACTATGACTGCCAGACTGGGAAATCGTGTACGACCAGTGCTAGTTTTCAGGTTGATTATGTCAAGCCAGTACCTAGAAAAGCTTCTTTTTTGTCCAGCGTCAAATCTTGAAATACATTCATCAGGCAGCAAACAATAATCTTCAAATTCATCCTTTAACACCTCTTGGTCTAAATGTGGTGCAAAAGTGTTGGCCAGCTTACAGATTGCTGTATATTGAACTGTGTCTTTAAAGGCTGGATCAAGAATTTTGATATCCTTAACTCTTAGTATACGAGCTGCCTTTCATGACTACCATTACAGATTTTGCAATAAATAATTTATTTATAAAGATAACATAAGTGTTATATATCAAAATGTGAAGAAATGAAACCCCTATATCATGCACGTAACTAAATTGTTCAGTGGTTTTAAACATGCATTCAGCTATAAATTTTCGCTATTGACGGGGATCGATCATCGGCCTCTCTAGAAGGCCGCTCGTATACTAAGAGTTAAGGACTTCATTCTCAAATGGAAATTTATCCAATATCTTTTTCACAACAGCAACATAAAAGTTCCTCACATCTCTGAAAAATGAATTTCTCACTTGAGAACTTATATCTAACTCTTCCAGTAATGTCCTGTTGGACAGACCAACAGCAAGTGTATGGTCATCATGCTGTAGATCACGTTCAGCATACTTTAACAATCTTATATCTTTCACCTCTTTTACATATTTCATCTCTACAAATTTGACAATAAATTTTCGTAGCAGACGATCCATTTCATCCATCATACCACCTATTTTGGACTCATCTGTCTGAAACAATCTGTTAAATTCAGTCAACAGAGGTAGCACAAATTGGAGAAAACGTAGAGTCATCTGGGTCAGTGGTGATTTTAGTAACTGATGAATGTTTTTGACACGGCATGGTTTTTCCATATCGTCGTGGCTCTCGAAGTATGAAGATAGAGCAGAATATTGATTTAAAATTCTGTCCACTACTTTCTGCAAAGAAAGCCAGCGAGTCTGGCAGTGCTTTAGTATGTCTAGTGCATCCACTCCTGTAAACAGTTGAAACTCTCTGTATGATTTTTTCCGTTTTGAGCTATGCTCAAAATGATAGAAGATATCTATCAAAAGGTCATCAACAGGAATAGTCAGCTGCTTTATACCCTCCTTGGCACAAAGATTTGCAAGGTGGCAAATACACCCTATACTAAACACATCAGGGTTCTTGCTCTTGATTCGCGTTAGTACAGAGTTTGATTTGCCAACCATTACATTGCAGTTGTCACTTGCAAAACCTATACAGTTAATCCATGGGATTTGTAAGTCGCTGAACACAGCATCAATATCACTGAAAATAGCTTCACTGGTTCCACCAGTACCGACCGGCATGCCCAGCAACCTGGTTCTAGGTCCTATGCCATCTTCAAATACCCTCACCATTATAGCTAAACGCTTGTCAGTTTTTCTATCATTTGACTCATCGATCATCAAGGAGAAAGGTGTCTTCCTGCATAATTTGATGACTGGCTCCGTTGCAGATGGAGCCAAGCAGTTTTTAATAATGGCTGTTGTTTTGGTTCGCTTGCATTTGAAACGTTTGGCAATAGCACTGTCCGGAAACATCTCAGCTGATAAGTCTGAAAAATGGTCAGCTATAGAAGCAGCTATGTTGTGTTGAGCAATAAAATTTGCAAATAAAACTTCAGCCCTCGTTATTTTATCATCTTCTTGTTGAGGCTGAGTAAAGAAGGCCTTGATAGAACTTCCGTTCTTCAGCTGATAGTTCCTTTCATGCAGTTTTGTTTTGAAATGCTCCCTCACATCGTGTAAGCCAGATGCCATCACTTTAATATCTCTATTGCATATTCTATAGTATGCATGTGAAGAGCCTAATTTGGATGTCTCAATAATCCCAGGGAATGTAGTTGTCCAGTCAGATTGAAACTTCCCACGACGTTGATCTTCTTCTAACCTCCTTTTTTTAAAGTTAGGCTCAGCCATGCTGTTAGATGTATGCAATATTTCCTGCTAGACAGGAAAAAAAAATATTAATGTGAAAAAGTAAATACAAATATTAATAATCAATTTGAAAAATATAATTATTTGTAATTTTAATATTATATAATGAAATAGAATCTTGGAAAAAAATTAATACAATTTATGGTTGAAATGAAGAACAGTTGCTGTGTTTTCTATAGTGCCTTATAAAAGTACAGGCCTAAAGAGACCAGTAATAAGCATTATGGGTTAGGAATCTTAAATTTAAAATCTAATAAATTTTTTGCTAAAGCTGGTAATGAAAATATAAACTAGCGCTGGCGTAATATTAGCCTGTATATTTTCTACCGAACTTCAAAAATTGGAATAGCCGTTAAAGCCCAACTGGTAGTTTTAAATAGACCTTCCCATACAAATTTTAGTGTCAATCAAACATTGATAGTAGGCTAATTAATTATTTAATAATTATAAATCATTGAATGACCGTAATGATGACCACCAAAGGCAAAATAACATTGTTTTTTAAAGAAATGAAATTAAAACTAAGAAGAGAAGTAGGCTAACTCCAAATAAACTTTTCTCTGATCGAGTAATTATAACTCTAAATGGTACGAAAATACATGCGGAGCATTCGGCGACCGTCATTACGTTATTAGGCTACCCATAATTTGTAGGTTATTGTATTATTTTTCAAATTTACATTTCTTACGCACTTTCTACAAGTTTTAGTGAAATCAAATAATATGTAGTGGTATCAGCCTTTTTTTTTTTACCAGCCGTAAATAATCAATTATGCTAAACCTTAGGGGAAAAGAAAGCATAGGCCTAAGTTATCTGACAGTTAAATCTAACTTCATCTAAACAATGTTATTGTAATATTTTTTTAAAAATGAATTACTTACCAATACTAAACTGGAAATTAATCCTAAACAATAGGCTCGACTCAAAAAAGATTTCAGTGCTGCGTAATCGTTCAAATAATCAGTAACCTCGCGCTAGCTTTAGCGAAAAATTGTGAATGAACACGCCACGCACATCCCGCGGCAATTGAAAAATAGGCAGCTTGATTTTCATTGGTTATTTTTTTTTTTATCCACTTGGCTTAAAATCTCGCCGAATCTCATGACGCAAATTGTGTAGTGGCACAAGATTTATATGTATATTTAATAATTAGGCGAAAAAACCTGTACAGACCCGTGTACGGCCCGTACACATCTGAAAACGCAAACACCCCGTACAGATTATGGGTAAACCTTTAAGTGTGGCATGTATGGTATTAGTACTTAACACATTAACTAACGATTTGGAAAACACGCTGTGGCGTAATTAAATTTTATTCCCTTTTTCACCCTGTAGGAGTATGCACACATTAAGCTGTAGTTTTCGTAATTGCTTACAGATTTTAATGAATGATACGTCACTTTAAAGATACATGAATGTACTAATTATTTCCTGCACCATTTGTAACTATAATCGAGGTCTTTGCTATTTTACGGCCCTCCGATGGCAGAGAACTTGCAATATTTTCACTATCATCACTGCTTGCACTCCACTACTATCAAAATCACTACTTCAATCAATGTGCACACCGATTTCACTCTTGTCCTCGTCGCTAGATCTATCAGTCAATTGTTGAAACAAATTTCTAGCTTGTTCAGGTGTTATTGGAGATGTACAATCATTTTTTGTGGTCCTATGACTAGTTGCCATGGTAAACAGTTTTACACGATTTAGTAACTAACTCAAAACGTTTAAAAATATGAACATAATATCAATTTTCCAGTGTTCTTTAACAACCATGCTATGGGAATTTGTTTTCCGGTGGCAACTTAAAATCCCGAACCAGATCAGAATGAGTTTTAGTACATTTTTCATTCGTTTTACTACTAAACATAGATCGACGCTCTGAGCGGTGTGCGGTCCAAATGATGGGATTTCATAAGCCGGTACCACCGGCTCGCGGTAGTTAATGTGTTAATGATAATTTTAGTGTACTCGATGTTTATGTAATTTTAGAGCGGGAGTCGAGAATTAGCCCTTTAGGATAATCTTAGAATGGAGCTTCATGAAAAATCCCTTAAAGCTGATCTCAGAGTAGTACTTCAGTGTAACTTATATGTAATTCCACAGATGATTTTGGCAGCTAAGAACTTTAACCAATAATTTTAAGGCAGCCTTAGAATAGAACTTTAAGAATATCAGGATTTGAATTGTAACTGCTATAATTTCAGAGGGGGACTTGAATATTAATTTCAAATAGAAAATCTAGTGTTATATAACTTATTAAAAAATTGCTCATTAAAATTGTTTTACAGTCTGTATAAATCCCTCCAGATGCAACCACATGATGCAGTCAATAATTCTGACTGTTTATTCATGCAAATAGTTATCCTGAAAATATTTCCTGATCAAATCAGAAATACTATGCCACTGCATGACAATTGAAACTTGGCATGAGCTTTAGTTAATACAAATAATCAGACAACAAAACTTACCTGCTCATTTAGCTCTGCAATACGGCGCTGAATAGCACGCACATCCTGTACATACTGCTGCATCATATCCAGCTCTCCATAGTCATTGAACTCATCCACACGATGGCGGAGTTTCACTAGTTCTGATATGACTTTCTCCCTCCTGTGTAATAATTCCTTCTCCCCTTTCAGTCTTGCCTGATCCACCAACTAAGGAGAGGTAAACCATACAGAAAATTTTATTAATACAAAATTAAAATGTTGCCACTGATTTTTTTTATTCTTTACAGTATGTTAAAGAATTCCATCCTTGCATTAATATTTCTATCAATTAATCATTACCATTTAGCTTCCCAAGGAGCAGACGCCTTCAACAAACTTATGCCAGGTCTTCCTGCCACATACCATCAGCTCTAGTTCTTTCCACGTCTTCCACATTTTCATTTATATCTCCAGTTCTCATCTCTGTGTTTTTTTTAGTCCTACCTCTGCCTATCTTACCCCGGAGATTCCAGAACAAGGACTGCCTTGTAATGCCATTAATAAGTTTCCTCAATGTGTTCTCTTCATTGCTAGCATCTTCTTCTTTATCTCTTGTATGGTTCTTGTCATTCGTTCAAATTGGTGACCTTGTCTCATCATTTCAAGCCTTCTATTCAATGCAAGCATCCATTTATGAAAGTCTGTAGCTTTTTAGCTGTTGCTTTTTTTTGGTATACTCCATGTTTCAGAGCCATACATCAATATTTATTCTATGTACTTTAATCTATACTGTGATTTATACAATATTTAGTACAGGTCTGTAACCCAGAATCTGAAATGGTTGGGAATGGCCATGTTTCGGAAATTGGATTTTTTTGGTTTTCGCCCTAAAAGTAGCCAAGTTTCCCAAAAATCAGTTCGAACATCGACCAGAGGTCAGCCAAAAATCTTCCCAATTTTCAGAATATTTCTGTTTTCGGGTGTTCAAATTCTGGGTTACAGACCTGTATTTCCAAGCATTTGAGTAGAGCAGCGGCACTGGATTTTAACTCTTTCTACCCAAGTGCAGTATGGTGTCCCCTTTTGGTTATAGTCAGATTTTCTCACGTCTGCATTTCCCTCAATATAAAACAAACTTCACTGCTGTGTCTAAGACTCATAACACTTCAAAAAAATCTTTACTGAATTTACGATTTTATATTGCCTCAAGCAGGCAGCATGGATAAAACCAGGAATGAAGTGGAAAGTCACAACCAAGGTGTAGTGGGTTCAATTCCCAGTGCAGGTGGTAAAATGTTAACAGAAGGCTGACACTTGGGAGTCATGACCAAAGTAGGCATACCACCTTTAGAGTATAAAGGAGATTAAAGGATCATAACACTTGTCAGATATGGGAAGTTGGGGGGGGGGGGGGAGAAAGAGAACCTCTTTTGTTGATCAGACTGCCTCTTGTTATAATGATCTGTGCAGTTTCCTATCATATATTGTCAGATATCAGTCTCATAAACTCTCTCTCGACAGAGAAATTGACAGCCGCAATGGCAAAGCTGCATCCATCTTTGCCAGCCTCACTATGCGTATTTGGGAAAAGTCCAAACTCATAATGAAGACCAAAGTTGCGGTACATAATGCTTGTGTCACCAGCATGCTTCTATATGGCAGCGAGAAATGGACAACCTATGCTAAGCAAGAAAAAAGGCTCAATACCTTTCCTTCTATGGTGTCAGCTCCACATCCAGGGAATCTCGTGGAAGGATAAAGTGACAAATGTCGAGGTGCTGTCACATACACTGCTGCTTAGACAGTGCAGACTACGCTGGTTTGGCAATGCCCGCTGCATGGAAGATGGGCACATCTCCAAATATATTTTCTATGAACAACTGGCAGATGGCTAAAGAACACAACTTAGGATGTGTGCAAGAGAGGCATGAAGGCACTAGACATAAATCCAGAAACTTGGGAGGATGAAGCAGCCAATAGCACAAAGTGGCTATGCTCCCCACAGCACCACCTCAGACTTGGCAAAAAGAAGCTATTACAACAAGCATAAAAGCAAAGGAACACCAAGCTAAAAAAAAGATAGCCTCAGTGGCACATTCCCACAGTCAGTTATGACTGAAGGGGGCTACAACTACTATTGTCTCATCAAAATATGTATTTAGTGCTAGCTTTAAAACATCTCCTGTGAAAATAATAGCTGGCATCCATTTTGTTGTCTGGTTAAAACCTAAAAAGTGCGCAGAACAGATAAATACTTGCAGCCTAACATTCTACCTGAAGTAATCAAAACAATATGAACATTAGGACTAGTCTCTTTTCTGGTTATTTAGAATCCTCTGAATCTAAACAAATGGAACTCAACTGCCAGAATACAGTATAAAAAGTTTATACTCTGAACACTTTATTTTTTTCAGAAATTGTGTTTTTCCAATGAAGAAAACCAAAGTTGTTCACCAACCTTGTTTTAGGTTTTAAAAAAAGTGATCGTTTTTCAGTTTTTATGTTGCATTTCATACCATTAAGACTTTAAAAACATTTTTTAGTAACGAGCACAAAATTTGAACTTAAAACTCATTATTATATTTTATAATTTTCATTTCAATAAATTTTTGATAACTTGAGTAGATCCTGAACTATAGGGCTTCTAAAGTTAATGTTTAAAATTCACAAGTTTTGCAGAATTTTACATTATTTTGCAATAAATAAAAATCTTTGAAACATTTCAGAAATCTGATCTGGCAAAAGTCTTATTTTAAATGTAAAGTGTGTGTGCCAAATCCCATGCTGACTGATGAAGAAATAAGCAAGTTACAAGAAAATTAGTAATATATACAAAGGTTCTGAGAAATTCTTCGTTTTCCTCATAGGAAAAGCAGATTTCCTTAACACATTAACTACCGAATTGAAAAACACACTGGCCGAATAAAATTTTTTCCCATTTTTATCCTGTAGGTGTTTGCACAAAGTAAGCGGTAGTTTTCGTAATTGTTTACAGATTTTTATGAATTACACGTCATTTTAAAGATAAATGAATGTACTATTAAAATAAGCACCATTTGTAACTCTAATGGAGGTTGTTGCTTTTTAACGGCCCTCCGATGGCCGAGGACTTGCAATATTTTCACAATTATAACTGCTTGCGCCCCATCTCTATCAAAATCCTTATTTCAATCAATGTGCACACCGTTTTCACTCTTGTCCTCGTCACTAGATCTATCAGTCAATTGTTGAAACAAGTTTCTAGCCTATTCAGCCGTTAGACGAGATGTACAAGCATTTTTTGTGGACCTATCACTAGTTGCCACGGTAAACAGTTTTACACGATTTGGTAACTAACCGAAAACGCTGAAAAACATGAACATAATATCAATTTTCCAGTGTTCTACAACAACCATGCTTTGGTAATTTGTTTTCCGGTAGCAACTTAAAATTTTGAATTAGATCAGAAAGTGTTTCAGTACATTTTTCATTCGTTTTATTACTAAAATTAGATTGACGCTCTCAGCGGCTTGCGGTCCAAATGATAGGATTTCAAAAGCCGGTCCCACCGGCTTGCGGTAGTTAATGTGTTAAGAAATAAAATGTTCAAAGTCAGAATACACCTGCTTAGGATGTGGTATGACAACTGATTTTGACATAATTAGATTCAGAATGCTATAAATTATCTGAAACAACAACAATCTGAAAATAAACTATAACAAATTTTCATATTTTGTTCTATTTTGACATAATGCTCCTCCACATAAGGATTTTTGTTCCCCCAACATTAGATATGCTAAGAGTTACTGATTTCACCAGAATGCATAATATTTACTCATATTATGACTGTTCACTTTTCAAAATATGACTATTTGCATCTGTGTTTTCTTGCTGGCCTTTTTTAAAAATCCTTACTTAAGCTCAGCATTTCCTTTTTACTAGAGAATAAATTTAGCCATAAACATTTACTGAGAAAATTTAATATCTTCGCAGATATAAAACACACTTACACAATATGAAAAAAATAACAAACAGTGATTCATGACCTGGGAAAAATCATTACCAATCTGCTCTCAGAAAAAAGATGCACGAGGTCATTCAGCCAGCTCTAAAATAACTTTTAAGATGACTATATGTTTCCTTGCTGGTGGTTATATGTTTCTATAATTGTAAATGTAATGTCCCACAAGAAAAATTATTACGCCTGCCTACCACAAATGGAAACTTACAATATCATTCTCGTCAAAGATTGGCATGATTCTCTTTGGCCATGTAAGCACTTCGCAGTTGAGGTCAATGTCCTTTGGCTCAAAGAAAAATACATCAATCAGATATGCCAGGCGGTCCTTTGATTCCTACATAATACAGATTTAAAAAAACAAAAAACGTTAAAAACATAAAACACACAGACGTGGTCAATTGTGAGTACAAATGCTATGCCTCCTTCCTTCCTTTCACCCTTCAGCTCCCCAAGGAGCATAGGTCCTCAACAAACTTATGCCAAATCTTCCTGTCCAGTGCCATCAGCTCAAGGTCTTTCAATATCTTCTTCATACCCTTCATGTCTGTCTCCAGTTCTCTTCTCCATGTGTTCTTTGGTCTTCCTCTACCTCTCTTACCCTGGGGATTCTAGAACTAGGACTGCCTGGTAATGCTATCAACAAGTTTTCTCACAATGTGTGTCATATCCATTCTCAAGCTCCTTCATCTCTTGTTCCACTGGCACTTGTCTGGTTCTTGTCATCTCTTGTTCCACTGGCACTTGTCTGGTTCTTGTCATCTCTTGTTCCACTGGCACTTGTCTGGTTCTTGTCATCAGTTCCACATTAGTGATCTTGTCACACCACTTCAATCCTTCTTTTCTACACACCCATTCATTTATCAAAGTCTGTAGCTTTTTGGTTGTTCTTTTTGTTGTTCTCCATGTTTCAGACTCATATAGTAGGACTGACTTGACACCAGAATTGAAAAATGCTATGCTCAATTACCAGATAATTAAACAGTCATTTAACCGGTATGGACCAAGAGATAACTGTTTCCCTGCATTGTCATATAAGAGAGGTAGTCCAAAGCACTATCAATTCAAACAACTATCTGATATCAATATATGACATATGTTGTTGAAGAAATCAGTACATTCTTGTTATTTGAAGCAAACTTGACATTTGTCTAGCAGCACAATGTTTATTAGGGAAATATCTGCCTGCTTTAAGCCCTTGGAGATAGCCATTCTTGCACACATAAGATAAAAGTACATTTGGCAGTTCTGCACATATAAGGTAAGGGTATATTAATCTCAGTCCATGCTCCAAAAGGTTCAAAATGGTTGACTATGGCATGGATGGAAAACATTCATAGAAGCTTCAAATCTACAAGAGCTGGTGTGAATGTCTTGGTCATGCAGGATGCGGTAATGATAGCATCAAGAGCACCCACAGTGAGGACACTAGATATGGAAGAGATACTGAGAACAATTAATGATCGCCTGTTAAAGAATGACACTGCAATAGATGAATCATCAAGGTTAAGACTGTTGGAATTCGGCATTAAACGTAAGGCTAGCAGAGATGGATGTATGAGAGGATGCATCCATTATGTATACAACCAGTGAACTACAGGAAAAATTAGCATTAACACTCTTTGACATAAACGAGGGAGACTGAGCACCTAAGGTTTTGCCCAGAGTGCAATGATGTCAATTCTATTCAACAATATTGTTCCGTGTCCTTTTATAATGATAATTGTAGTTGGAGTACACGACGTGTAACTCTGGCCAAGAACACCTAGGGTACAGACCACGCACACAGTGAAACAACTCCAAATCTTCATATTTGTACCAAGGCAGCGTGGACAATCTTCAACAATATTTATTTGACGAGACTTAGCTCCACAGATACATTCTTGAAATGCATTTAATAGATGATGGCGTCAACTATACAGTCTTTAGTATCAATCTGTACTGTCTGCAACTAGAACAATGTCCTCGACATTTTCATTCATTTTAATATAGTTCAAACACTCACGTTCATCATGAAAAGCATAATTCCTCTTACAAATATACTGGCATCATCGCACGGAGGTGTATGGATGATCCAGTGATGGAATACATAGGAATATGACCATGAAATCCTATAATACTCAAGAGCTCGTAAACCATACGTCCATCTGCCACAATGAAACACATAGAATGTCCCTTAGACAGCTCGCTTACATTCGCAGATGGCGACTCTAGGCGTCTGCTACTCGGCCCAAAAGCAATGATGTAACTTCCGGTAACCAAGGGTCACCGATCATCAACAAATATGACTACATGTCAAACCGTTTTGATATCGACAGACATGTTATGAATTTACTCATAACAAATATCAACAACAATATTAATCATTCTTGCACATATATAGCAACTATATTAGTCATCCTTGCACATATAACGTATGTGTATATTTTCTAAATGTATAAATGTAGGAGCTCTGACCAGTTCCCTCCCTTGCTGCCTTTTCCTTCCCTAACTCAAGAGCAAGGTCAAGCACCCATTTACAGCTGGGTAGACTGGAGCGTGTCAATACTGTGAATTGAACCTGGCACCTCTGCCAAGAGTGACCAGTGTTCTAACCACTCTGTCAATCAGACGCTCTACACAAAGAAGAATAATGTAGAGAGAGCAAGAATCAAAAAAGATCTCAAATATAAAGAGGAACCATGTAAAGAGAGCAAACATATTAATGAAAGAACTAACATATGACGAAACCCCATACTGGCAGAGCCATCAACAATCAGACAGACCTCCACAATGAAAATGAACCATATGTAGACATAGCAATCATTATGAGCAAAGACTTCACCTATGGTGAAGAACCATACAGAAAAAGTAAACAGTAATCAGCAAAGCCTTCAAATAAGCCTTGAAATTGAAATCACATAACACAGGTTTAAATGTGAAATGTCTGTCCACCATAATTTAATATATGTTTTTATGTGTGGAAATGATATAACAAAACTTCTAGTTTGTTATGGAAGTGACAGTAACTGTTTGTAAATGATGCAGCAGTAACTTTTGACCTATACAGTATGTTTATGGTCTTAACTGAAGTAAAAGCGAATTTCTGTTTAAAATCAAGTAACAATACCTTCAACTTTGTAAATGAAGTAAGTATTTGCCAAATTGTCAATAAGGTGACAGTAACTTTCAGTTTGCAAGTGACAGTAACTTTCAGTTTGCAAATGAAGTAACAGTAATTTTGTTATCTATCAATGAAGTAATTATATCTTTCTGTATGTAAATGACATGTTAAGATGTTTAACAGTAACCCTGTTTGTAAATGAGGTGACAGAAACTCTATTTGTTAATGAGGAAATTGAAACTTCTGGTCTGTAAATGATGTTAACCAGCAACTTGATGTTTGCAAATCAGGTAAATAGTAACTTCTGTGCTTGTAAGCAAGCAGTATAATAGTAACTGCATGAGGTGGCAGTGGCTTAGAGCTTAAACAACTTACAGTGATTCTCTGATTCAGTTTGATCATTCCTATTGTGCGGGCATGCTCAGCAAAGTTGATCATATCAATCAACTCTTCACTTGTCCCTGGCACAGTCAGTGCTCTCTCTTTAATGTGATTGAATTCTTTGCAAATGCTGTAAATAAATGAATTTAAAAAAAAAAAACATATTTTCTTCTAAACTAATCCTGACATCACACAACAAAATCAGTCTTATATTGGTGGGTAATGAACCAATATATCGGTCATGTCCTACGAATGCAAAACAACAGAATACCACTACAGGCGCTCACTTGGGTTCCTGAGGGTAAGAGGAAAAAAGGAAGACCAAAAGAAACACTCAGAAGAACAATAATAAGAGAAGGAAGAACGTTGGGCCTAAATAATGTGCAAGAGCTAAGAGGAGTGGCGTCACAACGAACAACCTGGAGAGCACTGGTTTCTGCCTTATGCACCGTGTTTGGTGCTTAAAGAATTTATTATTATTATTATTATAATGAACCAATGAGAGTGACAAAGAACAAGAAATCAACACAGAATACAAGTTAATTACAGGTAATTTGTGCCCTTATAAAGTTTATAACATAAACATGTTCAGGGAGGAGGAATGGGCCCACTGCAATGCACTGTTTGGAGGCCCATAATTTATGTGGAAAACCTTGCTTTTGGTGGATAGCTAAAGAGAGTAATAAGAATGTCATGAAAGAAGTCAGGGTGGAAAGGAAAGTTATTACTCATATTAGAAGGAAGCTTATTACCCACATTAGAAGTAAGCAAATAACGTTCTTTGGCCATGTTGTGAGAAAAGGAAAGCTGAAATATATTGTAACAAACGGAAATGATTGAAGGAAAAAAAGATAGAAGATGACAAAGAGAGATAATACTAGGCAGTTTGACATCATGGCATGGAAAGAAGTCAATGACAGAACTGATAAACAGCAACCAGGAGAGGCAGGTGTGAAGAGATTAGATCACTTGTACGACTAGGCATGGTACGTGAAGAAGAATCTTACTTTCATATGTTGAAATTGAAATCTACATGTCAGACAGAGAACAAGTTCCTCATCAATAGTCACCCAGTTCTGGAATAACAGTCATTGCAACACTATTCTTGTTGTATGCATCATTAATGGCAATACTGAATAACTAATAACGTATGAAGTATTTATGCCTCAGGTCCCATCAAATCATTGCTGCTATATCAATCAATACCCTTTAGCTCCCAAGGAGCATAGGCCTTCAACAAACACATGCCAAGTCTTCCTGTCCTGTGCCATCCGCTCAAGTTCTTTCCATGTTTTCCTCATCATTTTCACCTCTGTTTCCAGTTCTCTTCTCCATGTGTTTTTTGGTCTTCCTCTGCCTCTCTTTCCTTGTGGATTCCAGAACAAGGACTGCCTTGTAATGCTATAGCTTTCTTCAAATAATTTATATGCACTAATGTTGTTTTTAGATAAAGAAAGAACAGTACTACAGCGACCGACAAGAGAAATTAAGATGTGGCCCCAGGTCCTATAAGGACCAACAAGAGAAATTAAGATGTGGCCCCAGGTCCTATAAGGACCAACAAGAGAAATTAAGATGTGGCCCCAGGCCCTATAAGGACCAACAAGAGAAATTAAGATGTGGCCCCAGGCCCTATAAGGACCAACAAGAGAAATTAAGATGTGGCACCAGGCCCTATAAGGACCAACAAGAGAAATTAAGATGTGGCCCCAGGCCCTATAAGGACCAACAAGAGAAATTAAGATGTGGCGCCAGGTCCTATAAGGACCAACAAGAGAAATTAAGATGTGGCCCCAGGCCCTATAAGGACCAACAAGAGAAATTAAGATGTGGCCCCAGGCCCTATAAGGACCGACAAGAGAAATTAAGATGTGGCCCCAGGCCCTATAGGGACCGACAAGAGAAATTAAGATGTGGCCCCAGGCCCTATAAGGACCAACAAGAGAAATTAAGATGTGGCCCCAGGCCCTATAAGGACCGACAAGAGAAATTAAGATGTGGTCCCAGGCCCTATAGGGACCGACAAGAGAAATTAAGATGTGGCCCCAGGCCCTATAAGGACCGACAAGAGAAATTAAGATGTGGCCCCAGGCCCTATAAGGACCAACAAGAGAAATTAAGATGTGGCCCCAGGCCCTATAAGGACCGACAAGAGAAATTAAGATGTGGCCCCAGGCACTATAAGGACCGACAAGAGAAATTAAGATGTGGCCCCAGGCCCTATAAGGACCGACAAGAGAAATTAAGATGTGGCCCCAGGCCCTATAAGGACCGACAAGAGAAATTAAGATGTGGCCCCAGGCCCTATAAGGACCGACAAGAGAAATTAAGATGTGGCCCCAGGTCCTATAAGGACCGACAAGAGAAATTAAGATGTGGCCCCAGGCCCTATAAGGACCGACAAGAGAAATTAAGATGTGGCCCCAGGCCCTATAAGGACCAACAAGAGAAATTAAGATGTGGCCCCAGGCCCTATAAGGACCGACAAGAGAAATTAAGATGTGGCCACAGGCCCTATAAGGACCAACAAGAGAAATTAAGATGTGGCCCCAGGCCCTATAAGGACCAACAAGAGAAATTAAGATGTGGCCCCAGGCCCTATAAGGACCAACAAGAGAAATTAAGATGTGGCCCCAGGCCCTATAAGGACCAACAAGAGAAATTAAGATGTGGCCACAGGCCCTATAAGGACCAACAAGAGAAATTAAGATGTGGCCACAGGCCCTATAAGGACCAACAAGAGAAATTAAGATGTGGCCCCAGGCCCTATAAGGACCAACAAGAGAAATTAAGATGTGGCCCCAGGCCCTATAAGGACCAACAAGAGAAATTAAGATGTGGCCCCAGGCCCTATAAGGACCGACAAGAGAAATTAAGATGTGGCCCCAGGCCCTATAAGGACCAACAAGAGAAATTAAGATGTGGCCCCAGGCCCTATAAGGACCAACAAGAGAAATTAAGATGTGGCCCCAGGCCCTATAAGGACCGACAAGAGAAATTAAGATGTGGTCCCAGGCCCTATAAGGACCAACAAGAGAAATTAAGATGTGGCCCCAGGCCCTATAAGGACCAACAAGAGAAATTATGATGTGGCCCCAGGCCCTATAAGGACCAACAAGAGAAATTAAGATGAGTATGATTTTGAACTGACATATTATAATAGAACTACTGCTCTCTCAGAGAAGCACATACATTACAAAGTACCAGGGTGTCCATAAAAGATTGTACCCTTTTCACACAAAAAATTGTTCTCGACCCCATGATGTGGTATGAGGATGCTTTCTATCACAAAAGTAAGATAATCTCTGCAAATTATTAAGCATACCTTATAAAGACTTAATATGTGCACCCTTCGCATGCGCACGGCGGGTATTTCAAGTGAAACTTTCGCAGTTGAGTTACAACCGGTAATTGTTTCATGTCTCTCCACACACTGGTGAAGTAGGTGAAAAAAAAAAAGAAATAGGTACATTCTTTTATCTTCTTCTTCCCTCCTTAGCCACCGACCGTCAAAGCAGTCAGTGGCCATTACGCCTAGTGGCGTCTTAGGGCAACAGCAGATAGGTTTTCTTTGCCATTGTTTCCCATCACGCCTATTGGCGTCTTTAGGGCAACGGCAAATCAATCCATTTGCTGTTGTTTCCGTAATCGAAGTGACTGGCAAACGGGTGATCAGCCCATTGGTTACATTCTTTTATGGTATGCTTAAAAACTTGCAGAGATTATCTTACTTTTGTGATAGAAAGCATCCTCGTACCACATCATGGGGCCGAGAATACATTTTTTGAAAAGGGTACAATCTTTTATGGACACCCTGTATATTAATATACAATAGATTTTCACCTTAGATTTTTGCCATGCATAATTACACACAAACAGCTTAAGTACTTGTGCAGTCCAATCTCATTAATATTGCGTATAAACTTCACAGTTCCTATTTTTATCTTCTCTTAACACATCCAGATGTTATGTGACGGTATGAGCATTTGACTGTTGGTGCTCCAGAAGCTTGTTCACAATAACATGGTCACAAGAAAAATATGAATAAAACTTTACAGAACAAATACTGAACTCAAAACAAGCTAGCCAAACAAAGTTGTGGTTATAAACTAAAAGTTGGTAATAAAGAATACTAGCTTACTAGTGGAACATGGAGAAATTAAGTTAGAAAAATGCTGGAAATGAAACTTGATAATTTCACCTCTTCAGATGGAAATATCATTTCTTCATCTTCTTGGATCTTTGCCCCAGACTGACAAGGTAGTCAGTGGCCATAATGCCTAGTGGCATCGTAATATTATTTAACCAGACTTAATGAAGCTAGGAGTAACTGAGTGGCACAGTGGTTGGAGCACTTGCTTCTCAAGCAGCAGGTTCAAAACCAAGTCATGTCATGCTCCAATTTACTCGCTGTAAAAATAGGTACCTGACTCTGCTCATGAGTTAGGGAAGGCAAAGGCAGCAAGGAAGGGAGTTAGTCATTTCACCTCTAAACGCTGAGACCCATTTTAAGTATATTCTCTAACATGTCACTCCCCTAAGGCAGTATCTGCAACAGGACTACCTTTATTGTAATGAAGCTAGAGGAAAGATGTCTACATGTGTATAAAGGTCACAGCTAACACCACTGATGTACTGAGGATGATCGTGTACCCATTAGACTTCCAAAATTAACCACAAAATAGAGCCACAATTTCATATAGTCTTAGTCAAACATCACTCAAGTTATGATAATGAAAATACCCACACAACTTTAAGTCTTGCTGATTGGGTCATAAAACAAGTTTGAACCTATTCATAAAACATGCTGTTCTTTTCCCATCTTCCAAAGTGTTTTGTGTGTACAAGGGGATTGACATAAGTCTTGGGCCTGACCATGAAGGACATGTCACAGAGAGCTGAAATTTTGTATAGTGTTTATTCCTTTTCAGTATAGCCACCGTCTGAATTGACACACTTCTGCCATCTCTGCTTGACCTTGAAAAGACCTTGGGAGTAGAACACCCTATTTTTCAAACTAAACCAGTCATCACATGCCAGTATAACCTCTTCATCGCTGTCAAAATGATTTCCTTTTAGCTGTTTTTTTAAGATTTGGGAATAGAAAAAAGTCTGATGGAGCCAAATCTGGAGACTATGGTGGGTGTGGTAGAATTTCAATATTCAAATCGTTGGCTGCTAGCTGCACAAGCCGTGCTTTGTGAGAGGGCGCGTTGTCTTGAAGCAAAGGAAGATTTTGAGTGCGCGTTATCCCTCGTTTCCTGGTCACAACCTTTCTTAGTTTGGTGAGAAGATCTGCATAGTATTGTCCATTAACTGTGTTGCCACGAGGCAAAAGGACACCTTTGCCATCCCAAAAAACAGTCAGCATCACTTTTCCTGCAGATTTCTGCACTCTCGGCTTGACATGTGTTGGGGAGCCCGGGGTTTTCCATTGCCTGCTGGCAATTTTGGATTCTGGGTCATAATGGTGTACCCAAGTCTCATCTACTGTCACCATGGTCTCCAAAAAATTTTTTGACTGACACTTTTTGAGCAACTGTTGACAGCAATTTACCCTCGTTTGCTTCTGTTCACGTGTCAACAGTCGCGGAACCCAGCGTGCACACACTTTTCTCATGTTCAGTCTGTTGTGTAAAATTCTATAAACTGTTCTTCTATTTAGTTTTACTCTACTAGCTATCTCCACAATTGTCATTTTTCGATCCTGGTCAATGATTTTCTTCACTCTTGTTGCATTTTCATCGTTGCACTCTGAGGCTGGTCTACCAGATCTTGGCAGATCAGCAACATTTGAGCGGCCGCACTTAAACTGTTGACACCAGTTTTTTACCAAAGTATATGAAGGACAAGAATCACCAAACACTGGTTCCATCTCCCTGTGTATTTCTGTAGGTGTTTTTTCCCTGAAACATGAAAAATTTTATCACAGCTCTGGCCTCCTTCTTTTCCATTGTTTTGTCAAATCTTTGGAGCAGCAGATCCGGTCAATAGGGTACATTGCGCCGTGCACCGTAGCGGGAAAACCCATTGAAGAAACAAACACGTACTTCACATATTCAGTGCAAATATGATGAACTTTAAATGTGCCAAGTTTCATCTTCCTCCTGTGACTCTTTCATGGTCAGGCCCAAGACTTATGTCAATCCCCTTGTATGTCTGTGTAGAAATGAATTCATATCCCTGTAGAAATAAGCCTGCATAACTGGGCATTCAAGTTAGAATCCTGGTATTTCTTGTGTAATATCTGCGACAGTTAGAGAGTGCGGTATAAGATTGCTGAGTCTAGAAATATAAGAGGGTGTGTTCAAGGTGAAGTGTGGGAGTCACACCATCACCGCCCGCTATGAATCTTCACTGGTCTCTGGTAGTTGTCAGACATGCTTCATAAATTCATGTAACCACAGCTGTAAGAAAAGCACTAAACTGTAGGCACATCATGATATAACCAAGAAATAAAACACTCCCATGTTTCTAAAAGTAAAAATAAAGAAGAAAAGAAACTTACAACATATAGACACACCAAACAAAGCAACAGAGCAGAAAGTGAAACAGCGTTGAGACAGCACAGTGCAAAAGAAACATTAAGAACTCCTAATCATAGTAACTATCTGAAAAAAAAGAAGATTCTAATGAAGTTTTTTAACACAAGAAAACATCAATTATACAAGGGGATTGACATAAGTCTTGGGCCTGACCATGAAGGAGTCAAAGGAGGAAAATGAAACTTGGCACATTTAAAGTTCATCATATTTGCATTAAATGTGTAAAGTACGTGTTTGTTTCTTCAATGGGTTTTCCCGCTACAGTGCACGGCGCAATGTACCCTATTGACCGAATCTGCTGCTCCAATGATTTGACAAAACAATGGAAAAGAAGGAGGCCAGAGCTGTGATAAAATTTCTCATGTTTCAGGGAAAAACTCCTACATTTTTTGGAGACCATGGTGACAGTAGATGAGACTTGGGTACATCATTATGACCCCGAATCCAAAATTGCCAGCATGCTATGGAAAACCCCGGGCTCCCCAACACATGTCAAGCCGAGGGCGCAGAAATCTGCAGGAAAAGTGATGCTGACTGTTTTTTGGACGGCAAGGGCGTCCTTTTGAAAGATTATCTGCCTCGTGGCAACACAGTTAATGGACAGTACTATGCAGATCTTCTCACAAAACTAAGACAGGTTGTGACCAGGAAACGAGGGATAACGCGCACTCAAAATCTTCCTTTGCTTCAAGACAACGCGCCCTCTCACAAAGCACGGCTTGTGCAGCTAGCAGCCAACGATTTGAATATTGAAATTCTTCCACACCCACCATATTCTCCAGATTTGGCTCCATCAGACTTTTTTCTATTCCCAAATCTTAAAAAACAGCTAAAAGGAAATCATTTTGACAGCGATAAAGAAGTTATACTGGCATGTGATGACTGGTTTAGTTTGAAAAATAGGGTGTTCTACTCTCAAGGTCTTTTCAAGGTCAAGCAGAGATGGCAGAAGTGTGTCAATTCAGACGGTGGCTATAATGAAAAGGAATAAACACTATACAAAATTTCAGCTCTCAGTGACATGTCCTTCATGGTCAGGCCCAAGACTTATGTCAATCCCCTTGTAATTGTTGCTAAACAATAAAATGTTAGCACACTATACATCTCAGGACTTACATCTCATTCTCACTGCGGTGGTCCGAGGAAACTCGACTCAGAAGTTCATCTGCGAGACTCCGGCATGCCTGAGCAAGCCCACGTTTTAAGTCCTCACAGTCCAGGCGGATCACGTCAAAGTGCTCAATACTTGGCAAACCCATAATCTCAGAAGCCAGACTCCGGAACTTTTCAATTTCCTAAAGCGAACAAGAAGCTCACATAAAAACATCAGACAGCATTGTTACAATAAAAAAAATACATTCTGTATCACCAGAAAGCAGCTTTCAAAGACACATTCTATTTAGTTATAACATTCTTATTAAAATCATAGTGCCCCCCAACTAGGCCCCCATGTAGTTCCCAGTGGTCTCTGCAGAGACCAAGGAGGAACAGGACTAATGCCCCCTCAGGCGACTAACATGAGGTTCTGCATGGGGCTGGCAAACTTTTCATGTAAAACAAATGACCACAGAAACCACCGCTAGAAGAGCCTGTCAATGTTTGCTGCAGGCTTCCTGCAAGGCGACCAGCTGTAGTAGTGGTTTCATGCTCTGTAAGGAGCACAAAAGAAAATGACGATGACGAAACACAACTGCAATGAAGCTGTTTTAATTATAATACTAGAATAATTACATGGTAAATAGAAATTCCAGACATTGATAACAAATTAAGGATACAGAAGGTTATTGTTATTGTTGAACAGAATCAACATCACTGAACTCCGGGCAAACCCATAGGTGCTCAGTCTCCCTCAGTATATGTCGAAGTGTGTGAATGCTAACTGTTCCTGTAGCTCGCTGGTTGTATACATGACGGATGCATCCTCTCATACGAGATGACGTGTAATTTCTTCACATGTTTTAATAATAATAGCGTTGTCAACAATTGTCTTCACATCATAATAAGCATGGTAAAACTCAGATAAAGGCATCTTCGGTCATAGTCATTAGTTAATGACCCCAAGCGTAAGGTGCTCCAATGTGCCGAGAGGCTGAATGGCTAATGGGAAATTAGTCTTAAACATTGGCTGTCTGGAATGAGAGCAAGGCGGCGCCAGGCAGATGGACTTCCTAAGGAACATCCCGTGCCTCTTCCCTAGCATGGTGGCTCTACCTGGGTGACCGGTTATTTCCACCATATCTTGAAAAAATAAGATGAATTATGCAACAAACCAGAATTATCGCAGGAGCTACGGGGATCGTGCTCTGTCGCTGATGCCTTCTGCAAATACAGAAGGTAAGAAAAGCTTTCACTGCATTAGTGGCATATATAGATATCAAAAGAAATCTGGTCCAACACACAAAAAAAGAATCTTCCACTCAAATGTCAAGTCAGTCCTATTGGATGGCTCTAAAACATAGCTCTGTTCGACTCGGGTCTGGACTTCGAGGCCATGACATATCATCTGATTGTGGACCTTATATAAAGCTTTTGTTCTGAATTTCATAGCCTATTGCGCTTGTTCCACAGCCAGCATGATGCCTTTTTTCAGTTCTGCCAAATCTTTTCAGTGCCCTTGTTCTTCATTGTCCTTTCATGCCCACCTGTTTCAGTAGATCCTATACTTAGGTTACCAGATAAAGAACAAGAAGGCACCCAAGACGAACATGGATGCACAAGAAAAAATGGATATTGGGAAAAATAATTTGTATAGAGACGACCTTTAATAAAAAACAAGAATGGAAACTTACTTCTTTTCATTTTTATTGTTGCTCCTTATGGAGCATACAACCATCATTGCAGCTAGTCCCCCTGTATCAAAGTATTCAAAAGTTCTAGCAGCTGTGGTTTCTGTAGCAATATGTTTTACCCTATGAGGTTGCCAGCCTCATACACACCCTCGTTATAGTCACCTCTTACGAAATGCCTGTGGAAGCAGTAGTCCAATTCTTTCTTTGCCCTCTCAGAGACCCCTAGGAACTAGACGGGGCAGAAACTGACTGCCTGCAGGGAAAAACCATAAGAGCTGTGAACAAGAAAATGATAATCATTTCTGCAGCCCAAAAATATTTTTTACACAGTTACAAGGTGTCTGCTGCCCAAAGAGACGTACCACAGTAAACTCGGCAAAGGTGTGCTCCTCCTTCATGTACTCCTTGATTTCTGACAGAGCTTCACCTTTCACAATGTAATCATATCTCTCAACTGAAAAAATAAATATTTACGAGTATGAAAAATAAAAACTATCTAAACCCTGTTTTAAAAGACAAAAATTACAATATAAAAGTGGATAATTTTGCTAAATGTCCATAAGGTACACCATAAATGTCCACAGTACACCCAGCATCTGGATGACCCCAACGCCGATACACAGGATTCGAGGTGATGGAAACCCTCCTATCCTGGTGGTTCCCTACCCCATGTACAATGGTTGAGGATACCCCAGTCCCTCTCCATATACACGTTATAACAGGAATAATATTAGTAATAATAATAATAATACAGTTTAAGAAAAACAAATAGAAGAAAATATTCAAAACACTCTAATAATTAAAAAACAAACACCCAATTATAAAAATAAAAAAAAACAGAAACCACACATTTTAAAACACTACTAACTACTCATAATGTAAGGAAAACAATAAAAGTAATACCAACAACACAGCACATGAAAACTGCCTCTAACAAAAGTAAGAAAACAACAAATTCTGATATAAATTGTCACCACCGACAACAATCAAGTGAAAATGACAATAGGTATTTAAATATAAACACAAAACTGAAAATAAAATGACACTAAATGCCCTAATTATAACCAACAATGAGGCTGCACAAAGCAGACCAAGATGGAGGTATGAGCAGAGGCAAAAGATCATCTGATGCTAGCCCGCTATCCTCCCATTTCCTAACTAACAAACTAATGTCCATAAGGGTTATTATTAAATAATCATCATATGTCATATTTTGAGAGGTTGTTGCCTAAACCTCTCTTGTCTTATTTTTTCATCATTAACATATTTGTCATTCTGCTCCCATTGGAGCACACAGTCACCACTGTAATTTAGACTTGTCTATTCTCTTGTGCTACAAATCTTTATCTGTTTTCTTTCTTACTCCTCTCTTTTTTTTATTTTCTTATGTGGAAGTTTTCAATATTTCTTGTTTGGCCATGTTTCTGAACTGTACAGTTTTCCATGTCTTTATTACCATGACTACTTTCTTGTCATAAGCAATATTTTCAAGACTTTCTGGCCCATAATCATCTGAGTCCACAAAACTCTAGATATTCTTCTGTATATTGACATTTCTGGTGTTTTTTGTTATTTAACACATTAACTACCGCAAGCCGCTGTCAGCGGCTCACAAAATAATCACATTTGGACCGCAAGCCGCTCAGAGCGCCAATCTAATTTTAGTAATAAAACGAATGAAAAATGTACTGAAACACTCTCTGATCTGGTTCGAGATTTTATGTTGCCACCGGAAAACAAATTCCCAAAGCATGGTTGTTGTAGAATACTGGAAAATTGATATTATGTTCATATTTTTCAGCGTTTTGGGTTAGTTACCAAATCGTGTAAAACTGTTTACCATGGCAACTAGTGATAGGACTAAAAAAATGCGTGTACATCTCGTCTAACGGCTGAATAGGATATAAACGTGTTTCAACAATTGACTGATAGATCTAGCGATGAGCACAAGAGTGAAAACGGTGTGCACATTGATTGAAATTGTGATTTTGATAGAGATGGGGCGCAAGCAGTTATAATTGTGAAAATATTGCAAGTCCTCGGCCATCGGAGGGCCGTTAAATAACAACAACCTCTATTAGAGTTAAAACCGGCATTTATTGTAATAGTACATTCATTTATCTTTAAAATGGCGTGTAATTCATAAAAATCTGTAAACAATTACAAAAACTACAGCTTACTTTGTGCAAACACCTACAGGATGAAAATGGGAAAAAATTTAATTCGGCCGCAGTGTGTTTTTTAATTCGGTAGTTAATGTGTTAATTAGTTATTTACATTTATGCCTGAAAAATGAATTTTCTAATCAGTGCCCTTTTTCATTTATACCTGTTCTTGAATTTTTTTATTTGATTAACTTTGATTATTTATTTCTAACGCATTAGTTAGTACTTATTTATTCTAGTTTTATGCAGGAATAAATGTGCTATATATTTTAAGTAATTTTATTATTGATTTGTGAGCAAACATATTTTTTGTCAAATAAAAAAAAAAACACAAAACAAAACCAAAACAAATTTCAATTAAAAAATATAATTACAGAAAAATTAAAAATACTACATATTATCACTGGAAGAAGCTTAGGATACCACCTAATTTTAAAAAAAAAGAAGTTATTAGCAAATATGTATGGTGCCCTATAAGTGGGAAGATAACATCAAGAGATGGACAGGAAAGAGTCTATCAGAGTGCACCACCAAAACAAGACACAGAAGACGTTGGAGATCCATTACAGCCAACCTTCATTGTGGAGATGGCAGCTGATGATGATGATGATGGTGCCCTAAATAGTTGCCACGGGTTTCTGAGGATACACAGAAAGATTAGGGTTACTGCTTCCTTTAACATGTCATAAAAGGTGGCTAATATGAGGCTGTTCACGGAGCTGGCAACCTTATCTTGCTAAACAAGTTGCTACAAAAACCACCACTACAAGAGTACACTAAAATTATTAGCTTCTGGCTTCTTGCAAGATGGCCAGCTGCAGACTTGGTTCCATGCTCTGTAAGGAACAAAGAAGGAAATTTGTTTATGATGTTCAGTGCCTTTATACTCCTGGCACCAATTCTGGAAATTCTCTCAGGTGAAAGTAAAGAAATCAGCAATCCTGACTCCTTTAGGTTTCCTCAGTATTGCCCCCCTATCCTGCATTATCTGTTTTATTTCTTTCATAATCTTCTTTATCCTTTTTGTCTGTCTATAGTTTTAATTTCCTTCTGATTTGGATCCCTCGCTATTTCTTTTACCCCAAAACAAGGACTACCTTGAGATGTTATTGACTGATGTCCTCAACAGTTGCCATTTTCCAACACCAACATCTTCTCTTCATCTGAATTGTGGGGCAACAATTGCTCTGGAATCCACATGGTATAAGAAATATAAGAGAACCAAATACACACGGGGAGGGGAGTTACAGAAAGACTTAGAAAGGATCAAATAGACATGGAAAGACCTTGCAAGAGTGGCACAAGACAGAAGTGTATGAACACAAGACAGGAGTGTATGAACACAAGACAGGAGTGTATGAATACAAGACAGGAGTGTATGAACACAAGACAGGAGTGTATGAACACAAGACAGGAGTGTATGAACACAAGACAGGAGTGTATGAACACAAGACAGGAGTGTATGAATACAAGACAGGAGTGTATGAACACAAGACAGGAGTGTATGAATACAAGACAGGAGTGTATGAATACAAGACAGGAATGTATGAACACAAGACAGGAGTGTATGAACACAAGACAGGAGTGTATGAACACAAGACAGGAGTGTATGAATACAAGACAGGAGTGTATGAATACAAGACAGGAGTGTATGAACACAAGACAGGAGTGTATGAATACAAGACAGGAGTGTATGAACACAAGACAGGAGTGTATGAACACAAGACAGGAGTGTATGAATGTATTAAAGAGCTATGCTCCACATGGAGGTGAAATTTAACTCTTACTATACGTGAGCTAAAACCGGGTTTTTACGTGCTAGGTTTGCTATCGTTACCGTCGCGCGCCAGTTGAACTGGCGAGCCATAAAATTGGTACTAAACCCGCGCCACTTCAGGTGGCGAGCCGTATTGTAAGAGTTAAGGAATTAACAAATGAGTGAATGAATGAAAGAGAATTCTGCATAGGGCTCGCTACTTGATTCTATAGAACAGTGCTTCCCAAAGTAGATTGTATCACCCCCCCCGGGGGCATTTGGAAGACCTAGCGGGGTGATAAGGGGAAAGGGGGCTTTCAGTAATAAAGTGGTTGTGGACTTATCAAGCTAAATTCAACAATATTATTTAACATTTCGCTTACATATAAAAGTGGTTTGATTATATAGGGCCCTGACGTGAATGCTTAAAAGAACATTATGCTGAACACACCCTAACCTACCGCTCCTACCTAATGTCGCCTGTTCCAGTTTCTCATACACCCTATAGCTGAGGTTCCCAACCTGGAAAGGGTACTGGAAATATTTGGTAATTAACTGCATTATCCTATTCAAGTGTTGCATTGCAGTGTTAGCAAAATAAATGTTGTGGATTTGAGAGACAACACCAATGACGTGTGGATGAGATATGAAAGATGAGAAACGGAAGAGCACTGGAGATGTTCTCTGACAGCCAAGGGGGTGGCGACCTGAAAAAGTTTGGGAAATACTGCTATAGAAATTTAGCTAACCATAACAAATGAAAACAAAACTTTAAGAACAAAGATGTCCTCTCAAAATGCTGTGATGTGTATATCATGTAAACTCACTAAATGATTCCAGATGTTTCTGTGGTCCTTCAAAGTAGCGGCTGACAGCTTCATTTAGTTTCTTTATGTAAACGTCCAAAGCATGAGAGGCAACTTTGGCATCAGTGTAACTAACAGTGTTGCCTCCCCCCAGCCATGACTGAATTGTTGGTACCTACCAGAAAGAACAAAATAATTGTACACAGTTAAGAGTCACGTCTTCAAACTGAGATATATCTAGTAAGCCTTCCAACTGCAAGATAAATTTTAAAGTGTATTTCGTGACTTACTGAATGAAATGGAGATGTACATAATAAATTCATTAAAATACCATACTTTAAATACCAAGAGAAAGTAAGAGAGTCTTCCAATGTAACGTAGCACCAACACAATAACATGGAAGCAAACTGTGCATAATATACACATACATGAAGCTCACAAGAGTGGTCATGAAAGAATAAATAGGTAGGTATATCACAATCAGGGCACAGAAAATGCTGCATGGTACCTACATTTTGGACACGACTACTATGTTATTTAAAAATGGTGTGTATCTTTAACAAACTAATTGTTAATTATCAAATCTTTATTAAATTTTTTGGTGTCACTTCAAAATCTTATTCTTTCATCTTACTTTACCTTGGTATCTATTATTTTCTCCACCTGTTGCGCAAATTGTTTCTTTTCTATTCCCTGTACTCTGTCTTACACTTCAATTCATTTAAATCCCTTAGTCACTTTGTTAATTGATTACTTCCCTTTCTTGATTATTTCCCCCCTTCCCAATCAGTCACTTGCCTGTTGCATAGTTTTACAGATTTGATTCACCACAAACAAAACAGTGTCTTCCAGGTCTTGCACAGGTGGGTAGAACTGCATTTTCTCCTCATCAAATATCAGCTCCATCTTTAAAATTGGTAGCTGAAGGTGATTCTCAGGATCAAACAGACTAGTGTATGCATCAATAGTCCTCACAAGCAAATCTTTCAGCTGGCAAAAGAGAGCCCATTTAAGTCAGTATTCACACATGTTAAAATACTGCTGAGAGTAATATGACATGACCAAAGACTAGATCTTGCTTCAGATGATGAACTGACAAAAATAAACATTTCCTGTGACAATTCACAATTGAAAAAGCAGAAGAAAGAAATAAAGAGCAAACAGAAAAACATAAACGGTAGAAACACATAGACAGAAAGATGAAAAGAAAGGAATACTGCAGTAATATCACAATTAATAATTAGCTATGAGAAAATATGATAGGAGTGAAGAGATAACAAGTAACATAACTACAATCAAACCATACAAGTCTTCGGGTGAGAAAAGAATGAAAAAAAAAAAAAAAAAATAGCATCACAATATAAACTGGCATTTAAAAATAAAAAATCAACCTATCACCACATTTTCAATTTAAAAAAAATAAATACCCACTTAAAAAATAAATAAATAAAACACAAATTAACCAAGAAAACAATCACTGTACCTTTAAAATGTACAACTAAACAATAATCAAATACAAACTAACCATAATACAAACATACTTTAAATTTTTAAAATGGCAACAAAACCAATTATAGTACTGCTAAAGGAAGTTTTAAAAAATCAAATGACGAAATAAATAATCAAAACAAACCTTCACAAAAATACAGATTGTTATTGTTACTGTTGAACAAACTCAACATCACTGATCTCCAGACAAACAAATAGGTGCTCATTCTCCATCAGCATATGTCAAAGGTTATGAATGCTAACTGTTCCTGTTGCTTGCTGGTTGTATACATGATGGATGCATCCTCTCATACCTCCATTCCTGCTAGCCTTAGGTTTGATGCCAAATTCCAACAATCTTAGCCTTGTTGATTCGTCTATTACAGTCTTGTTCTCTAACAGGTGATCATTAATTGTCCTCAGTATCTCTCCCTTATCCATATCCAATGTCCCCACTATGGGTGTTCTTGAGGTTAGTCTGTCAGCTCTCTCATTACTGTGTACCCCTACATGATCAGGTCATTACATCCACACCAGCTCCTGAAGAACTGAAGATTCTATGGATGTTTTCCATTCATATTGTAGCCATTTATTTTGAACCTTCTGAAGCATGGGCTGAGAGTCTGACACAGTAACTGCCCTGGTTGACAGAGTCTAAGACAGCCACTTCAGAGCTGCAGTAACTGCTTGTATCTCCATTCTCATGTTGGAGGTTGTTGTCATGTAAGCTTCACTCTGTTTGGCGATGATCCTACCCTTTACTATAGTTGATAAGCCCCAGCCCGATTTCTCACCATGGAGTACAAACCCATCAATGTACACAATGGCATCATCATTTCCCGTAAGATTACTTAGCGGCTGGTTAATTTCCACTCTACTCTCCCATTGCCCCTGTGATGCTGTGCTTTTCTCACCCTCTCTCTCTTATGTCTATTATTTTTTTTCCTCTCCAAACCTCTCCTATCGCTTGAAATGAAACCATTTCTCCAGATTTTTTTTCATTCTTATAATGAGAAAAGTCTTTCTCTCCCTAGTCTTCTTTACACTAGTACTTGCTAACCTCGCTATTTCTCACGGCCAAGGCAGATAAATTATCCACTCGGTCACTGGATGGGCCATTCCATGTGTATAGTATTTCAAGCCAAGGATGGCAAGCCCGGAAGTGGACATTTTGTATCATTAACGAGAAGCTTGTAAATCAAGGGGTAGGTAAGCTCGGCCGTACACCTGCACAGTGATAACTCTGACCAGTTTAAAATGAAGTAATTGAATCTACCTGCGACCGAGTTCCCACGCAAACTTTTGTGTGTGAGTGCAGGTGGAACGATGCCACCAACAGGTCAACAGGAAGGCAAGTGGAAAACTCTTGAAGGGACATTTTAAGACATTCTACTTGTAAATGTCCAGTGAGCTAATGGGCACTGGAGCGCGGTTACCTTTGTGAAATCTGTAGTGAATCGTTCGAGCGAGTAAGTGATCTAACAGATAACCTTTTAAATGTATTTTCATTTCATTGACAGAAATTGTTATTTGCATATTTACATGTTACTCAACTATTTCTAATGTATGAGTTCCATAAAGTCATAATTAATCACTGATCTTCTTCTCACATCATGGCAGAAATAAGACAGGGTTAAATAGTTGATGTATAATTTTATTGTTACTTTGGGATTTGTATTACTGAACTAAGCAGAACAGAAAGTGTAATAGTGGTCCTTGTACTTTCTATTTCTTATATGTTCCAGTTCTTTGTCAACACTACAAACTTGATAAGTGTGTTCTGTCATAATTCTTATCTCTTTGTCTCATATTGGACATTAGTGATTTCATCATGGAATATTTTCTATATGTATTTAGTGCACTTCTATGCATATACCAGGTTGATAAATGAAGAATTACTTTGTCAGTTATGTGTATATTTCAGACAGGAACTAGGACTAAGAATATTTACAATTATTTAGCCATTGAATGAATTTATCACTTGACTGATGAAATGTCAGCCCGCGATTCTCAAGCCTTTGAGACCATGATTGCCCTCAAAATGATTTACTGCTCAAGTAGCAAAGATGTAAATTGATGGTTCTCAAGCCTTGGCAGCAATGACACCCCAACATGTTTACAGCAGCATGGGAAACTATTACCCAGTGGTTCTCAAACCATTGTTGACAGTGACCCCACAATGAATACGGCTCTATGAGCACAATGTGAACCAGTGGTTCTCAACCATTTATTGACTATATCCCCAAACATCACAGTTGTGAAGCTAACTGCCCCATGTGGAAAACCTTTGCTGTAAATAAGCAGACAGCCAGATAGAGATTGAGAACTCCAGATATGCTTATAATGTCAGTTAAGTAGGAGTATTTCATAGATACTATATAACACTTTGTTACTGAATGTTAGCTATGATTGTTTTAACTTGATTTCTGATGGACGCTTATCGCCTATCAGACAAAGGAGATGATTGTTCTTGAAACACCATTAATGGGACTTCAATTGTTTCATCCTCCAGTCCAACCAGGTTACGGGTCCAAGGTACTAAACCAGGTTACGAGCTGAGGGTACTAAACCAGTTTACCCTACCAACCAGTTTACCCTACCAACCATACCCTATCAACCAGGTGACCAAACCAAACCATACCCTACCAACCAGGTTAACCCATATCACATCAATCATCCCATACCAGAGTACAACTCTAGGCTATCATACCAGGTGACTCTAACCTGAGTCATAGTCCAGTAAGCAGAAGAGGTATTCAGCAGGGCTGACTTACTCCATCCGTGTTTGAGATGTGCACTGAGTCCAGGGAAGCAAACTCTGCCACCCTCTCAAACCATAGAACTGTATTACCGTATCTAAGTGCTGGGACAGACCAAACCAAGAGAGTCAGAACACCAATCATCTCAGCAGCTACTACAGTCCTTGAGGAGATGAGTATAACACCTACCAGCAAAACTACCATAGAAAAGATCTCGTGGTCCACATGATGACCATAGTTTGTTTTTTTTTCTCAACAGAACCTATACATTTTTGTTCACTTGTAAATCTTTGAAAGTTGTGAGAATCTATATCTTTTTTAAAATTCAACATAACAGAGTCTGTTGGTAATTTTTTCTTGTTACTTTTATTTGGGTTGTATTTTGTTTTTAAACATAAATCTACACCCTGGGGGCTGAGCCGTAATCAAACTAACTTACAGTGGGTCGGGATATTTTAGTTAATGTGGCTGGACACCAAATCCCCTTTCTCAAACTTATGTACTTTACATATTACTATTGTAGGATTCCTGAGAAAGAATTTATTGTTCAGAAAATATCCTGTTTAGTTGCCAGAATTCTCTTTGCATTAAGGATTTCTAGTAGACTATTTCCTGATGAGAGGCACTTTCTTCGAACTCATAGACTATCAATAGATTTTATTCTTTCATTCATCCAATCTGTCACAGCCCCAAGGTCTGCACTCTCTGCCAAGGCTGATTATGACTTGCTGATAGTTTATCCAGTTATCACCAGACTTACTCCACTCTTCTCCCCTGGATATATTTTCAGGGATCACCTGTCTAATCGTAGCCTCTGCTTGTACCATCCATGACAACCCTCTTTTTATTTTTGCTCCCTTGATGTTCTTATGCAGGGGGTGACTTCTGTCTGTGGTTATTGGCAAAGAAGATTTTGCCAGGGCCATCGGATATCTGGATCTAATGACAGCACTCCAAACATGTACCCCATAGTCACAATGTGGGTATCTAGCTTACAGCCCAAGACTTTACGCATCCCATTATTTTAAATGCGTTTCAGTCATTCACATTGTGCTGCTGACAGTGTGAGTATTCACAGCTCATATTCGATTACCATTATGACTGGGTGCAGATACAGTAGAAATAGTAATCTCTAAAAATACTGAAGAACCCACTATACAGTGACTATTGCAGAAAATTTCACGGTAAAAAATTACCATCATAAAAAGAATTATTTTTCTGAAGAAAAACGACAACAGATCTACCCAAAATATAGAGCAATTTATACAAATCTACAATAGAAACTATTAAATAAGTTTTTCACAGAAAATCTCCACATCAGAAAAAAAAAGAACCAACCAAAATAATTTGTAGCATGCTTTAAAAACAAATATATCATAATGTGACAAGTAAAGAAAACATTTTTTTAAAAAGTCCATGAAAAACATGTAGATGAATCATGCATTGTTCTTCTGTCTGTTAAATATAACAAATCTGGCTACAAACTTTTGCTAAGAGGAGGAGAATACTGTTACTCAGAATAGAAAACCACATTTAGACAAAAGAGAAATAACTACAAATGTTCTCATTTAGGGTATCTAACCTGATTGGAAATTAGTGTAGATACACTGTTGTAAAAAGGCTCCATGTTTTCTGATGGGATCTCTTTGAAATTGCCCTTGTCTGTAAATATGTTGATTATGCCAGGATGCCAACTGAAAATTATGACAGAATATATATTAGGTTGTGTGTTTAGCTCCCCCATAACTGTTTCTATTATTTCAGGGCAGAAATGTACAAAGGCAATAATGCCAATTTCTTTATCCTGATTAAACAATGATTTCATTTGTTCTACTACTATGTGTATTTGTGAGTGTATGTGCATGCGTGTTAAAGTAACATATCTTTTATGTTTATGCTGTTTAATGTAGTGGGGAGATACACTACATTTTACGCTTGGCAAAATGCATGGGGGCATATCTGGAGTCATCCTTATATGACAATCAGTAAAGCACAATGCTATAGTTTACAGATGTGGACGTGAACCTCTATCTGTGAGGCTATTTACATCCTAACTGACTTGAAATCATCCACAAACTGTCAGGAATTTCCCCTGTGGTGAAACATGTTGAGAATCCCATACATGTCAACCCCTGCAAGGTGCAGAACAGAGACATTAATGAAGTGGTAAAAGGCTCCAACAGATGCATACTTCAAGCTGCAAAAGAAACCATTCCCAAAGGATTCCAGTGTAACTACACACCATACTGGTCCAGCACACTCCAAGAACACCAGGAAGCTATGGACAAAGCTAGAAAGGACGCAGAGTCTCAGCCTTCACTTGAAACACACAACAAATGGAAAAAGGCTCTAGCAGAGTTTCAGAGAACAAAGCTAGAAGAAAAACGGAAAAGCTGGAGAAATAAAACGGCAGTGCTGAACCTTGAGAAAGACGGCAAGAAACTTTGGAGATTAGTTAAATCTTTAAATGAAGAGTGTTCCTCGCCTAGGCAGACTGTCACATTGTATGAAGATGGCAAAATTCTCAGAGGAAAACAAGCTGCAGACGTGTTTGCTAGAAGATACAGTTCAGAAAGCAACTTAAACATTAACAAAGACCAACAGAGAGAGATAAGGAAGGAAATACGGGTGACCATGGGACAGACAGATACTCCTGCCTCAATGAGGGAACCCATCACACTAGGAGAACTACAGAACGCTATTTCCAAGCTTAAGGTCCAAAAGTCACCCGGCCCAAATGAAATCAGCAACGAAATGCTAATAAATCTGAGCTCAGCAGCAAAGACAAAACTGCTTGAGATATTCAACCACAGCTGGGTGAAAGGAACAAGTATGGAGAGAAGCCATCACAATACCCATACTAAAGAAAGGGAAATGTAAGACCAAGGCTGCAAGTTACTGGCCAATAAGTCTCACAAGCTGTGTTGGGAAGACTATGGAGCGAATAGTAAACCACAGATTGAAATGGTATTTAGAGTCTGAGCAGATCCTGGTGCCGGAGCAAGCTGGATTTAGAGAATGCTTCAGTATAGAAGACCAAGTTACCTACTTGCCTCAAGTAGTAGAAGATGCCTTCCAGGAGAAGAAAAAGGTCCTAATGATCTGGGTTGACTTCAAGCAGGCCTTTGACAAGGTGTGGAAAGATGGCTTTATTGCAAAACTTAGGAGAAGTGGAATCCAAGGCAACATGATAAGATGGATCCAGTCATACTTGCACAACAGGAGAACTAGAGTCACCCTTGATGGTCTGCAGAGCAGAGAAGTGTTGCTCTATCAGGTGGTACATCAAGGAGGAGTAATTTCTCCAACACTCTTCCCTGTTTACATCAATGACCTGGTAAAAGATCTCCCTGCAGGAATGAAAGCTGCTTTATATGCAAACGACATAGTACTCTGGTGCACCGATGAATACATCACCACAGCAAATTATAGAATGCAGCGGGCAGCAGACAGGCTAATGTCATGGGCAGAGAAATGGCTTATCACAATAAACACAGACAAAACCTACACAACACTGTTCTCCCTCTCCCCCAAGGACAAAGCAGCTAACATACACCTAGGAACAACCATGATCAAGGAAGAAAGCTACCCCACCTATTGTTAGAGCTGCATTTAACTGTTTGGTCACCCGTTGTTTGATCGTGCTTTACGCGAATAGAAGTTGCACTGTCAATAAGGTTTGCTGATTTAATAGTGATCAGCTTTTGGTCGGGCTTACAAGTGGCCAACAAATTCAACGACGAACATCATGATAATAATATGATCATAAGAATTGATCAACTGGCAAGTAAAACTCCGGAACCAGTGGCTGGACATCAATGACGACACATTTTTATTTGTGGACGAATAACAGAAGATCATCAATATGGCATGTCAGATAAAGTACATCAATTGCAATAGTCAATGTCTAATTTGATAGACCTCCACGACTGACTACCGAAGTCCCAAGGACGTCGGGAGTATTATAATAAATATTACTTGAACGTTTCTTGTTCGATTTGATAATCTTCAATAATGCCGGATATCTTAATAATTCAATAGATATTCCAGTAGCGGGCCTGATCTCACTAGCGGCAGGCTATGAAGAGGCATGCCGAAGCCCTATCACGATCTTGCTGGAGATTCATAACTAGGGATACAACGAAAAGAGCCAGAATTGGCAATGGCTAACACTTCATATAGGAAGGTAGCATCATAAAAACAACATGAAGTCTTCCCACAATATGGGGTAAAGACTTTCAAATCCACTATGTTGGAAGACAACCGTCTTTGATCACCGGCTATTGACATCTCACAGCGTCAGCGCTGCCAGGCGACAATCAATACCGATCGCGTCAAGTTGTGCTCTTTAGTGCAACAATTGATACGTAATTAATTAAACATATATTTACTCAGATGCGCACTCATAGTGCATCTAACACAGTTAGACTGGCATCTAGCTATGTTAAGTCTTGCACACTTAACACCTATGCGAAAAATGACTTAACACCTATCTTGGGGTGACATTTGACCAAAAGCTTACATGGAATAAGCATATTTAAAATGCAGAAGGAAAGGCCCGAAGACGACTAGGCATACTCAGGAAACTAGCAGGTACCAACTGGGGAGCAAATGAACGAAATCTAAAGAAGATTTATAATGGAGTAATAAGACCACACTTAGAGTTCAGCTCAACAGCATGGTTATCAGCTGCTAACTCACATCTGCAGTCATTGGACAAGGTGCAAAATCAAGCCCTCAGGCTCATTACAGGAGCCATGAAAACTACGCCAATATCAGTGATGCAGAAAGCTGCTAGATTACAGACATTGTCCTATAGAAGAGACACCAAAAGCATGATCCAGAGGGAAAAGTACAACAGTATGCCAGCGCACCCAATGAAGGCAAGACTAGATGACCTGGCATTGGGACGTCTAAAACATGGCAGCTTTGTCTATCGGGGAAAAAGACTTAAGAGACAGCATCAAAAAGACCTATCCATGAAGACAACACTACTGAAGCCCACCCTATACCCTGTACCATGGGAACAGACCAGCAGTACCCTCCAAATTAACACATCAATCAGTGGTCTCACAATTGGATATGAGTATAATGATCTGCAAAAACGAACTGCTACATTGAGTATGATCCAAGAAAGCTATCCCGATCAATCATGGATACATGCCTACATAGATGGATCAGCAATAAATGCTGTAAAGAATGGAGGCACCGGTATCTTTATCTCATATCCTGACAACCACTATGAGACTAGGCATATTCCCACTGGTAAATTCTGTTCCAACTATACAGCTGAGGTTCAAGCTCTAGAGCAAGCTGAAAATATGATTTATAACACCATCTCTGACTGCCACCAAGTAGTCATCCTCACAGATGCACTGTCTGTACTGCAAGCTCTCAAGAGTGGTAAACTCCCACATCTGAGAAATGAACTAAGCAAGGTAGCTGCCAAAAAGCGAATCATACTTCAGTGGGTACCATCACATTGTGGTGTACCCGGAAATGAAAAGGCGGATCAACTTGCAAAAAAGGGAGGAGAATGTGAACAAGAATATAATGAAATCACATACTTTGAGAAAAAGAGAGCTATCCAGTACGACGACTACCACACTCTTGACCGGCAGGGACAGATCACCATTTTTCGCCTCAGGACAGGGCATAACAAACTGAATAAACACATGTACAAGCTACGATTATCTGCTTCACCACTGTGCACATGTGGATTAAACGAACAAACTTCTGAGCATGTTCTACAGGATTGTCCTCTGTACAACCAGTTAAGAAAGATATACTGGCCCAATGACTCAACACTAAACTCAAAGCTGTATGGAGCCAAAGAGGAACTCCAGACAACGGTCGAGTTCATCATGAGAACTCATCTGACGGTGTAAACATCAAAGATGCGATCGCAAGAAGAAGAAGCTCTGCATATTTTGAGAGCTCCCTTGGATGGCGGGGAATGCACAGTATGCCATGCACTTCTTCCTTCTAGCTTGGGACCAGATGTAATGATCCTTTAAATGCAAGCCAAGCTCAACATGTTCAGAATGGCAGAAAAGCCACAGGAAAAGTCTAAATCTACAGTGTAGATAATACCAAGGAGTCTTCAACTTGGTATTGGCTGCAAAAGAGCAAGAAGCTCAGTAGCCCTAGTAAAACAACGTTTGGCACATTACAACAGTAGTTGAAATTTCCCACAACATAAAAGAGACAGATACTTCTGTAGGGGAATGAAGTGTTGGAGACTTGATTTATTTTAAGCCCCACTTTATGAGATGGGGGTGACCAAGTTCCATTTATCACTGCCTTTGCCATCCCTAACTTAGAGAAGAGTTACTATATGAATACATTAAAGTACGAACCACACATTGTAATATAATGCGAATCTTGACATGTACGAGATTCTGTAAATAAACATGGCTACGAACTGAACATGCTTATACTGAGTGCTTTCTGAAACATGTGTGTGTTTGTGTAGATGACGAGGTAATGCTTATATACATACATCATAACATTACATGGTGGCAGCGGTCGATACCGGACTGACGCAAAACAGCTACACGATAACACGTGAGTACAGTATTCGGCTAATTTTCGTCATCGAAGTCAGCCATGGCGGCGAAACAATATCGCAATGCACCGCAAATGAGATTCGCCGGTCAAGACGATAAGAGTGAAGCTTTCTTGTTATGGCGCCAACGCATAGATCTATATTCCAAGACCACTGGTCTGGAAGGACAAACCCTAACTCCATATATCCTAGAAGCATTGGACGATGAAGGTTTGAAAATTTACAACAGTTTTGCTACCGCCATACCTGTTGAGTCAGCGACCGACCCCGTAGCCATATTGGACGAATTTGAAAAACGTCTGATAATAAAGCACACGAACTTTAGAGCGGCAAGATTAGAACTTCACCACCTGCGACAGAAACCTGATGAAAGTTTAGATGATTTCTTCACTCGCATCAAGGAGAAAACAAGTGTATGTAAATTTAACAAAGAAGAAGAAAAAGAGCGAATTATCGAACAGATCCTTCTCAGCACACCAATGCCAGAGTTCCAGAAATGGATACTGAGCCAGAGTGATACACTAAATTTACAACAACTTCTGGATGAAGGCAGGAAACACGAGGCACAAGCACTAAACATTAAACAAATTCAGCAAGGTACAGTAACAGCCCAGGTGGATGCAGTAAAAAGCTATAAACCCAAACAAAACAAAGCAACTGGTTCGAAGCAACAAGAAAAACACAACACAAGCAGAGGTGCTATGTGTAAATGTTGTGGCCTAAACCACATACAAAACCACTGTCCAGCTAAAGACTCTACATGTCATTACTGCAGAAAGATGGGCCACTGGATAAAATTATGTTTCAAGAGGAAACAAGACAGTGCTCAACACAACTTTCACAGCAGAGAGTCATCAAAACAAACACACTTTATGATGACTGAGGACCTTGACTCCAGTGAAGAAAGTGATCCTTCCACATTTGATACTGTGAAGATACTAACTCTCAGTAATGAACCAAAGAGAACGCAGGCTTTCTGCAAAGTACAATTCCGAATACCAGGAATTAAAAGGCACAAAGAAAGATATATTCGGTTCAAGATAGACACAGGTGCCCAAGGTAACACTCTACCCTTAAGAATATTCAGACAGATCATGCCTGACAAGGTGGATAAGCAAGGATTTCCCACAAGGGATGTAAAAAGTAGGAGTGGCAGGACAAAGCTAAGAGCTTACAATGGAACAAATATAGACTGTTTCGGAGCAGTAACACTTGAATGTTTATACAGAGACTCTGAATGGACATCGTCAACATTTTACTTGGTAGATGTTGAAGGACCTGCAATTTTGGGTTTACCAATGTGCGAAAAGCTGAGTGTGGTAACTATTAACAACATTAAAGCTGACAAAAAAGAACATCTTACTCTACACGTCACTGGAGTAGATGACCTTAAACAGCGATTCCCAGAACAGTTCGACAGAATAGGCAAACTTCCAGGAAAGGCAAGATTCTTTTTAAAAGACAACGCTGAGCCAAAGATAGACCCACCTAGAAAGTATCCTATACATGTTAAACAGAAACTTGCCACAGAACTAGAAAAGATGGTGCAGAATGATGTTATTAGAAAGGTTGAAGAGCATTCTGATTGGTGTAGTAGTATCACAACCGTTCTGAAGCAGGATGGTTCTCTTCGGGTTTGTCTTGACCCAAAACACTTAAACAACAGTCTAAAGCGCTGTCCACACAAAATGCATACAGTGGAAGAGATAACTCACAGATTCCACAATGCCAAATATTTTTCTAAACTAGATGCTGTACACGGATACTAGAGTGTTGAGATAGCAGAGGAAAGTCAACTCCTTACAACTTTTCGAACACCATTCGGCAGATATTGTTTCAAGAGACTCCCATTTGGTTTGAATGTATCACAAGACATCTTCCAACAGAAGATTGACAACATTGTTGAGCAATGTTCTGGTACAGTGGCTATTGCGGATGACATTGTAGTCTGCGGCAGGTCAGAACAAGAACACGACCGTAACTTGATTAACTTGATGCATGTAGCACAGGCCAATGGGCTAACATTCAACAGCAAAAAGTGTACAATTAAGGCAACGGAGATACAATTTTTTGGATTGCTGTACACCCAGAATGGTGTAAAACCAGACCCTAAAAAGGTTGAAGATATTCATGACATGCCAACACCAGCTACAAAGAAGGAACTGCAACAATTCTTAGGTGCTGTCAATTTCCTAGCACAATTCATACCAAATTTGTCAGCTGCTGCAGAACCTTTGCGATCTCTACTACAGAATGAAACTCCGTATGAATGGTCAGAAGACTACCAATACATATTCAACCACTTGAAGACCCTCATATCATCTGATGCATGCTTGAAATACTATGACATGCAAGCACCCACTTTTCTCATGGTTGATTCCAGTCTGAAAGGCCTAGGAGCAGCACTTTTGCAACCAGACAAAAATCCTGAAGGACACTATGCCAAAGAACTTCGTCCTGTAGCTTACGCAAGCAAATCATTAAGTTCTGGCGAAAAGAAACTTGCAAACATTGAAAGAGAAATGCTAGCTGTACGTTTTGGAATCAAACGCTTCCACACATTTCTTTTCAACCGCCCATTTACAATTCTCTCAGATCATAAGCCACTTGAGATGATTCATAAAAAACCAATAGCTTCAGCACCACCACGACTACAAGCTCTGTTATTGGAAACACAAGGTTATGATTTTAATATTCAGTATATCCCAGGAGAGGATATAGGTCTTGCAGATGCTCTCAGCAGATTACCAAACCCCAACAAGACAGCAGATCTTACCCCAAACATCAAAGTTGATTTTGTCAAGTTTAGCGATAATCGGCTTGAACACATCAGAGAAGACACAATGAGAGATCCTATCCTTAACTCTCTCAAAGAACTGATATACCATGGATGGCCAAGCTCTATCAGGGAAGTTCCAACACACATCCGTCCATACTACTCGATGAGGGACGAGTTAAGCATCGAAGATGGTCTGATCCTTAAAGGAGATCGCATTGTTGTACCAGAAACACAACGCGATATCATCCTTAAACAGCTCCATAATAGTCACCTTGGTATTGTGAAGACACAACTGAGAGCAAAGAAAGATGTTTACTGGCCACAGATAAACAAGGACATAGAAACACTATGTAAAAAACTGTTCAATTTGCCAAGAACATGCAAATAGGCAGTGCAGAGAACCTCTCATACCATCAGACATACCATTGAGCCCTTGGAGCATTATAGGAACTGATATTTTCTCAATCGACAATAATGACTATCTTATTATTGCTGATTACTACAGCAAATTTCCCATCATTGAGAAACTTCCACAACCCTCACCATCAGCTATTATTGCAGACATTACAAAGAAGTATTGCAGCATGTTTGGCATCCCAGATGAAATTAGATCAGACAACGGTCCACATTTCTCAGGTCAAGCATACAGAAACTTCACTAAGGACTGGAAGATCAAACACACAACATCATCACCTAGATACCCTAAATCTAATGGTTTCATTGAGAGACAGATACAAACTATCAAGTCAATCATGAAGAAAACAAGAACAGAGGATGTACACCTAGCACTCTTGAGATGGAGAACAACACCGGTAGACAGTAAGATCGACAGTCCAGCAGAACTTATGTTTGATAGAAGAATTAAAGACCTCCTACCATCTAAGGTCCACTTCCGTCCACAACATAGAGACAGCACATATGATCAACTTCAGCATCGTCAGCAAGTTCAGAAATCCAACTATGACAAATGTGCTAAAGACTTACCACCATTATATCCTGGTCAGCATGTGACTACCTACAACCACAACAATGACACATGGTCAAAAGCAACAATCATTTCCAGAAACCCTGAACCCAGGAGCTATACTTTAAGACCAGACAGCAGCAGCAACCTCCTGAGGCGAAACAGAGTGGACATAAGAGAAATCCCACAGAATACAACAGAACAGAGAATTCCCATGCTTTCAACAGACAATGCAGTAACTCCAGACTTTGGTGCCCCACAAAACCAACAAGCGCCAAGGCCGAAATCACAACCAACTCAAGCTAAACCAGGGACTTCCGCAGAACCACCAGCACTTTACACCACTCGTTCTGGCCGTACAGTGACACCTCCCAGCCGATACAGACAGTGACATATATACTCACACTGAGCATTACACATACTTATCCTTTCTCACATGAAACATTTCGTTGGAAATGTTTGCACACATTTTTTTTTCAAAAAAGGGGGGATGTAATATGAATACATTAAAGTACGAACCACACATTGTAATATAATGCGAATCTTGACATGTACGAGATTCTGTAAATAAACATGGCTACGAACTGAACATGTTTATACTGAGTGCTTTCTGAAACATGTGTGTGTTTGTGTAGATGACGAGGTAATGCTTATATACATACATCATAACATTACAGTTTGTACACCTAGGTTGAGTGGAATGTAATGCCTTGAATATCCAGCACTTCAACCACTCTGCCACTTGGACAAGCAGAATAATACTAGAAGCAGTTTAATTCTGTTGAGGCTATTTGTCACGATCATCTTATTTTGGTTATCCCTGAGCATGTCACTTGGATAACTGTCACATTCTAATGCACTTTTTTCAAACTGGACTTTGCTGTAATTCAACACCATCAGCCTAAAATCAGGACATTTTTAACACATTAACCGCAAGCCGGTCCCAATGACTTATGAATCTCACCACTATGGCCAAGAGCCGAATTCTTGCAGAATAATACTAGAAGCAGTTTAATTCTGTTGAGGCTATTTGTCACGATCATCTTATTTTGGTTATCCCTGAGCATGTCACTTGGATAACTGTCACATTCTAATGCACTTTTTTCAAACTGGACTTTGCTGTAATTCAACACCATCAGCCTAAAATCAGGACATTTTTAACACATTAACCGCAAGCCGGTCCCAATGACTTATGAATCTCACCACTATGGCCAAGAGCCATTCTGACTGGTGATCTATGTTTAGTAAAAAAAAAAACAAAAGAAAAATGTACTGAAACACTTTCCGATCTGGTTCAAGATTTTAATTTACCACCGGAAAACAAATTTCCAAAACGTGTCGAACCCTGGAAAATCACTATTATATTCACATTTGTCAACGTTTCAGGTTAGTTGCTAAATCAAGGGAAAATGGTTACCATGGCAACTACTGATAAGGCCACAAAAAACACATGTACACCTCATCTAACTGTTGAACAGACTAGAAATTTGTTTCAACAATTATTTGATAGATCTAGCAAAGAGGACGACAGTGAAAATGAGGTGGATACCACTTCAAATATTGATTTTGATAGTAGTGATAACAATAGTAGTGGTGATGCAAGCAGTGATGATAGTGGAGATATTGCAAGTACTGGGCCATCAGTGGGATGTAAAAGAGCAAAGACCTCGGTTAGAGTTACCAATAGTGCAGGAAATAATGTAACTAAAGAAAGAGAACAATGGAAGCAAGTGACTGAAGGTGAAATAACAAACAGTTTTCATTTTGTTCCAACTCGTGAACCAAGTCTGCATGTGAATCTTGATGCAACTTCCTCTGCACTTGATTGCTGGCTTGCATTACTAACACCAGATGTTTTACATTCTTTGGTCATAGTAATAAATGAATATGCTGACATAAAGAATTCAAAACCCCCATCTTCAAAAAGATCTTCATTTGCTGCTTGGAAACCTGTCACTGAATATGAGCTTTTGAAATTGTTCACAGTAATAACTGTGATGGGTTTAGATTAAAAGCTATCGGTAAAAGACTATTGGGCACAGATACCACATAATTATTCTCTCTGGTATGGTAGCATCTTTTCAAGATCCAGGTTTGAAATAATTTACCATACAATGTGCATGCTGAAGATGATGATTCAGACGGAAAGGACAAAATACAGCCTTTTTTAAATTGGCTCTTAGCGAAGCTCCAGGATGCAGTTTTTCAATTTCAGAATTTAGCCATTGATGAAATGGTTATTGGTTATAATGGACGCTGGAAACACAAGCAGTACAATGCAGCAAAGCCAAGCAAGTACAACATTAAGTCCTTGAGAATGTGTGATTCTGCCACATGGTATGTCTATTCTGTATTGACTTACTTTGGGAAAAACAAATTATACATATTTGCTAATGACTCTACAACATGTCAGGCAGTGAAGGTATTTGATTTCCTGCTACAAGGAATTGAGAAGGGCCACCATGTTTTTGCTGACAGGTACAACAATGTGGATACACTGATAACTTATATGTTGAGTAGGGGCATTCATTATACTGGCAGTCAACATCAATAGAAAAAAACTGTCCCCTTCAACTGAAGACCCTCCAGCACTGAGAAGCCAGGTGATATAGAAATAGTGATGTATCCCAGATATGTGTTGTTTGGCGAGATAAAAAGGCAAAGAAACAAAGTATTGTTGTGTCCATGGAAACATCAGTTGAGATGGTGCAAGTCACAATTCGACATAAAATTTCATTACGCCACGGTGTGTTTTTCAGCTCAATAGTTAATGTGTTAAGCATGCTAATAAATGACCAAGAGACATTGCTGTTTTAAAAGTAAAATTAATATATATTCATTTAGAATACTGTTCTCAATTCTCAAGACTGCTGCTATTAATAATAGTAATGAAAGTAGTGTTTAAATTACTATTTTCTACTATTAACTACTAATATATATACTATTTTCACAGGATGAAATATAAAAAAAAACTACATCTGCATTAAAACTGTCTTAAAATATTCAAGTGCCTATGATGACTCATAAACTGTCAGTGCTGAAGCAACTCTATTTCAGCCAATAGACCCTTGTAAGAAACAGTAGACTGAAGGCTGCCATGTTGGCTATAAATGCAGCGTTTTGCTTCAAGTTTGAATTTTTTTGGAGGGTTTATATTTTTAAAATAGCCTCAGTGTTTGTTGGACATTATTCATTTTGACAAAGCACAAAACAGGGTTGGGGTTAGGTTAAGGCCAGCTGTAACGCAAATATGGATAGCCAGTCTGGCAACAAGGCGGACCCTATCTACTGTCCTCATCATCTACCCAGCAATCATGAAAAAGTTACATAGATGGTTCTTGATGGGCATAAAATGATTGACGTATAAAGTGAAATGGAAATGATGGCCTAAACACTGTTCCACATACTGCTCCATTTACCCATTTTCTGATCACCATCAGAACCACCGCAAACCTGAAGGAATTAAGTTTTTGTAATGTCAATACTCATTTTCTCACTGATTAGAAAAAAACAAATAAAAAAATCTGGCACTTTCAATATATGTCTCTCTTAGAGGCTTACAAAAAAATAAAGGCAGGCCCATAGCGGATACTGCTGAAGAGGAATGCAGTGTTAGAGACTTCACAAACTAGGTCCAACGTTATGAGGTGGGGGTGACCTGTTCTCTTCCTCACTACCTTTGCCTTTCTTAACTCAACAGTGGGGTCAGGTACCCCTTTACAGTGATGCTACCAAGTTTTGAACATAAAACTCAGTAACTCTGCTGCGAGAGGCAAGTGCTCTAACTATTCTGCCAACTAGATGCTCCCTCACATGACACAAAATTGAAACAGCATGGGAAAACAAACCGGTACTGTCTGACATCCACCAAAATCATGTTTCCTAGTGTTGCCTGGCACATCCGCAGAACAGTCTGATGGGATGGATGAAGACAGAACAGACTGCGTTGAATGGTCCCTCTGTTCTCAATATACGACTCATGCCAAGGTTTTGAAAAATCTAGACCCCTAAAATAGAATTATATGAATCAAATTGTTTACTGTCAGTCACAGGACATACATGACAGGCAGCACTCTTTTTAATATCTCCATACATTGATTATAAAAGTAATGATATTAAAAAAACTGCACATGAAGATTAGAATTTCACTTACAACGTATCTATATTCCACTAAACACAGCATTCTAGACATTGAAGGGAATAAGTATTCCTAATATCAAAAAAATTTGAAATAACGTTTTAAAGGAGTAGAACTCCTAAAACCACTTTCATGTTAATGTACATCCATTTGTACATAATGTGGGAAAATTTCAGTTGCTTCTGATCATTAAGTTGTAATCACAATGGGAAATTTGTTAGCACATTTAGAAAAAGCACACAAGAAATGAAAATAAACTATATACACTGTCAATTTTTTTGTCATTGTTAAAATAAAACTATTTTGCCTCATGGTGTTTGGCAAAACAGTCATCTGTGTGCAGGTGTGGATGATGTTATTTTATATTACTGTATGAATGAATCAATAGTTTAAAATGTAGTCTACGAAAGCCACATATTCATTAATCACAAACACACCATACTTGTTTGTTTGTGTTTGTTTGAATCCCTGGGCGCGAGTTATTCACTCTTTTGCCCTTTAGGGGACGAGTTATTTACTCGTTCATACCCTTGAGCCACCGCCGCCCTTCTGCACATGGTCCGTGTTGCCACACGGCCAGGAAGCCACCCATCGTGACACCAGGCGATGGTACCGCAACCCGCCGTGCATCCCACACGGTATCAGACGATTAGGGGGTGTGTTTTGGGCTTTCTTTCAACCCCAGGGAGCATCCTAGACTCGAGACAGGGTACACCAGGCCCACTTTGGCGTGTGTGTAATGTACTGCCTCAAGGTTTGATAACTCTCTACCCTGCAAAGGGGGTTATACCTCCGAGGACAGTGATGACTGGCAGAGAGGCCAGTCACCAGTGGGCTTTGTTGCAACCCCAGGGAACCTCTTGTCGGGTGGCGAGAGTGCAATGCCACGAGAAAAGTGGTTCTCTACCCTGCAAAGGGGGTTATATCTCCGAGACAAGACGTATCGAGGGATCGGCACAGCCAGCGCCGAGCCTCTACCACTGCCGAGCTGCATTACCAAGAAGAAACAAGCTCCGGCCCATCTGAACTGGGAGGACCCGGACCCAGGACTAAACAGTCTCGATAGATCACGGCTCTGTTCATCAATGGCGTAGCAGCGACCGAGCCTCAACCACTGTCAAATGACGTTATCGGACACAGACACATATCACTGCCTCTACTTTACTGGGAAGACCCGAAAGCCGGGACCACACACAGTCTTGAGAGGACAAAGATCGCTTGCAATGAACTGCCTCACTAACCGATGAACTGGGAGGGCCCGGTCGTACCGGGATCACCACGCGCAGTCTCTCGAGACAGCGACCGCCAGCGCTCTTGACGAGGGCAACGAAACGAGCGGAACGCTTGCCCCCACACACACCATACTTATACATATATCTCCATATAAGTGCATAATTTTATGCCTTATCACTAGTTAAAAAAACTGCAGTCGGAGTCGGACTTCTAAAATTTTCGGAGTCGGAGTATGTCTTGGCCGACTCCACAACCCTGATTCACGCAAATAAAGAACTTAGCACTTACTAGAAATACCCCAAGTAGTTCCCGCTGGTCTCTGAAGAGACAAAGAATGTATAGGACTTATGCACCCTCAGGTATGCATTCAAGGTGTAATAAGAGGTGGTACATGAGGCTGGCAACCTCATCATGTAAAACAAATTGACATAGAAACCACCACTGCATGAGGATGTGACTGCTTGGTGCAGGTTTTCTGCCGTACCAGCTGCAGTGGTGGCTCAGTGCTCTGTAAGGAGCGCAAAAAAAAAATGATGATGATTTACTAGAAATGGTGGCTCTAATAATGAGTATATACAATTTTTAAGCTTTATACCACATATTTTGCAGAGCAATGTTTCAAGATGGCCCTGGAAAGCATGCATTCGTCAGTACAATGTATGGTGGTAATAATTATGGCCCATGTTCATTGCACAGATCTTATGTCAGAATCTATTTTATGTCAATGTCTCTTACTTCAAATATAGGTGTATTACTGCTGGGGGGAAATATATGAGTTAAAAATAAGTTTAATAAATTGAACTTTACAAACTTCAAAGTGTGAGAAATAAAAATACTCACGCGGGTTCCTCTGGGGGTGGACCTGCAACTTCATCCTCAAGACCTTTCACTTTTGGTGCTATTAAGACATGTTGCACTGGGAAAAAATGTACCATTAAAAATACAATAGCAGTTTCAAGCAGATTTCCAAAAAGTTCTGAAGAAAAACACAGGATGCTAACGTTACAATATATTATTAACAGTCATAATGCTATATCACAACAATCTTATTATATGTCAATATGTTAACATTATCCATAGCTGCCAACTCCACACTGAAGGTTGGCTGCAAAGGATCTCCAACGTCTTCCGTCTCTTGTCTTGATGGTGCTCTCTGACAGACTCTTTCCAGCCTATCTCTTAATGCTATCTTCACACTTATAGCGCTGTCTTCCTCTTGCACGTTTGCCTTCAACTTACTTCTACTGTGTTCTTCAGCAAGGTATTTTGGTAATCTAAATTTTATCTCCTTCAATAATTTTCTTTTAACTGCTAAGTTTTCTGGGAGCTCTTTACTTATTGTCTTTCCCATGAGATGCAAGCCATTCTCCTATACATTCACATCTTGAGACCCTCAATTCTTTCTTCCAAATGCTTGTTCATTGTCCAAGCTTCTACACCATGCAATAATGAAGAGTACATGTAACACTTCCCACAATTCTAAACAAACATCCTAAAATGCAATATCAATGTCGTTCTAAAAATACAAATATGATAGGAATTTTCTTGGAAAGCAGTTTGAAACAGTATTTGTCATTTATGTGTTAGGCACAAGAAATGACAGCATAAACCAATGCTATATAAAATTTACCATCCTGATTTAATAACTGAAGCAGCAAATAAATATGCTTTCTTTGAATTTACAAATTCTACTTTGAATACAATACCTTTTAAAGTAACTTATAGGAACTATGTAGCCGGGGTAGCACAGTAGTTAGTGCACTGGCTTCCTATCTCAGTGCTCCATGGTTCGATCCCCAGTTGAGGTGGGATTTTTTAGACTGCAAACAGCTCCGGGGTCGACCCAGCCTCATGAATTGGGTACCAGAGCAATTCTGGAAAGGTTAAAGCGACCACATCACCCCTAGTGTGCCGATGGTCGAGAAAATATGGGCCTAACACCATATTCCCAATATGCCTCAATGGGCATGTAACGGGATCCTTTACCTTTTTATAGTAACTATGCATCTGCTGTCTAAAATTCTAAAGTTGATTATTAATCTTATTAAATGATATTCTTTGAACTGACAAAATAATAAGACTTAGAGACTCGGATGGTAGAGTTTGTTTTCAGAGTTTCTTTGTTTATCAACATTTATATCACAGGAATAAACATGACCTGGACTTTCATAAAGATATGCCATGTTTACTCTGATTTTTAGATGGATTTGACCACTAACTACTGTTTAGAAAAAAAAAACAAGAATAAATAAAAAGAAAAAAGTAACATGCTTTTTAGATGTCCTTGTTCTGGAATCCTCAGGGTAACATGTAGAGAGACTGAAAATCACATGGAGAGGAGAACTGGATATAGACATTAAAGGGATAATAATGACAAGGAATGACCTTGAGCAGATGGCACAGGCAAGAGGATTTGGCATGAATTTGGTGAAGTCTTGTGCTTTTTGGAGAGTTGTAAGGTAATGAATGACATTTTACAGACAATATATTTGACCATGTTCTGGACTGCTGTTGATTTAACATTTGTTTTAAAATTATTCAGTAACCACAAATATCAGATACCCATTGACTTTCTCATGCTTGATTCAAAGTTTGTCCTGACTTCAGCAAACAGATCTTGCAGAAGTTTATGAAGTGTTTTTCCTTGACGTAGGTGCTCGGGAATCATCTTGCAGATTCTGTCGATCCAGGAATGCTGCATTTCCTCGACGGGACCACTATCAACACAGCTTTTCAGGAATCTGTAGTTTAGCTGTAGAATGTTTGCCATAAGTTTATTTAGATGGAAAAAACTGATTGGAATAACTCTAGCTGAAAAAATGAATACATTTTTGCTGAATAAATAATACAGGGCGACTGGAAAGTCACTCCCTATTTTTAAGTATTTACAATCAATCCTCACTATTCGGTTGCATCTCAGCCTCTTTTTTTTGCAGGGGTTAAGTTCCTTGAAAACTCCGCGAATATGGAATCCGTGAAATCTGAACCATTGATCTTATGGGAAAAGGGGGTTAGGTTCCTGCGAGACCCTGTTCACAATACACTATTGCAACCAATCACCATAAACTCATCATTTCATGTACCCTTAATGTAAAAAAACAGCTTACTGTTCATTTTATAAATGTATTTTATACACTGCTTTCTATGAAATATTACAGTACGTACAATCTTTTGGTGTACTTATACTCACTCACTCACCCATTCACTTACACTGTCACTACTCATTCACACATCCATATGCAAACATGCACACAAACACAAACACATTATTACAAAATCCCTGGGAAACAAAAATTGAAAACATTTATACAGAACATTTAAAATTAAGAAATAAAGAAAATTTCATACGGACATCCCAGAAAGAAGTTTGTCTAACACCTGTACTTTATCACTGAGGCTCATCACAGCCTTCATGCACTTTGGCACACTTGCCAACACATTTGCACAATGCGTGCATGCCATTATTAATTCCAAAAATAATAAAAAACAGCTTAAAACTGCAAAAAAATGGGGATAAAAAGATGCTAGACAAAGACATGTGTAAACACAATGAAAGCCGTGAGAACAAGGAGCCAGCCTCTCTTTGCTGCGTGGCAGGTGTCTTGAAATTTTTTGCCTACTGCACATAGCCATGAATACCGGCGAGGTGCCCATGAATGGCAAAAAATGGGTTACACTTTATCTCGCGCGAATGAGCAAACACGCGAATAGCGAGGATTGACTGTAATTCTATATTTCTACCCAATACATTTATATGAAACAAGGGTCAAATTAAAGAGAATTAATGCCATTTTATTTCACATTACATGCTACTTCACACTAACAACCCAGCTCACTGAGAACTCTGGTTTGTTCTATAGATAATTTTATAGCGGCCAGTAATTAGTGCTGTCCCATTTAAGGTCAATTTATTGGTCATTTTAGATTTCATTTTGTGTCTGGAAAATAAAATATTTAAAAAAATGAGGTCAAATGGCAGTTAATGGGCTATTTTCCTCAACAAAGAGATTACAGTGATCTCTCCTGGGAAATTCAGGGAGTCGACTGGAAAATCCTATATATTCTTTGCATTTTTTGTCTCATTTAATTCCAGTTCTATACTATATTAGCCGATCTCGTACCGACAGATATATTTCTTAACCCTTTGAACCCTGGCCACCCAGCCAGTAAAAACCCATTCCCCTGGGCTCCTGAGCAAAAAATTTCACTATGAGCCGTCGAGGCCAGCGATAATGCCGGTGCGTTTTATTGAGATGACAAACTTGGTCGTTGACATCGCAGCCACCCATGAATGTATTGTAGTCAATACAAAGTTGTGGAGTTTGAACATCTACAGTTGTGAGACCAACCTGTATCAAATTTACTTGATACAGTATGTGGGATACACCCCTTTCCACGCCCCTGCACCATAGCCCGGTCCTCTGAGGGGCCAGGAACAGGGTTAGAACTAGCTTGATCATAATCTGATTCACAAGTTCCATCACTCGATTCAATTTCGATGTCACTTTCAGAATAATCACCATCTAAATCTATATTCATCAACCTCCGAATCATTGAGCACAAGTTCAACAGCTTGTTCTGTTGTTAGCTTTTTAGAATGGCTATTTCCTGGATTTTCAACACGCCTTTTAATTATGAAAACAATTTAAAAAATTGCAAAATATTATCATTTCGTGGGCACCGCCATTTTAGAGTAACATTCCACAAGACATGTGTACTTCGTGACGTCATTATTTTTCACACATTTCCATTCCGGCCCCGTATTGCTAAGCTAGGTGTGCCCAGACCGAGATTGCGGTCGCTCGGGGAATGGATTATATACACACGGACCGAAATTTCTGGACCTCGGGTTCAAAAGGTTAACTCTTACTATCCGGCAAGCCCCGTGAAGTGGCGCGGGTTTAGTACCAATTTTACGGCTCGCCAGTTCAACTGGCGTGCGACGGTAACGATAGCTAAACTAGCGCGTAAAAACGCGGTTTTAGCTCACGTATAGTAAGAGTTAATGGATCATCTACCATTTCTAGTTCCATTTGTAATGAAATTATGCACATGTCCTGCAGTTAACAACTGTTTTACTTGTTGTTTAAATATGTATGTTCGGAGTTGCAAAGAGGTATGGCATCTGTTCTTGATATACAGGTACTGGGTTCAGTTCCCAGTACAGGGAATATAATTGAATGGTTTTTTTTTTTTTCAGCATAGTGGGTCCTAATAATGCCTTACTCCTATGTATCCCTAATTTTTTTTTAAAAACACAGTATATGTTGGTATTTTTATTTCATAACTGCTTTGTTCATTATTTAAAAATTACCACCACCTATAAAAATCTAGGGGAGGTAATTTCAGGAAAACAGCCCATTGTTCTTTGTTTAGACATTTGTTTCACGATATCCAATGGATATAACTAAGTATATAAAAATTTAAAAATAGGAAGTGGCTTTTCAATAGACAGAGAGTGAACTATATCATTAAGACAAAATGTGAACTATACAAGTTAAGACAGAGAGTTAACTACACCAATTAAGACAGAGTGAACTACACAAGTTAAGACAGAATTAACTACATTACTTAGGGCAGAGAGTGAACTAAATCAGTTAAGACAGAGAATGAACTACACTTGTTAAGACAAAAAGTGAATTATACCAGTTAAGACAAGTGAACTATACCATTAAGACAGTGAACCATACCAGTTAAGAAAGAGAGTGGACGATACTATTAAAACAGACAGTCGACTATACCATTAAGACAGACTGACCTATACCAGTTGAGACTGAAAACACATGGTTTTTCTTAAATGTTGCAAATCTCAAAGTCAGTATAAATAACACAATCAATAACTATTAATGGTTACTTCTCGGGAGCCGCGGTAGCATAGTGGTTAGCGCATTGGCTTCCTAGCTCAGTGGTCTATGGTTCGATCCCCAGATGAGGTGGGGTTTTTTTAGGCCGCAAACGGCTCCTGGGTCGACCCAGCCCAAATTGGGTACCAGAGCAACTCTGGGAAGGTTAAGGTGGCCGGCGTGATGCTGACCACATCACCCCTAGTGTGCCGATGGTCAAGAAAATATGGGCCTAACACCATATTCCCAATATGCCTCAATGGGCATGTAACGGGATCCTTTACCTTTTTTTTTCTCAGCTCAGATGACAGATTTTGTGAAGATGATATTATTGTCTTTTACTATTATCTGTCCACTTACCTGTATCTTTCTGTCTTTGCTCATCATCTGAAATAAGAAATATGACAGAAAATGTAAATATTCATGCATGAAAAGTTGAAACATCATCACATTCTTTTTTACTCTGTATGGAGCATGAAGACGCTACTGCAGATGGCTCTCTTGCAGGAAGGCTACGTCAAAGCATAAACTATTGCAGGAGTGGTTTATGTAACATGCGTTGGCAATAATGGTGAATAAACGGAGACTCTGACTCTTCGAATGTGCATTTGTTATCATGTCACAGCGCAGTATCCTTTCTGTTGCCATTAAAAATAATAAACCCATATAAGTGTTAATTCAGAATGTTAATATTTTTTTAGCACCACATGTAATACGCAACATCACCTTCTTCCAACTACATAGCTGATCAAACTTTCTAGAAAGTTATGAATGCCAGCATTTTCCACACACAAGATAACTAAATTGATACACAGGTGCTTCAACTTGCAAGATTAATCATGTGATAGGGTGGAGCGAGATGTGGTAAGATATTAGATCTGCGTTATTGACTTGTGGCCAATTCACACTCAAACCAGACCTGTACACTAATAAAACTCTTGAGTGTTAAGGCAGGGGAGGTATTTATTTAAAGCTGACCATCTGGTCAGTTTCATTAAGTGTATAACAGAGTTAATGAACAAACAAACACCCAGCCAATGCTCATGGGTTAATGTGTCCCCATATCTTTGTGCACACTTCTGCCGACACCGGGTGTCTCGTTTTACATCTTACTTCTGCAGCCGCTGTATCAAAAAAATCCTGTTTTGCTGGTACGCGGGTCTCTTTATACACCTGTGACAGGGCTAAGGGTCACGGCACCAAATAAAGTTACATGTAACAGCACACATGGTGTTTGTAAATAAGTTTGTTGATTTGTCAATTGTGCAAAGTTCTACCGGATGAGAATGCAGCTACGTATTGGTGTTTCTTGGCACGCAATTTTGCGTATAATGTAATGTCATCTCTCACCTTTAGTTTGTTGGCACAGTTCATCTCGTAATAACACATAATCACATAAGTCAATGACGACACTTAACAAAGTCATCGCGAAAACTAACTGTTTCACTGACATAGTCTTCAACGATAACTAACAAAATCTCTAAACAACAATTAAGTGATTCACTGACGATAACTACTTTACAATTAATATTGTTTATTAAGATTACTAAAATTTCTCTCCATCAAATAAAATATGAATATAATAATATTAAAGCATGCACTGTACACCTATATAACAATTATAATTTTCATTTCTATTACTATTGTTCTACACTTACTAATCCTATCATCATCTAATATGTTGAGAACCTCTGTTCTCATTCTTCTCAATTAATATACTCTGGTCCCCATAAGGATAAAAACCTGAGAACCATTGTTCTCTTCATTACATTAAAAACTATTTCAACTCACAAGTTACACTGATTCTCAAAATCACGTGTAAAGCAAAAATATCATCTTCCTTAATATTCAATGAACATTTGTTATTAAGTTTTACAGTTACTATAATTGAGTATTGAGTCTGTGATTCTCATGATGTTTACTTATATGTGGCATCAACTGCTAAGCGCCCGAAATAAATTCACCACTATTTATTTATCTATTGCCTGCCAGTCTGCAGAATCACACATTATTGCTTCACTACAACCGCTCCACCAACGGTGTGAAGTTATAAATATTCAATATATTCTGTTGTGTCAGCACGCATAAATAATATTATCCTTAAAATGGCCCAAGAGCCGTTTGTGAATCACTATTCACCTTAGCGGATAAAGATCATTGTTTAACAGCTTGAGAACCACTATCTCTCTTTCTTATTTCGTTACAATCCTTGGAGTTATTCGGAATATTCAGAGCCCTTCCCAAACTCTACTACTCAACAAATAATCTGTCCTACTAATGCAAACCACAAAGTATATCGGATTACTACAGAGTCGACCCAAAGCTCTAAAGCTTAACGAAATACTCTCTCCAGTTATCTGTACTTACAGTTTATCTAACTCTAGCTGAGATTATCTAGAAATGCTGTTCTTAATGTTTATTATTATTATAGCTATTCTCTACAAAAAACATTATCTATAAAAATCTATATATCTTTCCTACTTTACCATTTGTCCATGTACTGGCTAATCCAGCACACGGACCTATAATAAACTTTCTACATTTTTAGTTGTCTTAATTATTAAGTTACCTGTCTAAAATCTCTAAGTTCTCTGTCCTACTGTTTCTGCCCTAATCTATAAAAATCTCCATCACTATATAAAGCTGACCGTGCTAACAATAGTATTTGTAACCCTTCATTTTGCACCTGTTTTCTCGGCTGTTCTATGGGAAAGTGTCAGGAGTTCATGATTTCTGTCATCACTGCTGACAGAGGAAATGCTGACTTCAGCCTGTTTCATAATTTCAAGTGCGTATGAATGCTTCTAAACTTATTGTAGTTACTAGTATCAAAGTTAGTTAGGGACATTTCCTACATATTTTGAGAACCACTGCTGATGGAAACTTTTTCAGTCACGTAGTGCGACCTATCTATTAATCACTTTGACACATGGCGGGTCACAGTGATTTTTTGCACTGCAGTAACCTCGCTGCACACTTTTATTTAAAATGAAAACCTAACTGGTGCTAATAATTTACGTGCTATATCGTCTGCTAAATTATCGTGTTGTCTTCTTAAACATAAATAAAATCGCCTGTGCTTCGCACACGGCAACACACCGCAACGGCGCATAGGGATATTGGGTGCTATGCATCTTTCCTATGACATCAGCCCGCGGATGACTACATGAGTGCTCTTTGTACTGTTGGTGTTGGTAACATGGATGCTAATATTGCAGAAAACAAATGTTCCCCGAGCCGATGTAAAATTAACACATGCACTCATGAAGGGAAAACACAAATATAAACTTCAGGCGTTATTGTGGCCATCACAACCAGTTCCACAATAATGTTTATCATGAAACTTTCTTACGTCCAGTACATGGAGGTTCTTATTACTCACAAAGGGACAAAGAATGATAAGATTTTCAAAAAAGTTAAAAGAAATGGTTTTCAATTTGCTGTAAGTTTATGTTTATAAAATCATAATTTAGATATTTCTGATGTAGAAGATTAGTTGTTGTTGTTGGTTAACTAGGGCTGCTGAGCTCGTCACTCTTTACCAGTCAATGCCAAGCTGAACAATTTGCATGTGTTCTGTAGCTGTTGAGTGGTGCTGTATAGAGTATTTTTGATTGTTGGGGAGCCCGGCAATAGCTGTTGTCTTTCTTGGGAGAGTCCTGAGCAAGTGAGCAGCACATGCTGAACTGTCTCATATGGATGGGTGCAGTTGCGGCAACTAGGCTCATGTGTGGGGTTTAATTTGTTTAAGTGCTTGTTGAGTCTGATGTGTTCTGTTCTTAGTTGGAAGATTGTGCTCTGCTCCACACGTTGTAGGTTATTAATGTTGTCATTTTTGTTGGGATGGGCCATTTCTTTATACAAGGCACGTCCAGTAGACCCTTTTGCCAATCGGTTCAGCAATTCCTCTTTGAAGTTGTTTTGGAGTATTCGTTTAGCTGTCTGCATGTTTGCTGGAGTGTTTGTTTGAACCATGCTTGCTCCTAGTTTTGCTATGTAGAAGATAAGAGACTGTTGTTTCTTTTGGCTGATGTGGTGGTTCTTTTTAAAATAGGAACCAGTCTTTGTTGGTTTGAGTTTTAAAGGTTCACACAAAATAACCATGTAAGGCTCCATTATATGTAACATCCACAAAACTGGTTGACATTTAAACTCCATCCTGACATAAATCTATTTCTCCTTCCATTGCTTTTAGCCCCTACTACAATGAACTTCCTAACTTTGGCCAGTTATTTTGTGCTTTATTTTAATTACTAACATGATATGAACTGTTGTCCATTTTAAAACTAAATGTTTAGCAATATCAGCTCTGTGCTGACCATCTTCACTGCCCTGAATAATGTTTAATTTACTTATTAACTCTTACTATACATGAGCTAAAACCATGTTTTTACGCGTTAGTTTTGCTATCGTTACCGTCGCGTGCCAGTTGAACTGGCGAGCCGTAAAATTGGTACTAAACCCGCGCCACTTCACGGGGCTTGCCGGATAGTAAGAGTTAAGTATAGTACTTTTCTGGATGCCTTAAACTTTTTTTCAAACTGTACTGATCATTTTTCTTCACAGGCCTTAAGGCCCTATATTTATGAAAATTATTTTGAACAAAAAACCATAAATCTATTAAAATATTAGAAAATTAGCTTTCCTTCTTGTTGGATCTTTAGCCACTGACTGACAAAGCAGTGACCATTTTGCCCAGTGGTGTCTTGTAGGGCAGCAACAAACTCTCTCCACTATGCTTGGTCAGTGGCCATCCTTTATTCAGTACCCCAAAGCTGGTTCATGCTTTTTATCTCAGTCTTACTCTTCACAGTTCTCCACCAAGTTATTTTTGGTTGGCCTCTCTTTCACCTTCCTTCTGGGGTCAATAGCATAGCAGTTCTGGTGATGGTGTCAGGGTCTCTTCCAAAAACTGGCCACCGAATTTCAGCGTCTGCCAGCTATGATAGAGTTGAAAATCAGCTATGGGTGTCTGAATAACATACCACATTGTAGACATACTAAAATTAAGTGGCTTGGTATTGGTGGTTGGATAATAACCTATGTTATAACATTCTGCCTGTTAGCATTCTTGTAAGTCTGAGGCAGAGGGATCTTAGAGGATTAACCCTTTGAGCCTGCCGCACAAATGTCACCCATATAATCTCCCTGCACCTCTGGCAGAGACTGTTAAACCATGGCTCTGTTATTACACAGAGCAGGACTGTGGGGATTAGGAATAGCTGAACATGCTGGTATAGAGGGACAGCAGGTTCAAGGGGCTAACCAGTAAAAAATAGTAATACCTCATTACGTGGTTTGACACAACATAAATCTAGATCATGTAAGTGAATTTTACAAGGCATCACAGAACACATAAACTGCACTCTTCCCCACTGTCCATCTCTCATTGTCTCCCAAGCTTTTCATCATGACAAAATGATAAAATACCTGTTCAGGCATCTGAGGTTCTTCAACCTTTGGATCATCTTTGTGCTTCAAATACTCAGCATGTTCTTTAGCAGCCACTTTCTCTGCTTCCTGTTTACTGAAATATAAGAAAATATTACTCAAATACATACTAAAATGTGAAAATTATCATGTCTTATGGGTCTTAACTCTTAGTATACGAGCGGCCTTTTAGAAAGGCCGATGATCGATCCCCGTCAATAGCAAAAATGTATAGGTGAATGCATGTTTAAAGCCACTGAACAATTTAGTTACATGCATGATATAGGGGTTTCATTTCTTCACATTTTGATATATAACACTTTATGTTATCTTTATAAATAAATTATTTAGTGCAGATCGATCATCGGCCTTTCTAAAAGGCCGCTCGTATACTAAGAGTTAAAACCTACACAAATGTGTGTGCGTAATAAAATAATACAGAAAAAAAAGTGCTCCTTGTTTTTATAACTTTTTTTTTTTTGTTCTTTAGCAGACTAAAGCTTTTTGGACTCTTTGCAGTGATTTCATACATAAAAGATTAGTAAATGAGAAATAAAACATTTATGTAAATAAACTAATTCAATATCCCAGTGATGGCAGCACAGCTGGAATGTTGGAAAAAGCTAGCTACATGACCTGATCCATATTGACACATGCCAGGTCAGTGCATGCAATTAAGTGTTGCTCATAGTTTATCAATGTCTTTTTTTTTTCCAACCCAAGTAGACTTAATTTTGTGGACTCTTTACAGTAATTTTATGCATAGAAGATTAGTAAATGTGGGAGAAAACATTTCTCATGTAAATTATCTAAATTTTGTTCTAAAAAAAAAGGAATGCACTTTGGTTTTGTGATAATCTTGCTGTAATAATGCATACTTCAGTTTCATATACTTAATGGGTTAAATGTGAGTAACGTATTTTTCCCTAAATGCACCTTCTTAAATCTTACTACATCTTAACATTCCAGATCTCTTATAGTCCAGAAAATTAAGTATTCATCAGGGGCAGAGTGGCTAAGACGTACGGCGTCTACCTCACATTCTAAAGGTTCAATTCCCAGCAGAGGGAATATAATTTATGGACATTTTTTTTTCAGAAACAGTGGTCCTAATGATGTCATACTCCCCCCTGGTCTCCTGGGTAGTGAGATTGGATGCCTTCTCGGATAAGGGCGAAATAATAGGAGGTCCCGTGTGCAAGTTGCGCACGTTAAAAATCCCAAGGCAGTTGGAAATCGTAAAGGGTAAAGGCCACTACCCTGGCAAAATTCAAAAATTAGAAATCTACCCAAAAATATTTATAGAATGTGTGATTCCTATTTAAACACATTGGGATTCTTGCCGGTGCTACGGACTTCGGGCACTGTGTTGAGATCCTCCTTGTGTGATCTAAGGGAGGAGATTGGAGCACTGATGGATTTATCTGTGTGCAATGAAGATAATCCTTAAAACCAAACCAAACCGAGTATTCATATTAAAGGGTAAAATGAAATAATTTGTATCAGCTTAACTCTTAGTATACGAGCGGCCTCTTAGAAAGGCCGATGATCGATCCCCTTTAACAGCGAAAATGTATAGGTGAATGCATGTTTAAAACCACTGAACAATTTAGTTACATGCATGATATAGGGGTTTCATTTCTTCACATTTTGATATATAACACTTTATGTTATCTTTATAAATAAATTATTTAGTGCAGATCGATCATCGGCCTTTCTAAAAGGCCGCTCGTATACTAAGAGTTAATATGAAAAATTCTGTGAAGTTTTAAGAAGTAGATTTATCACATTTTAAAAATTAAAATACAAATACATTTTTGGAAAACTTTTTCAGGCCATAAATCAAGGATTACTCAGCAAATGAGAAGTTAGCAAGACGACGAAGATGGCTGTATACCACTCCACTTATGTCCCAGTCTTGACGTATGGATGCGAGTCATGGACAATGACTACAACCCACAAAAGCCAGACCCAAACCTCAGAAATGAGGTATCTGAGGAAGCTGATTGAAGTAACAAGAAGAGACATGGCCGCAACCAGGCAATACACCAAGGCCTAAACACCCAACCCCTGCAGACCCTAGTAGAACAGTCCCAATTAAGATGTTTTGGCGATGTCTGCAGAATGGGAGAAGATCGGCTACCATGACAAGCATGGGAAACAAAGAGCCAGGGATCCAGATCTCCAGGACGACCCAGAGTCTGCTGGGAGGACAACATTAGAAAATCTTTAAAGAATCGAGGACTAGAATGGAACCAGGCCAGGAGGATGACAGCCAATAAGAAAGTTTGCCCCCCTCTTCTAAACCTCTACACCTCACGGTAGAAGAGGAACGTAAGTAAGTATGTATGAATTTTTCAACAAAACATATACAACAGCATGTCTGGTTCGAATATAAGAAATATGTACATGAATAAAAAAATTACATAGATATAAAATTAAATTAAATCAAAAGTAAAATACAGGTAAATGCAAGCAATGTCATTATATAATCACAGAAATGGGAAATTAATACACACCTAAGGTGAACTGAACAGAAGATAAAATGGATCACAGAACGCAAAGAATACTAACTGAAACAGGCAGTAAGGCAACAGTGAATCTTATACAAGTACAGTAGTTCTATCATGACAACAATCAATAACTTGAGTTATATGTCCCAAATAAATTTGATGATTTAACTTAAAAACAACTTACATTATCTTCATTAGCAGTTTTTTCTCCTCATTTGCCAGCCTGAATGTCATCAGTTTACTATTTGAATATGATTTCACAGACACATTTTCTGGTTTGTGTATTGGAGGTAATACTGGGAAACCATCTAGTCCAGTTACCCCTGCCATCACATTTCCATTTGGGAGGGGTGCAAGGGTTTCCGCATGGGGTGAATCCCGATGTTTTGCATAGCTATTAATAGATGCCATAGTTCGGCACCAAGCAGTTCACACTAGTGAAAAAGAAAAAACATCGTATTTAAATACATTTTAAGAACTAGTTACACATTTTGGTAATGTTTCAGAACAGCATTTGTATTTAAAATTTAAGTGGTATTTCAAAATTGTATTTCGTGATGATTCAAAATAGATCACTATAACTATACAGATTATATTTCAGATACACAGAAAAACCATATCTGACACTTGTAAATATAATATGCTATATAAAATAAAGAATACTTTACACACAGATTACAACCCACATGGGGCTGAGTTGAGTAATCAATGCAAGAGAATGAACTTATATTTTGTGTATATATGCTTAAAACAACAACAACGTGATACTTGTAACCCATAACAACTGATAGTGTACAAGCATTTTGTTTTCTTTCTTCTCTTCCTCCAGCTGCATATGCCATGTAGCACTGAAGCTAAGGTTAATTATTATTGTTATACAGAACTGACATCATTGCGCTCCGGGCAAACCCATAGGTGCTCAGTCTCCATCAGTATATGTTGAATAGTGTGAATGCTAACTGTTCCTGTAGCTCGCTGGTTGTAAACAAGATGGATGCATCCTCTCATATGTCCATCTCTACTAGCCTTACGTTTGATGCCAAATTCCAACAGCCTTAACCTTGATGATTCATCTATTGCAGTGTCATTCTCTAGCAGGCGATCATTAATTGCTCTCAGTATATCTCCCTTATCCATATCTAGTTTCCCCACTATGGGTGCTCTTGATGCTAATCTGTCAGCTCTTTCATTACCACATACCCCAGCATGACAAGGACTGTATATCCACACCAGCTCTTGTAGACTGGAAGCTTCTATGAATGTTTTCCATTCATGCAGCAACCAACCACTTTGAACCTTCCGAAGCATGGACTGAGAGTCTGACACAATGATAGATAGCCTTTGTGAATGAAGTTTCATTTAAGGTTAATTATTAGTTTCTGACCAGGTGCTCCATGTAGTTCCAGGGGGTCTTCAAGGACATAAAGAAAGAATACGACTACTCCTCCCTCAGGCAGGTCATAATAAGCCACTAACACGAGGTTGTGTATGGGGATGGCAACTTCATTATGTAAAACAATTTACTATAGAATCTACTACTGCAAGAACACACCAATGTTTTAGTTCAGTCTCCCTGCAAGAGGACCAGTGCTGTGGTAGTTTCATGAAAAGCTAAAAGGAAAGTGATGTTGGGTATACGTGACACATTTTCTGAACGACTGCACCAAACTGTGGTATTACACAATTGTTGCTTTATTATTGTCATAGTTCAGAGGATCTTAAATGCTCTATAATTTTTATATCTGACATTAAAATTTCTCCACAGTAAGATAAAATTTGACAAATGCTGACTCTATCTTGATTATCAAGTCATTCACTCACAGTATATGAAGTGACTTAGCCTTGATAGAAATTGAAGTATGGGTTTACATGCCTATCGAGTAATGCAAGACCTGTAGGTCATGACTACACAAAATGCAACTCAAAGATATTAAAATTGTAATCTTTGAATGTCAGTTCAAACTTGTTACTACAATTCGTGATATATAAAGAATGTATGCATAGATGAATTTTTATTTTTATTTTTAAAACCTGTTCCTGCAGGTTTCATAGCTTTTTGTAAATTTTCCTATTTCAGTGTCTGCATTGAGGGAGCCGCAGTAGCATAGTGGTTAGTGCACTGGCTTCCTAGCTCAGTGGTCTATGGTTCAATCCCCATATGAGGTGGGATTTTTTTTAGGCCGCAAACGGCTCCTGGGTCGACCCAGCCCCAACTGGGTACCAGAGCAACTCTGGGAAGGTTAAGACGGCCAGCGTGATGCTGACCACATCACCCCTAGTGTGCCGATGGTCAAGAAAATATGGGCCCAACACTATATTCCCAATATGCCTCAATGGGCGTGTAACGGTATCCTTTACCTTTTTTACTGAGAATGCCATTTATCTTAAATGTCAATTTTCTTTCTTTGGCCATGTATTACACCTGCCATTCATAGTATTTTATCAGTAAAATTTATCACAGATGAAAGAAGCATAGTTGCAAGATCTAGGTTTGTGAAAGGTGAACCATTCTACTTTCCTCACTTGGACCAACAAATTTGCTGAACAATTTCATCTTTAGTCATTGTCAGTGTTTAACTACGGTTGCTGTGCTCATCGCTCTTTCATGGCCATTGCCAAGTTGAGGAATTTTGTTTGTATAGCTGCTGAGCGTTTATGATTGTTTTAAAGATTTGATGATTAGAAATATCCCATTCAACCTCTAATGGGTTATAATTAGGATATATACTGTTTTCAATTCAAAATAATATAAATAATTGTCACTACTCGAATGTGGCATCACATCTCATGTCAAATCACTGTAAATATGGCAAATCAAAATTACCAATTTGGTGTGCATGCAAAAAAAAACACACACAATACAAACAAAAACGCTAAACAAAAATAATAAACAAAAGGGGTGTAAAGGCCTGATGTGTTTAGTTAGATATTCAGTTGACTTTCATATGCATTGTAAGAATATCATCAGACCTTCATCTTTCCAATTACTATATATTAACTGTTTGACTGTATTATGCAGTTCCCTAAGTCTGTGTATTCTTAATATCTATTCTATATTTATAGGTAAACTTGAAGCATCCAAATAATCTAATATTGGGATTCTCATTTGTTCATACCTCTTACATTTTAACAAGAAATGTTCTGTATTATTGCCTTGAAGACATTCTGCACAGTAAGGTTCTTCTTTTCTGAAATTGCCTTTTCCAAGCTGTAGTCTGAGAAGTTTCTTATTACTAGGAATGTTCAATTCCCTAGATATCTGACATTTTCTTGTAGGAGCCTTGAACATCTGATATGCATGTCTTCCTTTCAAATTTTTATCCCACTCTGCTTTCCATTCATCTGTTATTTTTTCTTTAATTAAGCTTTTAATCTCCGATTTACTCATCCCTACATTTATTAGATTTTTATCACATTTCTTGATTCTTTATCTGCCTTTTCATTTCCCTCTATGCCATCATGATAAGGTATCCAAGCTATTAAGACTGAACATCCTCTGGAATGTATGCAGTAGCCAGAAATATCTCCTTTGCTACATCAGGTCTACTACATTCTCATAAGTTTCTCAGTGCTTGAATTGTTGAAATTGTTAATTTCTTGGGAGGGTTATTAGAGAATATTTCTAGTGCTTTTAGTATTGCCACCATCTCTGCAGTGAAAATGGATATATATTCAGTGACACTATATCCTTTTGCCATTTTCCATATTGGAATATATATTTCTATCCCTAATTTGCCATTTTCCATATTGGAATATATATTTCTATCCCTAATTTGCCATTTTCCATATTGGAATATATATTTCTATCCCTAATTTGCCATTTTCCATATTGAAATATATATTTCTATCCCTAATTTGCCATTTCTACCCTGGATCCATCTGTGTTTACTGTAAGCATTCTTCATTCTGTGAAGCATCCTGGGCAAGTGAGCCCCACATACTGAAATGCCTCGTATATATAGGTACTCTAATACATCTACTTGAATATTTTCAAAGAAAGTAGTCGTCAACTTTATCCTATTTGTATCTCCATAGGGATGGGTGCAGTTGCGGTAATTAGGCCCATGTGAGGGGGTTTAGTTTGTTAAGTGCTTGTTGAGTCTGGTGTTCTTTTTTTTTACTTAAAGATTGTGCTCTGCTCCATGTGTCATAAATTGTTGATGCTGTCATTTTTGTTTGAATGTGTCATTTCTTTATAACTGGCACATCCAGTAGGCTCTTTTGCTCATCGGTTCAGCCATTCCTCTTTGACGTTTTATTTAAAGTACTAGTTTAGCTGACTGCATGTTGGCTGATGCGTTTGTTTTAGCCATGCTTGCTCCTAGTTTTGCTACTCTGCATGCTTTTTAGTTGCCTGGTATGTCTGTGTATCCTGGTATCCACTAGAGTGACTCTAATGTTATATTTTGTTAGCAGACTGTCCATTGTTTCATCCTTGCCTATAATGTAGATAACACCAAGGATCTTCAGTTAAATCCTTACACAGATCACATTAAAATCAACATCTAGTCTCTGCGTATCGGGCGCTGTGGCTACATAATACAGGTATACCTCGCTTTATTGCGCTTCGCTGATACTGTGCTTTTTTTTCAGATTATTCATGTTTATTTATTAGAACGTGCCTTCTTCTTCTGATAGATTTTGGCTTTCCACCAGCAAAAAAATTACGATTCGCTGATGGCTCAGATGATGAAGATTGGCATTTTCTTTAGCAATAAAGTATTTTTAATTTTACAATACACTGGTTTTTTTTTTTAAGACCTAGCGCTATTGCGCACTTAATAGACATAGTGTAAACATGATTTTAGGCTTTTATATGCACTGAGAAGCAACAACAAAAAAATGGGTATGACCCGCTTTATTGCGATATTTGATTTATTGCAGTGGTCTGGAACCGAACCCGCAATATCTCAGAGGTATACCTGTACAAATTAAAGGTGGTATACTCTATTCAGTGGGGACTTCCATGTCTAAAACAAAGATGTTTAACAGGTTGAAATGAAGTACAGTGGGCCATGTGTGGCCTCAATTTAAAAAGAAAGAAACATTCTGAGACACAGTAACTAGGGATAGTTTTAGGGGTTGAAATGAATAATAGTGGGTCGTGTTCTTCAATGTCATCCAAATAAGTCGCCAACGTCGTTAGGGTTCGGATTATGGTTAGGATTCCTAAACCTAAATCTTACCCTTATTTACTGTGTTTCTGAATCTTTGTAAAGGCCGTATCGAACTATTCTTGTAACTATGGCACTGATAAAATGACTGCTGAACATTTGCTTCAAAGTTGCCCAACATATGGCCGACACCAGTACCATTCGTGGAAAAGCTCAAGGGAGATTCAAATAGCCTCAAACTGACTACAGCTTTCTTTTAAAACATTCAAGTGGACGTCTGAGAGTGTGCGAAGAACTATTCTTCATTGTAGCCGTTTTGGTAATCCTAAACCTAACGCTAAACATTAACCTTAATCGTAACCCTAACGACGTGGGCGACATTTCAATGAGAACACACTTTACTCCGAAAAGTCGGCTTACCTTAGCAACAGAGCCTGTTCGTCTAAACAAGTGATATACCGCACACGGGAAGACACGGAGTGAATGGGAATGTTTTGGTAGATTTTACATATATTTTCTTTCTTGTTTCATATTGTAACAAGATAAGCGCCTCGATAAATCATATATATGTTACGATAAGTATTTGTAAATATAAATTTGGGATTTCAAAAGAGAGGGGAAAAAAAACAACGGTGGTAGCATTCTTAGATGTAACTAGGACATAGAAACGCTAGGCCTATATCCTAATTATAACCCCCTGACAATTGAACGGTATATTTTTCTTCATCAATTAATTTTTTTAAATGGGTAAATATTACCAAATGAAATAACTTCCACGGTACTATACCCTATTTATTCTTCTTATAACCTGTGGGGCAGTGCACACAAGAGACTTCTGTGTAAGACTCTTTAGTATTACAACATATTCCCGATGTTTTTCAGAATTTCGATAGGGCAGGCAACCCGTTGAGCTGGGCCGGACTCAATGTTTTACAGCGGACGTTCGGGCCAGATTTATGTGTATCATGTTTACCTGGTGATTCTTAATGAGATGCGGGCATGGAAATAAAAAAATGAATATAAATATATAAATTAAAAAATATATCAATTAAAAAATGAAATGTTATGGAATCAGTTTTACACAGGAAACACGGGTCGTTCCGGGGTTCACTGATTCGATACCATTTTATTTTTTAATTTAAATACTTATTTCCTTTCTAATTTTACAGCAGCCTCTTATTTGCTTACTTATTAATAACAAATGTAAACATTGCTATTAACGGTGCTATGCTTTTCCAATACTGTGCTGTTTAATTAAAATCGGTTCCTATTTTAGTTACAGCTTATTACATCTAAGCCAGGGATCGTCAACCGGTACATCGCGCCTAAGGGAGGATTTGATCTGGTCTCTGTGTGACAGAATAAAAAAGAAAGACTTACAAAGGTTAGGAAATTTCAGCTTAGACTTCTCCTACAATTAAAAACACGTTACCCCCCAGCATTGGGAGCTGCGGTAACATAGTGGTTATTGCACTGGCTTTCTAGCTTAGTGGTCTATGGTTCGATCCCCAGATGAGGTGGGATTTTTTTAGGCCGCATGTAGCGAAATCTGTGAGATAATCGCTTATTTCAGTAAGATTTTAGTCCTATAATACTAAATACACCAGCCCTCAGGTGTCTGACTATTTTCATCTTCAACGCCAGTAGAGCGCTGCCTTTTGTGCAGTGGAAATGCTTAAAAAATGACCCGCCGTAAAAATCTAACACGCTTTTAGTTTCGGTTTAGAAACGTACGATAAACATTTTAACATCTCGCCGATCTGCTGCACGAAACGGTGGGAAAGGTTTGAATTAACGTAATATGTTAACTTTGACACTAAAATTTGTAATAATTCGGACATTTCCCAGTAGTAAGAACGAGACGATTGTAATAATTAACGCCAACACTACCAAAATTTTGAAAAACCCCTCTTCGCTCTGCAAGCGGTCTCTTTAATATATACACGCTGTGGGCAAAGCCAGCAGAGACAAACACACAGACAGTTTTCCATTTCCTCCTAGCGCTAAAATTCTGACGTCACTCAAACGAGTTGGTTATTTGAATAATGATAGAGACGGGGGGGTGGGGGGGGGGGGGGGGATGGCCGACTTGTGTAAAAGTTATATTTGACGATTGACAGTGACAAAACTGAAAATCTGAACCATAATGAAACTGACCATAAAAATCATATAGTAGAATAGCTTAGTGTCCCCTGAGCAAAAATATGTTTTTAAAAATATGGTAGTCCAAGTATTAGCCAAGTTATTGAGAAAATATGTATGTCTAAGAACGCTTGGACGGACAGACTGTTGTTCTTGCTCGTTACACATAACGTTATTGGGGACGCTAGTTTAAAAAAGAGGCATCGGAGTAATTCAAATCCTATTGGTTGGTATAATAGTATAGGAGTAAAGGGGGGATAGGAAAATGTAACTAAAACTAAACATCTTTTTCTATTGGCATAACTAACGCAGACTGACCAATGGACTACGAGGCACATAGTTTGTTTGGAGTTTTGGTTTTGTTTTTTCAAATTAAATTCAAAAAAAGATTTGGGAGTGCCTGCTTTTATTGGTCGGCTCTAATAGATATTGGCAAGAGGCATATTGGTCTCGTGGCCATTTGACTAGAAAATTTTATACAAACAACTACGTTGAGAGCAGATGTGATAAATTGTAAAATTAACTACTAATTCACAATCTGGACGAGGCAGAGCAAAACTGAGGCCATATTCTTTGCCAGTCAACGTTATTTGTGACACATTTCTTTGAACTAGTGGTAAGAATGCTTTATGTATTTTCATGCTTGATTAAAACTGCACAAGTTAGATACTGCTGTGGGAAAAGTGAAGGACATGCCGGGAGCAAACATTATTGAGTCCTCACATTGAACTGTATCTGACTGTTGCATATTATTATGATTTTATATAAATAATTTTGTATTGGAAGATGTTAGGAAGCCTCAGTGTTCCATGAACACTCTTTAACATGCCTAGAGCGTTTATAATTTAAAAAAGAAAAGAAAAATCATATAAAAGGAGATGTGGTTACTCCTCGTTATTGTATTGAAGCAAACTAGGTAAAAGTACAGTGGCGTATCTGCCATAGGGACCTGAGGTGTGGTCACAGAAAGGTGTGAGTCATATAATTAGGGGCTGATGCACATGAATGCACACGAGGCTGACCCCATACCGTCATGTATACTTAGGGATAAGAAGATGTGATCAGATATGAAAAGGCCAGGGTGTCTTTTTATTGCAGAGTTTTTATTTCCTGTTGCCATCCGGTGAAAGGAAACCTGATGAGTAAGTGAAAAGTCTCCATTTAAAAGTTGCTGTCAGCTGATAGCCTGAAGGAGCTTGTGTGTGGGTGCGGATCTATTATATCTGCAACGACATCCTGACTTATTATCGTCATACAAAGAATCCCAGGTGACACGTTAACAGCTGGGACATCTGACACTTCCTCCTAATAAACTGGTTCCTATCAAAATAAAACATAATTATATGGGGAATGACGAAAACAACAGCTCCTCATAACCAATGACTAACACTAGCAGTTATTAAAGTTTTAGTCTGTGAATACACCTACAGGAACTCTATATAATAACATTACATTCATAGGACCAAGAGTCCATATTTTTTTTAGTTAAAGCATTATATGTAAATATATTTCCTCATTTTCAAAGACCTGTCCAAAAGAGATGGCGGGACAGGCAGATTTATTTTCTTATAGTGAGTTAAAGTGTATTGTGTTGATGTACCATCATTTTCATTTCACCCCTAGACACTAGAGACATCATACACCAGCCACTAGAATCAAAATACGGACTGTGTGAGATCTAGGGAGGTAGCGTTAGGTTCCCTGGTTTATATATATCATTATCATCATCATCATCTTTTTTAGAGTCAGGGACCTACATGTGCTTGACCTCACACAATGGGCGTGTAACGGGTTCCTTTTTTTCCTTTTACCCGCAGCATTAAAGGAGTAGTCTTCTTCTTCTTCTTCCGTCCTTAGCCACCGACCGTCAAAGCAGTCAGTGGCCATTACGCCTAGTGGCGTCTTAGGGCAACAGCAGATAGGTTTTCTTTGCCATTGTTTCCCATCACGCCTATTGGCGTCTTTAGGGCAACGGCAAATCAATCCATTTGCTGTTGTTTCCGTAATCGAAGTGACTGGCAAACGGGTGATCAGCCCGTTGGTAACGCTAGTAGTAGCAGTAGTATATTTTACCAGCAAGAAAATAAGCAGGTGAGGGCTGTCACCTCAGGGGCGCATTTATTATTAGTAGTAGTAGTTGAAGTGATTGTTGTTGCAGTAGTTGTAGTAGTAGCAATGGTGGTGGTAGTAGCCCCTTCAGCCATGACTGACTATAAGAATGCGCCCCTGGGGTGGCAGCCCTCAGCTACGTTTGTTCCTAATGTTCCTTTCTGCGTGTTCTTTTCTCTTCTACTTGTGAGAGCTTCTTTTCGCCCAATCTGAGGTGCCGCCTTAGGGATCATCGCCACTTGGTGCAATCGGCAGCTTCATACTTCCAGGTTGCCGGATTTATGTCCAGTACCTTCATGTCTCTCTTGCACACATTTATGAACCTCTGCTGCGGTCGCCCAACTGTTCTTTTGCCATCCGCCAATTGTCTGTAGAAGATATCTTATGAGATGCGACCGTCGTCAATGCGGTGGACATGGCCAAACCAGCGTAGACTGCGCGGTTTAAGCAGTATACATGTTCTGAAGTCCAGCCCGTGACAGCCTTGACATTTGTCACTTTTCCCTTCTACGAAATAAAGAGAATAAAGAGAAGTTAACATTCCATAAAATATAATTTAGTTTGAATTGTCGACTGCTCTCTGGCCGGGGAAACACAAAACAAATCGTTTGGCAGAAATAAACGGTGTACCGGTACTGTTCAAATTTATAAATATTATAAATATTTCTGCCTAAGAGTGTCTTTGTCTTGAGCTCATTTCACGTTTCCACCCTTCCTGATTTCTGTGTTGCGTTAATTTCGTGAATCGGGATTTTTTTGTTTTGTGTCAAGTTTTTTTACATGTGCCTTTATGTAAAATTTTAACTTACATTTGTAAATGAAGACTTGCCAGAATGAGTGCAAGGAAAACAGAAAGAAAGAATAATATTTTTATAAATGGGAACGTGACTTTTTTTTGACTGAAGTGAAAGAAAACGTCGAGTGTTTATTGTGCAATGCAGCCATCGCCTTTTGTCAAAAGGTAATGTTTGGAGACATTTTAAAATTCTTCATCCCAAAATTTAACCCGATTTCTCACCTAACTGCAGACATGGTAGATCTTTGGAGAGCTCAATGTTTCTAAAGAAGAGACCCACAGCTGCTGGGTTACCTACCACTCATGTAAGCAAATGAAGTTCCTAAGTTAAATAACAGTGTGCAGCCGACATCTTAGTTCAGGCTTGCGAGTTTGATTTATCGGAATAGACAACGCTGGACTTAACTAGAAAGTCAGTTCTGGTCTAGTGTTTCTGATTTTTCCTATATAGATCATGGTTTCAAACCACAGAATCCCTACTGTCATTGAGGAACTTGTTAAAAGTCTTGGCAGGGTGTATGATGCCTCATTAAAAAAATCAAAAGCAGTTCAACAGACAACAGAAATGGCAGACAGAGGACTACAGATCATAGACCAAAGCAGACTCCTAGGAAAGTTCAAACTGTGGTGCCTCCAGTTCATGTTGATACCTAAATTGCTATGGCCACTGCTTATATATGAAATAAGCACCAGTACAGTGAAAGCTATGGAGCAAAAGTGTCAACAAGTTCATGAGGAAATAGGCTAGGAGTACCACCAGGTCTGTCAGACGTAGCACTGTACTGCAAGAAGGCAAAGCTTGTACTTCTTTTCGAGTCAGTTGTTGAAGAATGCAAAGCAGGAAAGGCAAGGCTGTGCGAGTCAGCAGATGAAGTAAAGTCCATTCAGCCCACACTGAAAACTGGAAGGAAATGGAAAGTGGATGACGCTGTTGGTGTTGCCCAGGCGTCGCTCAAGCTGAGGGAGGTAATCGGATACACACAGATGAATAGACAGGGATTTTGCCATGGTGACATCCTCTGGTGGTCCAAGGCATCAAACAGGGAACGCAGAGACATGGTAATTCAGGTGATACGAGGAGCTGAGAATGATAAGAAAATGCAAAAAGCGGTGCAGCAAAGTCTTGCAAAGGTCCTTGACATGGAATGACATATTTCATACGGCACCGCTTAGACTTAACTTCATTATTAGATCAATGTATGACCTCCTGCCATCGTCCGCAAACCTTGTGAGATGTTGAAAATCTGATGATGTTCAGTGCCCCCTGTGCCATAAGAGGCAGACACTTAAAACACGTGCTCTCAGCTTGCAAGGTGTCGTTGAGGCAAGGAGGATACACATTGCGCCACAACAAAGTACTAAATGAGCTGGCTGCTACAACAGTCCTGGCAAGGGTGAAGGCGAACAGCAAAGTCAGACCGAGTACCGCAAATACGTAAATACGTACTTTCTGAGAGCAGGAAAGTCAGCACATCCCAAACCAAGTAAATCAAGTAGCAGTTTACCATCTCTTCTTGGCTGTGCAAATGACTGGGAGATGGCAGCATACCTGGGCTAGGGGCATATCCAGAGAGTATCAGAAGATCTCGAAGAAGGCCAGATAAAGTGCTGCATTCCTCATCATCGCACCAGATTATAGTGATTAAGCTGACCGTGCCATTTGAATCCAGATTGGACGAGCAACACTCGTTCAAAGTGGCAAAGTATAATGATCTGGCCACGGACTTGTGACACGATGGGTTCACTGCAAGGGTCATGACTGTTGAGGTGGGTACAAGAGGTCTCGTGGGAGCCTCGGTGTAAGATCTAATGAAACTGTTGGGATTTAAAGAACAGTCAAGAACAAGGGCGCTTAAGAGGTTCAGCAAAACTGCGGAAAAGGCATCGTGCTGGCTGTGGAACAACGGGACAGTAATTTGTTTTCAACATAGGAATTACTTTCACAATTGCTTCCAGCTGGCAGAAAATAGAAGTGAATTTGAAAGCTGTAACCAAGGTGGAGTGGGTTCAATTCTCTGCACAAGACAACAGGAGGCTGACACTTGGTAGTCATGACGCAAATGGGCCGGCCCCCCTCCCCCCCCCCACTCCAGTGTAAAGGAGATTAAGGGGCCGAAACACTTGATATACTGTGGACTACTCCTGATGATCAGATTGCCTCCTGTTGTGTCGCTCTGTATATAGTTTTATATCATATATATATATATATATATATATATATATATATATATATATATATATATATATATATATTATCACCGTACAGTTTAAGGCAGGAGTCGACAAACAGTCGATCTTGCTCTACCCGGTAGATCCCAGTGGGTGATGTAGTTGACCTTTAGGCAACTGCGGAGAAAACAAAGAACGACTTTTGAAACTAGGGAAATTTCGGACTAGACCTCTCCCACCACCAGCATTTAAAATCACGGTCCCGGGATCAAAGGTACTTTTTCCGCATTCCCAATGAAGACTCTACGAACTGGCTACTAAAATATATTCGTGAACTGTGAGATAGGAACGTGATCTTTTCTTTGTAAGGCTCAACCCCCACCTCCTTTTAAAAAAAAATTACATACATACACACATGCATATATATATATATATATATATATATATATATATATATATATATATATATATATATATATATATGTATATATGTATATATGTATGTATATATGTATATATGTATATATGTATATATATATATATATATATATACATATATACATATATACATATATACATATATACATATATACATATATACATATATACATATATATATACATATATATATATATACATATATACATATATAATATATATATATATATATATATATATATATATATATAATATATATATATATATATATATATATATATATATATATATATATATATATATATATATATATATATATATATATATATATATATATATATATATATATGGTAGTCCTTTAGAGGAACAGTGTATCCCAAAAGCTCCTGAGTAGCCGACCCGTGGTTTAAGGTGAAAAAAATTATTAATCTTTGGATTGAAAAAATAGTTCATCATTGTGTGTGTGTGTGTTGATGAAATAACTTTGGAGGAAAACTAGGGAATTGGTGGATTTATCTGAAAGTCTGTTACGATTTTTTTCTTTTAAACTAAATTCCCAGTGAATGAAAAAAATCCGCTCATTTTCCGTCTGAGTAGGTTTTATGGTTAATACAAGGTATTGCTTTAAACAAGATAAAAAAGAAAGGAATCCAAATTAACAGTTCACTTGCCTGAGGCTTCAGAAATTTGAAATTCTGTTTTCAAAGTTTGTCTGTGATTGGCGTGTCGATTTTGATTACTTTGATTCATTTTACTCAGTTCCAGGTTTAGTTCATCTTCTTTGGTCATTTCCATTTACAAATAATTATCATTTTATTTTTATTTCTTCCCGTTCTTCATCTTTTGTGTGTGTGTGTGTGTTTTTTTTTTCTTTTTTAAATATTAATGAAGAAAAATATCCCGTTCAACCTCTGATGGGTTATAATTAGGATATATATCGTTTTCAATTCCAAATAATATGAGCAACTGCCGATATGAGAAAGTGGCATCACATTTGTCAAATCATTAACATTTTTGTGTGTTTGTTTTCGTTGTCGATGATGAGATGTTATCGAGGAGTATGTTTATTAATTCTTCTGCTAACTACCAGCAAGTCATCATCAGCATTGGCAGAGAGTGTAGAACTTGAGGCAATGGGAAAGCAGAACTGGAAATTAATCAAGCGATACATGATCATGCCGAGGATAATGATGCCATTGTGTATACCGATGGGTCTGTGATCCGTGATGAGAAATCAGGTTGGAGCTTCACTGTTAGGGTAAAGGGCAGAATCGTCGCCGAACATAGCGGGGCTTACAAGATAACAACTGCCAGCATGAAAATGGAGGTAGAGAAAGCTACTACAGCCTTAAAGTGGCTAACTGAAACTTCAGTAACAAAGGTAGTCATTGTGTCAGATCCTCAGTCCATGCTTCGACTTACTTACTTACCTAGTCGTTCCTCTTTTACCGTGAGGTGTAGAGGTTTGGAAGAGAGAGCGCCATACTATCTTATCGGCTGTCTTCCTCCTGGCCTAGTTCCATTCGAGTCCTCGGTCTTTCAGAGATTGTCTAATGTTGTCCTCCCAGCGGACTCTGGGTCGTCCTGGAGGTCTGGATCCCTGGCTCTAGTCCATGCTTCGTAAATAGTTGGCTCCGGCATGAATGGAAAACATTGATAGAAGCTTCGAATCTGCAGGAACTGGTGTAGATCTACAGTCCTGGTCATGCAGGGGTACGCGGTAATGAGAGAGCTGACAGACTAGCACCAAGAGCACCCACAGTGGGGACACTGAATATGGATAAGGGAGAGATATTGAAAACAATTAATAATTGCCTGTTAGAGAATTACACTCCAATAGATGAATCATAAAGATTAAGACTGTTGGAATTTGACATAAAACGTAAGTCTAGTAGAGATGGACGTATGAGAGGATGCATCCTTCGTGTATAGTGTATACAACCAGCGAGCTACAGGAACAGTTTCCATTCACACTCTTCGGCTGAGGTTTGCCCGGAGTGCAATGATATCTGTTCAACAATAACATTCTTCTGCGAAAGAATGTAACGTAATTTTTGAACAGAAGGGAAAATGTTCTTTCTATACTCTCTGGATTTTGGAGGTACATGAGTAGGGTAACAATTGTCTTCTCCCGTCGTTCTTTGATTCTTTTTTGAAGAACTTCTTACATTTCTTCAAAAGCATAGAAACAAAAAATGAGGGGACACCCGAGGCATGTAAACAGTAAATAAATAAATATTACACACATAAAGGTATGTTTCAGGCACTCGTGAGAAATAAAGAAGTAGAAAACTAGACAACAGAAAAACAAAAGAAATGAGTGGTTTACCGGAGAATCGAACCCAAGACCTTCCGAACGGCACCACCGCCTAGCTATGAAAGCGAATCACACTATCCTCCCTGCCAACTAGGATATTGTCTAGTTATCTACTTCTTTTTTTCTCACGAGTGCCTGGAACATACCTTTATGTGTGTAATATTTATTTATATAAATTTCTTCAACTGAATAGCTATTCCCAGCCTTATCTTTTATTATTATTTTTTTCCAAATTAGAATAAGAAAACAGAGAAAGATCGGAAAATACTGATCGCAACTTTTGTATCAGAACTGACCTGAACTACGTCGATTAAAAGCGAATCGTTTCTTGTTTTAACATAATTCCTTCTTGCGCCAAACAAAATCCAAGCGTAAATAAGCGAGAAAAGATATTTGTTTTGTAAATCTATTTAATTATACGATTTTTATTAACAAAAATTCTTTTCAAAATGTCCTGGGCCCCATCCATTTTTTTCCAGGGACCCGGCATGACAAAAATTCGAAAAATTGCTGGGAATTTCATCCAGGGAAATTCCCGAACCAGAAACTCTTTTCTGGACTAATACAAAATATATTAACGGACATGTCAACTAAATATAAAAGATTCTTCTTCCGTCCTTAGCCACGGACCGACAAAGCAGTTCATGGCCAGTACGCCTAGTGGCGTCTTAGGGCAACAAGAAATTAACTGTTGTCCCGTTACGCCTAGTGGCGTTTATTGGTACAACAAAAAATCAATTGTTGTTTCCGTAATCAGAGCGGCTGGCAAGCGGATGATCAGCCCGCTGTGCAAAATATAAAAGATACAAACAAAATAAAGTAAGTTATACTTTTTTTGCACACGCAAAGAAACAAAGTTTCAACTGATCAGAGCATGTATATTCCCTGTAGCAACATACGACTGCGAGGCTTGGACACTCAATAAAACAGCTGCAAAAGAAGGTTACATCATTCGAAATGAAATACTACAGAAGGATGTTGAGAATACCCTGGACAGAAAAAAAAGACGAACAGAAAAGTACTGCACTCACTAAACGTAGAGGAAAATTGGCTACTAAATACCATCGCAATAAGGAAGCTGAAATTTTTCGGTCATATATAAAGATATAATAGTCTGGAGAAATTAGTGATGGAAGGCATGGTCCCTGGAAAAAGGGGAAGGGTTCGACCTAGACGACGGTGGACCCAGGACATCACAGAGAGTCTGAACTTGTCTTTGATTGATGCAGGTTGACTTGTGACCGGATGGCCTACGTTAACGCAAGCTATCACGTTAACATTAGAAATAAGAATAGTAAAAGTACTTGAGCAAGACTAGCAAGTAACAAAACAACGCTAGTCGAACAGAAGAACCAATGAAATCGTCTATGGCTATTTTTGAGAATCAGCAGTCAGAGCGGAGTTCAGTAATACAGTTCAGTTATGCAGAAGTGACTACGTGTCAGTCTTCGACCTTAGTGAGTCCACTTTTAGAAGGTTGTGTGATTAACCTTTGGTCGAAGTAAAACTGAAAGCTTCAAAGATTTTCAAGATATAATATTTTAGGCGATTGTTTTCCAGTTTTGGCAAGTTTTCATACGTTTTGTATGTTCTCGATTTATAGTAGAATGATTACTCAGCTATGTCGTATATAATTGAGATTCTAGTCGAAGCCTGTCCATACCCACAGAAGAGTTCGAGCAAACGTTATATTTATGCTGATGTCTTTTTCAAAGGCATCCAGATTTATTTAGCCAACAAGCGATCTGGCCGCTGGTAACCAGGATATTGAGTCGTGTATTTGAACCTTGCTGTTAGTCCCGTTGGACTCCATTAATAAACAGTTCTTTATGACTTATGGCTATTGCTTACTCATGTGTGTTGGATATGGAAGCACTGGTAGAATACGAATGATCACTGACAACTTGCTGTGAGTATAAAAGGATCTGGTCTCGAATAAAATTCAATTGAGTAATTACATCTCTGGCAGTCGCCAGTTACCACTCAAAAGATAGATCTATGAAATAATAAACACAACGATCACTTGGATCACAAAGAACTAAGAAGAAAGATTCACCACCTGTTACAGAAGGTTTTCATGGTGCAAAGGTTTGTCATGTAGACGTGGTAGATTGCTGTTACTGTGACTTAAGATTACATAATGCAGTGATAAAATCTTTAGTCCAACAGTGACAGACTTACCCAGAATCGTGATGCGTTCAGAGCAGATGTAATAAAGACAACGTTCTGGAGAGAATACGTCACATGATGATGATACTTTTTTTAACTAGCACAAAATTTGGAAGATTTTAAAAAACAGAACGTTTGTGAATCCCCAATGGAAGTTTCCTTATTGTTCCTTATGGAGCACGGAACCACACCTGCTGTTGGTCCAATTGAAGAGAAGCCTGTACCAAGCATTTACATGATCCTGCAGTGGCGGGTTCGGTAGCTATTTGATTTACATGATAAAGTTGCCAGCCTCCACGCACAACCTCATATTAGTGGCCTCTTACGACATGACTGAGGGAGCAGTATTTTATTGTTTCTTTGTCTTATCAGAGACCCCCTCCTCCCGGTCTTATCAGAGACCCCTCCCCCCGGAACTACACGAGGCTCATTTACATCGGTTTCTTTCTATTTTTCTAGAGATTATCTGCAATATTCTATTGTTGTTGTTGACTATATTCTCAGTGAAGTGAATTGTACATCATGAAATACCCGTTGGTGTTATTAAAACAATGCTGGCACAGTCCAGTATCCGCCAATAAATTATTTATAAAAGGTAACCATTATATGGTGTCGAAACATGGACAATGAACAAGCAATTGGAAGAAAGAATTGGGGCCTTTGAGATGTGGATAAATAAAGGAATGGGGCGTGTCTTATAGAAAGAGAGGAAAACAAATAAAGAGGCCCTAGAAAAGTTGAGAATGAAAAGAGAATCAATGAAGGAGACCATAATTAGACAGCTAAGATATTTTGGCCATGTAAAAAGGCTGAAGACCATAATGAAGGAAGGGTTGAATGCAAACGTGCAAGAGGAAGACAGCACTATAAATGGGAAGATACGCTATACTTTGACAACAAAAGGATGTTAAATCAAAACAACACTTATAAAGAACTATTTCTTTCAGTCTGTTCTGGAAATTCCTTCAAGATGTAGTTGAAACGAATTTCTCTCCCCCTCCCCCCCCCCCTCCCCCCACCACACCCAACCACCCCTTTGCTTCATCAATTTCTGCAGGTAATATTTCAAGGCTGCTGAGTCTGTCTTGGAGCATATTTGACCTATGCTAACATTTCTTCTTCTTCTTTGATCCATAACCGCCGACCGTCAAAGCAGTCAGTGGCCATTACGCCTGGTTGCGTCTTGTAGGGCAACAACAAATTGATTCCACTTTGCTCGGTCGGCGGCCATCCTTCGTACAGTGCCCCAACTCTGGTTCATTCTTTGCATCTCAGCCTCCACAGCCCTCCGCCAAGTTGTTTTTGGTCGGCCTCTCTTTCGTTTTCCTTCAGGGGTCCATAGCATAGCTGTTCTTGTGATGGCATCGGGGTCTCTTCTGAGGACATGGCCAACCCAGCTCCAGCGTCTGCCAGCTATGATGGTGTGCATGTCCTCTTGCATGCTCCGAGTAAGCAGATCTTTGTTGGTGATGGTATTTGGCCAAAAGATTCGGATAATTTTTCTTAGGCATATGTGAAAAGAGGACAATTTCGATATTTCCTTCTCTGTAACTCTCCAGCTCTCCGCACCATAGAGAAGCACAGAAAGCACACAGCTCTGATATAATCCTAATTTTGTGCGAGTGCTGTACTGAGAGGACTTCCAGATGTTGTTTAGGCTAAATAAGGCTGTTCTTGCTTTGTTCATTCTGTTGTTGATGTCTTTGCTTGCTCCGCCGTCTGGTGTTACTATGCATCCTAGGTATGTGAGATCTGTCTGTTCCAGTTCCTGATTCCTTACTGATATGGGCTCAGGGTTGCTCACATTGAGCGTCATGACCTCCGTCTTCTTTAGGTTGATGTTCAAGCCCACCTGCTGGCTATACTTATTAAGTCTATCCGTCTTTTTGTGACGAAAGTACTGAGATTCTGTCTTTCAAATGGCCCATGTCTTTTTCCCCTTGCATTTTTGGAGGGATTACAGAAAAATCCTTCCCCATGTTTCTTCTCCTTCTATTTATTTACGTTTTTCAGAGAGATTACGGTGGAGTTTCATCTCATCTACATCTATGTTCCTTCTCTATGACTAGTAGTCTTGTTTAGTGTTGATGTGTAGGGAACTGTTGCATTATTATTCTAGACGAAGGACTTTAGAGCCTAGATCAGATTGGCACCAGTTTTAGTCTTTTTAAAGATAGGGCAGGTGGCCCTAGACGCATTTTCCGGGAGTTAAATTATTTGCGGCCATTTTTTGCTTCAATTTAGCAGTATAGGGCTGGGACTAATTCCCGTTTCTTTGTCTAGCAGTACTGGTTGCATCAGTATTGTTTACAATTCTGATTGGCTGAGAGCTAACTGCAGTTGAAATGTAGAGCTCCCATTGGCTTAGAACCACGCCACGCATATGACGTCATGAAGTCGGCGCGTGGGGTCTTGATAATAAATACACCCGAATTTCATAAGTTCGGTCTCTAAAAATTAATTGCCAAGCCGCGTTCCTGATTCAAATTATCGATTGCCTTTCGTGGGAAAATTCGAAATTTGGTAAGCAGAATTTTCGTGGTAACTTTATTTAATTTTGTCTAAGCCTAGGCCGATCAGTAAAGTTTCTTGGGAAGTTTTAGTTTAATTTAATTCTTAACTCCAGAGCCATCAATACTATCCTGGTGATAAGACTTGAGAGACCTAATAGGTCCAGTTAATTTCCTTATTGAAGGAATAGCGTTGTCTAGATGGTTTAGATGTTGCGAGGTTACGGCCATGCTTGGATTTATTTCAAAAACAGGTCTGCAGAGAAACCCGCATCTGCGAATTTTATTTATTTACAGAATAGTCGGGAGTCTGTGTATTTGTGATTTTATTGAGAATTTAATGCTACAAGTTAATTATATTATATAGTTACCCATCTATCTGTAAGCACGGGAGTGATAGAGATATTAATTGGAGCACGTGGGTGCGTTCATTACTGTATATTTATTTGATACGATGTTTAGAGGGGAGAGAGAGAGTGGAGCACGTGGGTGCTATCAGTTAATTAATATTTATGCAGGAGCGCGTGGTTGCGAAACTGCGGCACCACGTGGCTGAATTACGGGGTTTTCATTGTATAACTTTTGACGGCAAGCAGATGCTGGCGTAAACTGGTTATATGTTATTAATTATGTATTATGGTTCTGTGAATTCAGAAGATGGGAGAAGTCATTTTAAAAGGGAATTATTTTGTATTACATTTTGGATGTGATTACTATTATTGACGGGAAGTTTAGGAATTCCTAGAGATAGAGTATTTTGGTGTTAATAATTTGCTGCATGTAGTGTCAGCAAGAAGTGGGCCAAAGTATTTTGGACAGGTAGATAGGCCTCCGTAAAAACGGTTGTGGTTGTAACCAGTCAGGCAGAACCCTAGGTCAGACGATCTGGGTCAGCATTGTTTATTTTGGGCTCAGGTAGAGATGGGAGAGAAGGGAGCTCAGTGGGGGAGCGGACTTTGTTGGCAGGATTTTGTATGGTAATAGGCTAACGGGAGAGAGTAGGGGAGTTATATGTTATTAGAAATGTATTATTTACGTGTTGTTTAGCTGTTGTGTTTTTTTGTCTAACAGCAGGTAGCGCGGCTTTTTTGAGGGGCAGAGCGGAAGTTGCAATAACTTCCTCCCGGCAAAAAGATTGGCATCTCAGACGCAGGGTTTGAGATCTTGCCAGAGGAGGACGAAGAAAAGAGAACAAACCCGTTTTCCCAGGCAGGGGAAGACCTTTCTCTAGTGGAAATAGCATTCGTAGGAAAATCCATGAGCGCTAAGCTCGTTCTGTTACACACGCAAAATTGGCATGCTGCCAGCGTTGTCGTAATTATTTCACTTCGTCCCGGCCATAATAACGCCGAAGGCCTGAACCCATAGGAGGGAGAGGGCAGGTAACTCCAGAGGTGTTTGGAGAAACCAGCTACCTATTCCAATTTCCAGAATCCAGTGGGGTTCTTTTTTTAAAACCTTAGTCATCAGTTCCAGAATGGTGGAGAGAGAGAGGGTGACCATACTCTCCACAGAAGTCGTCGCAGTGTTGTCCCAAGTAGAGCAGATGACAGCTGCTGACGTTTTTTTGACGAGTTAATTGTGTAGCAGTGGGCAAGAGATTTCAGGATATGCTGTGTAGAAACAGAGTCTGCGCAGAGTTGGTGTAGACACTTGGTAGTTGTTCCAGCGGACTGTGCACTTAACATTTAATTTAGAATAGTTGTTGAAGTGGAGAATTGACATCTGAGACCCCACCTAGGGCATTGTGGTTTATTTTGTTTAATCCTAACTTCTGTCCCCATACAGGTTGCCTTTTGAGGGAGAAGGGTTGGGGTTGATGCATTTTAACTGTGCTTGATTGTTGTTTTCAGGTGTGCATCCTCGCACTTTATGTATGGGACATGCATATGTTTGTTTGTTTATAAGTGTATAATAAACTTGTATAAATTGTAGCTGGCATCAGTCATTTCATTTAAGTACAGTAGCTATATGTTGTCTGTATCTTGGTGTTTGTGAATCTTGATATAACCTTATCCCCTTAGGGTAGCTAGAAGTCGTTGACAACTATAGCACATAAGACGTCCAAAGTGGCGAGGACAGAATCAACCTTGGTTCTTAACCTCGGAGCCAATAGTGTCAACTGTTCACATTTCACTATCATTTTCTTCTAAATCTATCTTTTCAGTCTTTCTTCTCACTAGTGTCTTGTCACTATATCCATTTCGTGACACTTTTCCTGGATGTGTTGATGTGAATGTGCTAGCAGTGCAATGTCATCTGCATATTCCAGATCTTCCAATATAGAAAATGTAGTCCATCTTATTCCTCTTGGATTGCCCTCTGTTGTCTGGCGCATCACCCAGTCTATGCCTGTTAAAAATAGAGTGGTTGATAAGGGGCATCCCTGTCGTACTCCTGTCTTCACTTCAAAGGTTAGGTTGCTCTGCCCAATGCTACACGTAAAGTTGGCATAAAGTCTTTTTATGATTGATACTATGCAGCTTGGAATTCCATAGGCCCTCAGTATTTTCCATAAACTGTCCCTATGTATACTTGTTGCTGTCATTTTCGACGGAGTCATCTGTCAAGTTATTTGCTTATGTTTGTATCATAAGTATAATTGTGTCTTTACCTGCGATGTCAGGTTGATTAGGGGTTGTCTTCCCTTGTTTATTCATTCATTGTGTTTGACCTTTAGGGTCAGAGGTTGACAGTTCGGCGTGGGCCTATGGGAAGGTTTTTTAAGCGGGAGTGAGATATACTTCCGGGAAGCCGGGAGGTCCTGTTTTTCTGAAGGGACCAAGAGTCCATTGTTTTTCGGGGAGAATCTTCGAAGTAACTGCTATGGCAGTTTTCCCCAGTGAATCTCTGTGCGTCGGGATGACGACAGAATTCCTTGTGTAGTTCTGAGGATTCATTTACCAGGTAATACCGACCTTTATGCATTATTACGCTTTTCGGTGGCAGAACATGTAAAGGATTACCTAGGGTGAACAGCAGTTCACGGATCCGCCATTTCAGAACTTATATATTTGTGCTCGAGGTAGCCATCCAAGACTGTTAGTCTTATATTGTCCAGAAATCCAGTGACGAGGATATATTGTGGGAGCCGCAGATTGGCGGAACTTCTATCTACAATAAGTATTACTGCAGGGTTGGTGATAACCTATTTAACAGAAGTACACGGCCGACGTTAGGACGAGGCCTGTGCTTCCGGCTATTATACTACAGCCTGATATGTGCAATTGGCAGGGAGTGCCAAGTTGCACCTGTGTGTCAAGGTAACTAAGGCATCTGACGCGTTTAGTCAGAGACGCCAAGGGCGACGCTACGAACTGTCATTATTGAAGAACTTTGCTATTGACCATGCACGTCTATTCTGATGTTTACCTTTTTGAATGCCAAATGTATACCTATCGATGTCAGGTCAGCATGACCCTGTTACACTGACTGTTCCTGTTGATATTATGTGTGTTCCCGTCAATAAATGTCTTGAAACATGCCTGCAGTGTCAAAGCATCCTTGATTACTGCATGTGAGAGTATGGGTTGCAGGATCTACATCTATACGAGCCTAAACACATTCGCGTCTTCATTCGCACCCACACTCAACTCATCATACGCTCGCACTACACATCTAACAACATGTAAACTGTCTTGGGCCAGTGATCACCTCAACAAGAAAAAAATACAGTTACATTTCTGGTGGACCAGTTACGTGGGCTCTTATGATACATTTCTTGTCGCCAATGTGGCCTAGAAACTTACATTTCTGATGGACCAGATCTGTGGGTTTAAAAAGAACAGAGCGAGCATTTGACATTATTGTTGACATTTATGGATTCAGAAATTTACATTCCTGGTTGGCTGTTACATGTATGATGTCTCCAGTTTTGTCGAGAAAGTTACAAGAAGGACAAGTACACATTACACTTCTGATCTGTGGGTCTAAGCTACACACGGGACAGCCGTAACACAGCGCTAATTCTATACTTACAAGTTTTGGCTACAACAGGACAGATATAGGTCATCAACGGTTGACACAAATAAACAGTACGAGCATTTATATTATAATGCTACATAAAGCATAACAAGACAAGTACTGAAGTGAACTACTAGGCATTTGCTACGTGGACCATAACTGCATAGAAGGCGGGTTCCTATTGTAAACAGTACTGCGGGTTGTTACACGTTTCATTCAACAACAGACTTTTCTAGGTCAGAGTATTCAAGCTACATTGTTGGAGGTCAAGTGTCTGTAAACAGTACGTGAAATTGTAAACATTCAATGTGCAAGCCCTAATTTGAGAAGGTCATAGTAACTTTGGTTCGTGAATACCACTTTATGTTACAGTGGATTTGACGTTCAGTGCGCGTTTGACATTTCGTTTCTGTGTTCGCAAGGAGCAAGAAATTTATTTTAGTTTCAGCTGTGACTGAACTTGTTCTGCAACACATTGAAATTGATTGCTATATGTTTATGTCACTTCTACTGTTTTGTGTATTTTTCTGCGGGTTTTTCGGTTGGTGGGTCTTACGGTAAATATGCCACTTGATCGAGGCTTACTGTAAGCGGTCTGTAGGTGCAAATTTTCTTAATTTGGAAATTTGCTAGTGACAATTGGTCGCTATTGATGTTAGCTGTGATGTAATTGTACTTAACGTTTTTTTTGTAATATTTTGTCTGTTTTTCAGTTTTGATTGTCGATTTGTTTTGTTTGTATTCTGTAGGTCTCTCCTTTCTTGTGTATTTCTCTACACATTTTTGGTTAAAACAGTGTTGCCATTTGTATTGTTTTGTATTTTTGTCTTTGTATTTTTTTTTTGGTTGTACTACATTACTGTCATGCACAGTCTACATACACATACTTGGTCATGTTTTTGATATTATTGATAAGGTAGACTCTTCATATAGAGTTTGTTAAATAATATTATATAAGATATTTATACAAGTTCTTTGATAAAAGACTTGTTATCTACAAAGATTGAGACAGTAAAAAAAAGTGAAGTGAGTATACAAGTCTAGCATTTCAGACTTGTCTCCCATTGAAGTGGGATAAGGTAATTTATTTAATTTTTTTTCAGGTTTCTGATCTCATTAGACAGAATGTCTACATTGGATTTCTTCATCCAGCAAGGGTTGACCCTTGGTAAGTCTGGTAAAGAATTGGAAGAATATTCATCTGCTCAATTCGCCATTGCATTAAAGTCAGAAGAAAAGAAACAAAAAGAGGAAATTAAATTGAAAGCAGAAGCTGAACTAAAGAAGCTAGAAGCTGAGAATAGAAGATTAGAACTTGAAGAAAGAAGGTATCAAAGAGAGGCTGAGGAGAGAAAAGCTCAAGCTGCTGCTGAGGAGAGGAAAGCTCAAGCTGCAGCTGATGAAAGAAAATTCCAGATGGAAATGGAAGACAAAAAACTTCAAGCTGCTGCAGAGGAAAAAAAACTTCAAGCTGCTGCAGAGGAAAAAAAACTTCAAGCTGCTGCAGAGGAAAAAAAACTTCAAGCTGCTGCTGAGGCTGAAATTAGAAAAATGGAACATGAGGAAAGAAAACAGAAGATGGAACTTGATGAAAAACTCGCAATTTTGGAGTTAGAGAAATTGAAATTGGCGAGTACGGGTGCTCAGCAAACAACTTCGAGTACGACAAAGGAGTTTGTTAGTAGGATTAAATTGCCTCATTTCAATCCTTTAAAGGATGACGTAGCAGATTATCTAGATAGATTCCAATTTTTGTGCGATACGCATAACATAAAAAAGGAAAAATATGTTGAACAACTGATGCCATTTTTTACAGGTGACACAGTGACTACTCTTATGACAATAGACGAACATGAGAGGACTAATTATGATGTTGTCAGGGCAGCATTACTAAAGAAATACCAATTAAAACAAGAAGACTATCGTCTTCGTTTTAGGACAATGTTGCCAGAAAATGGAGTAGATTTCTCTGATTTTGTTACAAAGATACGTCGTACATTTACACGATGGGTTGAGTTGTCTCAGATTGAGAAAACATATGAAGGTCTGATGGACTTATTATTGCGAGATAAGGTTTTGTCATCTGTTAATGATTCTTTTCTTGCATTCCTTCATGAGCGTAAGCCTAAAAACTTAAAAGAAATGGAGGAATACTGTTGTCAGTATGCCACAGCACATCCCCATGCTACAGTTAGCAATTCTAAAGTGAAAGAAGGGTTGCCAGCTGCTTCGGCAACACCATATGGCCCTAATTTCAGAAAAAAATTTCAGGGTGCTCAACAAAATTGGAATAGGGGAAGTAATCAAAATTACACTCAGAAGCGGAGTAATCCAACACATGATGGTTCTTCGTCTATGCAGTGGAGACAAGATGGTAGTTCTCGTAATTTTAGTGGTAATAATTTGAGACACTTTCGTAAAGGCTATCCAAATAATAACTATTCAAATTTTCGAGGTAATCATTCTCGACGTCAAGATTATGACGATGGTGAATTTAGAAACCGGGATTCAAACCGGAATGATGATTACAATAGGCAATATGATAACAATTACAGGGGAAATGATAGTCGAAATAATTACAGGGGAAATGATAATCGAGGTAGACCTAGGTTTAACAAAAAAAGACCTTACCAACAGGCAAACTCTGCGCAACAAGAGTTTGATGGAGTCTGTAATACAGTAAATGATAGTGGTAACTCTAGGGCTATCACTGGTTGTGCTTTCGATTTTGGGAGAGCAACTGAATGCCCCCAATGCTTAACATTGTTTGACTCATCAACTGTATCTACGCTAAGTTGTGGTCACCCTCTTCCTGCTCTACCTGCTACAGTTGCGCATGATGGGAGAGGATCTCTCATCTTACATAAAGGTCTAATAAATGATAGGCTAGTCTCAGTACTTTTCGATTCGGGATGTACTACCGTCGGGGTTAAGGAGTCTCTGATAGATCCTTGCTGTGCCACGGGAAAAACAATCAAATGTGTTACATTTGGTGGTACTATGGAAAGCTATCCTACTGCTATTATTAGGATTGACACTCCTTTCTTCACAGGAGATGTCCATGCATGTCTTCTTCCTAATCCTATTGCGGATCTTATAATCGGTCGTATTCATGGGGTTAAGGAATGCACCCCGCAACAAATTTCTAGTTGGGAAGAAAAAAACATTCAAACGGTCAATGCAGTGGTGACAAGAGCTCAAGCTCTTAATCCCCCAACTTCATCTGATAATAGTAATGAAGTTGATAGCCAAGACGAGCACTTGGTGATTTCCCATGACTCGTTTGTTAAACGTCAAGAAGAGGATCCTTCTTTGAAGAAATACTTCCTTCTTGCAAAGAAAGGGGATCCCAATCAAAATACGAATCACAAATCGTATATCACTATGAAGAATGGTATATTGGTACGAATGGTACAACACTCGGACAAGTCTATGCACTCGCAAATTCTTGTGCCTAAGTGTATGAGAGCCTTAATTCTTCGGCATGCACACGATTCTCAGTGTGCGGGACACATGGGTTTTTCCAGAACTAAAACTAGAGTCCTTGCGTCATTCTTTTGGCCATTCGTGAATAAAGACATCCGAATTTATTGCCGATCTTGCAAAATTTGTCAAGAGGTCAAGTCTAGGGGTCCGAGACATGCTGCCCTATTCAGGCTGCAGATATTCCGATTCGGCCGTTTCAGAAAATGGCTATAGACATCATTGGTCCGTTCAAAATTAAGTCAGCCAGAGGACACCAATTTATCCTCACTTGCGTGGACATGTGCACGCGTTGGCCAGAGGCTATTCCTCTGAAGAGCATATCAACTGTCGATATCGCTGATGCTCTTTGGCTCGTATTTTCTCGTCTGGGATTCCCCGGAGAAATACTGTCGGATCACGGCACTCAGTTAATTTCGGACGTTATGTCTCAGGTAATGGCTACGCTAGACATTAAAAGGTCTCTCAGTAGTATTTATCATCCAATGTCCAATGGATTGGTAGAACGTCTTAACAGGACACTAAAGAACTTACTTGGCAAGATAACGGAGGATCATCCTGAAGATTGGGACAGGGTTTTACCTGCAGTCCTCTTTGCCTATAGAGAGGTTCCCAACGAGCATACAGGGTTTTCTCCTTTCGAACTTGTCTTTGGCGCGCAACCGCGCGGGCCAATGTCCTTGTTACACGATTTGATAACTTCCGATAATATTGACGATGATACACAATCGTCATATGAATATGTTATAGCTCTTAGAGAAAAGATTATCGAATCGTGCAGGTTAGCAACTTCATCTTCCGAATTTGCGAAAGAAAAAGCTAGGCGATTTGCTAATAAGAAAAGACGCCTACGTCAACTTTGTCCTGGAGACAAAGCATATGTCTTACTGCCCTCAAGAGAGAATAGACTTCTCATTTCTTGGAAGGGTCCATACACTATAGTCTCGAAAATTTCTGATGTCGACTATATTGTCGATGTGGATGGAAGGCATAAAACCTTCCATATAAATATGCTAACAGAGTTTATTGAACGTCCAGACTATTTACAGCCTATTTTCCAGGCGACGGACGACTCTCCAGTTCAACATGGTCACATCTCATCCCTGTCCGTTATACAGGATGAGGAAACTATTTTTTCTGACGTGAACTTACCTCTTCCTACGATTCCACTTATTTCAACGGAATCGTGGAGAGACGTTACAGTCTCTTCTAACTTGTCTTTTGAGGAACAACGTCAAGTATCCTCTACGTTACAATCATATCAGGATGTCCTTACCGACATTCCTGGACACACAGATGTCATAGAATATGACATCATACTTACTGATCGTAATCCGATCAGAGTAAGACCATACCCAATACCTATTCATTTTCAAGCACAAGTCGAGAAAGAATTGGATGAAATGATTCAACTACAAATAATTGAACCATCCACTTCAGCTTATTCTTCGTCGATAGTTATTGTTCGAAAGAAAGACAATAACATACGTCTTTGCGTTGATTATCGCAAATTAAATCAAGTTACGAAGTTCGATGCTGAACCTATGCCGTTATTAGATGATCTACTTATTAGACTTTCTAAAGCTAAATTCTTTACTAAACTAGACTTGTCGAAAGGTTATTGGCAAGTCCCATTGACGGAACACGCCAAACCTCTCACTGCTTTTTCGACACCTAGGGGTCTGTTTCAATGGAATTTTATGCCTTTCGGGCTTATGAACGCCCCAGCGACTTTCGTGCGCATGATGCGACGAATTCTATCAGATCGTGCAGATGTCATTGCATATTTAGACGACATCTGTCTTTTCAGCGATACTTGGGAAGAACACTATGTGGGTCTGAAGGAATTGCTATCTACTCTACGTGAGCATAGTTTGACTGCTAAACCCTCTAAAGCTTTTGTTGGGTTTAGTGAAATTTCCTTCCTAGGTCATCGAGTTGGTCATGGTCTGTTGAAGACAGAGGACCAAAAACATTTCAAAGATATTAAATATCTCGGTTCCGAAGACAAAAAAGCAAGTGCGTAGTCTCTTGGGATTGATACAATTCTATGGAAGATTCATTGAGAATCTGTCCTCCATTATGGCACCACTTTCAACGTTATTGAAAAAAGGTTCTCCTAATATGGTGCATTGGTCCCAAGAATGCCAATCTTCATTGGATCAGGTTAAGAATTTGTTCTCATCTCATCCTATCTTAAGACTACCGACGATTGATAAGACTTTTGTCCTTCGTAGTGATGCCTCTTCCACTGGCATTGGAGCGGCACTAATGCAGGAATATTCAGGAACTCTGCATCCTGTAATGTATATTTCTAGGAAGCTGAATGCGGCAGAAAGGAATTACTCGGTTTTGGACCGTGAATTGTTAGCTATGGTTTGGTCCATTCTTAAGCTACAAAGGTTCCTTCTGGGCGCGCATTTCTTTATGGAAACCGACCAAAAAGCTCTTACGGCTATGCAAAGTAAGGATTTGAAGAGCTCGAGATCTACTCGTTATGCTATTGCTCTTCAGCCTTTCCATTTCACGGTGCGAGCTATCCGTGGTTCGGATAATGTGATGGCGGACATATTGTCTAGATGCCCACATGATTCCAGTTAAATCTTGTGTCCTAGTTTTTCCTGATATATTTTCAGACTTAGGTCTGTCCTTAATATCATAATATGTTGTAATACAAATGTATTTGGATGATGTTTAGATAATTTAACAAATTTCATTTTGTCCATCCATCAGTGATATGTTGCTAAAATAGCATTGACATTTGTATATTGCTATGATTATATTATTTAGTAATGTTTGATATATGATTGGTATTGCCAGCAACTTAGGTTTCTTGAATGGTATCCCTTAGTTTGTTTGGCTTAAAGGAAATATTTTCTCCTATGTTGGGAGATGATTTGTACCCTCTTCTATTGTACCTGATATTAGGTTCATTGTTTGCATGAGCACAGAAGTGATACTGGTGCTATCTTGCTCATGAACATATTAAAAAAAAAAAAAATTGCATTTTTTTTTTTTTACAGGGGGGTGGTAGTAATGTTGCTGTCATTTTCGACGGAGTCATCTGTCAAGTTATTTGCTTATGTTTGTATCATAAGTATAATTGTGTCTTTACCTGCGATGTCAGGTTGATTAGGGGTTGTCTTCCCTTGTTTATTCATTCATTGTGTTTGACCTTTAGGGTCAGAGGTTGACAGTTCGGCGTGGGCCTATGGGAAGGTTTTTTAAGCGGGAGTGAGATATACTTCCGGGAAGCCGGGAGGTCCTGTTTTTCTGAAGGGACCAAGAGTCCATTGTTTTTCGGGGAGAATCTTCGAAGTAACTGCTATGGCAGTTTTCCCCAGTGAATCTCTGTGCGTCGGGATGACGACAGAATTCCTTGTGTAGTTCTGAGGATTCATTTACCAGGTAATACCGACCTTTATGCATTATTACGCTTTTCGGTGGCAGAACATGTAAAGGATTACCTAGGGTGAACAGCAGTTCACGGATCCGCCATTTCAGAACTTATATATTTGTGCTCGAGGTAGCCATCCAAGACTGTTAGTCTTATATTGTCCAGAAATCCAGTGACGAGGATATATTGTGGGAGCCGCAGATTGGCGGAACTTCTATCTACAATAAGTATTACTGCAGGGTTGGTGATAACCTATTTAACAGAAGTACACGGCCGACGTTAGGACGAGGCCTGTGCTTCCGGCTATTATACTACAGCCTGATATGTGCAATTGGCAGGGAGTGCCAAGTTGCACCTGTGTGTCAAGGTAACTAAGGCATCTGACGCGTTTAGTCAGAGACGCCAAGGGCGACGCTACGAACTGTCATTATTGAAGAACTTTGCTATTGACCATGCACGTCTATTCTGATGTTTACCTTTTTGAATGCCAAATGTATACCTATCGATGTCAGGTCAGCATGACCCTGTTACACTGACTGTTCCTGTTGATATTATGTGTGTTCCCGTCAATAAATGTCTTGAAACATGCCTGCAGTGTCAAAGCATCCTTGATTACTGCATGTGAGAGTATGGGTTGCAGGATCTACATCTATACGAGCCTAAACACATTCGCGTCTTCATTCGCACCCACACTCAACTCATCATACGCTCGCACTACACATCTAACAACATGTAAACTGTCTTGGGCCAGTGATCACCTCAACAAGAAAAAAATACAGTTACAATACTGTCAAAAGCCTTTTCAAAATCAACGAAATTAATGTACAGCTGTCTTTGCCATTCTGAGCACTGCTCTATAATGTTCCTGAGGGTAAATATATGATATACACATCTTCTGTTCTTTCTAAATCCTGCTTGTTCTTTCCTCAGTTTGTGGTCTACTGCTTTTGATGCTAACATTTGATCAGTTATAATTTTCTTTCCCCTGACGCCACAATGACTGAAATGGTCAAAAATATGCGTAGGGCAAAAATGGTACAAATTTTAAATCTAGTAGCTCTCTAAGTCAAAGAAAGGAATTTCAGGATTATTTTCAAAGGTTTCCCGGGGCATGAAAAAGGAAGAATTGGCTTCGGTGCTTCAATTACCTCAACCAGGATATGATCATCCCAAATCTGCTACAACTGTACGCATGTTTTTGTAATTCCTCCAGTGGGAATTTAGTGAAAATTATTAAAATTCACTTTCT